>JZKD02S1745723.1:221193-235850 GCA_000966675.3 Picea glauca | reverse complement strand
AAAAAAATAATGAGTCATATTTACATCAAACACTATTGGGTCCATTACCCAAACCTTTGTGCTACGGGTCTTTGTTCAAGGGTTGACATCAATGACAACCAACCTTAATCAACAAGTAAAACCCTTCCAACAAAATCTCGAGAAGTACCATCCATATCTGGAACCCCTGATGTATCAAGAGATAAATAAATTGTTAGATTCCAAGATTATATTTGAGGTTAGACACTCTGCCTGGGTAGCCAATTTGGTTCCTGTCAGGAAAAAGTGAGATCCACATGTGTGTAGATTTTAGAAACCTTAACAGAGCATCAAAAAAGGATAACTACCCATTCCCACCCATGGAACAGCTCTTGCAGACCATGTCTAGCTCTGAAATATTTTCCCTTCTAGATGGTTTCTCAGGTTATAACCAGGTCCTATTTTCAGAGGAAGACCGATTGAAGACTACCTTTTGAACCAAGTGGGGAACTTTTGCTTATAAACACATGCCCGTTTGGTTGATTAATGCAGGGGAAACCTTCCAAAGGGCCATGGACGTAGCTTTTTGGGGATTGATTAACAAATGTGTATTAGTATATTTGGACGACGCGACTATGTATTCAAAAATCATAGAATACCACATCCAACATCTAACCCAGATTTTTGAAAGGTGTAGGAAATATGGAATATCTTTAAACCCTAAGAAAAATATCTTTGGTGTAGAACAAGGGAAACTATTAGTTCATATTATATCTCAAGCAGGAATTCATATAGACCCTGAATGAATAAAGGAAATAACTTAGCTTCCCTTGCCCCATAAAAAAAAGGCTATGCAATCCTTCTTTGGGAAAATTAACTTTGTGAGGAAGTTCATGCCCAATTTCCCTGAAATTGCCAAAACCTTACAAAAAATGATTCACAAGGATGCAGAGTTTAGATGGGATGACGAATGAAAATATTCCTTCAACAATATCAAGAATGCAATATCTCAAGCTCCGATGCTGCAAAGTCACGACTTTAGTAAATATTTTGTCCTCTATACTTTCGCCTCTGACCAGTCCGTAGATGCTGTATTGACCTAGAAGGATGATAACAACGATGAGGCACCAATATCATTTATGAGAACTAATATCCAAGGAGTCAAAATGAACTACCTGGATATAGACAAACAATCTTATGCGGTATACAAAGCAGTGAAAAATTTCAGATCTTACATCCTAAAAAATCACACCAAAGTCATCCTGCCTCATCCCACGGTTTGATCCCTATTCACTCAATAGGAGATGGGAGAGAGAAGGGGAAATTGGATGGAATTTGTCCAAGAATTTGATCTATATATAAAACCTTCCAAATTAGTTAAGGGACAAAGATTGTGTAAATTGGTCACAGAAGCCCAAGATCTAATAAATAAAGACCCAGGGTGGGAGAATGAATTAGCATTATGGTGCAATGAAGCTTTATACATTCCATTAGGGAATGAATATTAGTATGGAAACTTGATCTACCTCCTACATCATGGGAATTTCCTAGAAAACCTAAGCCTTAAGGAAAGGAGAGCTCCGAGGCTAAAATATACGCAGTATTGCCTTGTAAATTCAGTACTTTTCCACGTGAATTATGATGGAGTACTCCTAGGATGTCTCGAACATGAAGATGTAGAAAAGGTTTCGAGGGAGATCCATGATGGTCCTGTATGTGGACACTTTGTAGGAAATACTATATCTCACAAAATATTAAGAGATGATTATTACTTGCCTACTCTATTTAGGGACGCTCACACATATGCTAGAAATTGTAAATCTTGTCAAATGAGCACTGGTAGAGAAAATAGGGAAGTTATCCCACTCTAACTAGTGACCATATCTAGGCCTTTCGAAAAATGGGGGTTAGACATCATAGGGGAGATTACTCCAAATTATTCAAAACAACATAAATATATACTGATTGCTACAGATTATTTCACAAAATAGGCAGAGGACATCCCTTTGACTCACGTGAATGAAAAGGTTGTAATCCAATTCATAGAACAAAAACTGATCGCAAGGTTTGGGATGCCTTCCATTCTAATTTTTTACAATGATGCCTACTTTTCTTGTACTCTATTAACAAAGTTCTCTTTGGACAAAGGAAACATAATAAAATACTTTGCAAACTACTACCCACAAGGAAATGGAGTGGCAGAACCAAATAATAAGAACCTAGTGAGGATATTGAAGAAAACAGTTGCAAACAATCAAAGGAATTGGCATAGCTTGTTACATAATGCCTTATGGGAAGATAGAGTAATGCCCAAGGAAGCTATATGAAACTCTCCATACTTTATGGTATACGAACTAGAATCCATTCTTTCAAATGGGTTGTATCTTCCATCACTTCAGCTTGCTCAGGATTCAAGAGGACATCCCTCATCAATTATTCAACAAAGAATTTCTACCATCCTCATGCTTGAAGAGGAAAGGGAGAAAGAAAAATCTAAGCTCACCTCTCATCAACAAATAGTTAAAATATGGTTTGACAAGCATAAGGCCAAAGAGAAGAGTTTTGAAGTAGGAGACTTAGTCGTGAAATGGGATAGAGCAAATGAACCTAAGGGAAAACATTCGAAGTTTCAAAATCTACGGCTTAGACCTTTCTAGATGTCCGATAAAATTGGGGCAGGCATGTAACAGTTGCAAAATATGAGGGGGGGACCCGACATAGTGAATGGACAAGTCCTAAAACAATACTTCTCTTAAAAAAAATGTATTTTTCATGTTTTCTTTTAGAATATATTCTGATTAGGATAAATGTGTAGGTTTAGAGTAGGATGATTGAAAATTCCTTTTAATTTTTTGTCTTTTATTTTTCCTGGTATTTTCCTGTAATTAAGTTGTGTTTCGTAAAGCAATGGTCAACTTTAATAAATATGGTGTAGAAAACTCTATTCTTAACTTACGCTTACGTGTGACATAAGAAAGGTTGGGAAATTACAAATTTCTTAAAGGAGATCTATATCTTGTCTTTGCAAAACAAACAACCTTGGTAAGTGATGAGATATTTGCCTGGTGATCTGGTAAATCCCCAAGGGAAAGATGGCTAGTTGGAAAGGATCACATGTACCTCTAGACAGAGCTAGGAATATTCACCTTAACAATTTCACCTTGCAGATAACATACATCTTCCTCTCCAACTCACTCGTGGCATTTCTTCCATAAGTAAATCAATTATTTTAAAATGAGTGAAAATTCGAAGAGGGTATGCATATAAATCCACCAAGGATATGGATGCCCATTGGCAACGGAGCAACACCATAGTGAGAGAATAATGATAACTAAAACGACCTCAAGCCAGTGAATTTCTTACCCGGCTCTTGTCAATGAGGGGCGTGGGTCATGGTCAAGAGAAATGAAGCTGGGATAAGGGATGAACTCCATAGGCAGACCCAGATTCACAAAATCGGGAAGTTGTACACGCATGGATAGGAAATAATTTGATAAAAGTTAATCCAACTAGTTTATCAAACAAATTCTACACAAGCTAAAACCAAAGGAAGAAGCAAAGATTATGTTTTCACCCAGAGAATCACCATTTTTTGAGTGCTCAACACACCCTAAAAGATTTTTGAAATTTTTTCTCTTTTGGGTACAACTTGTTTTTTTTTTCCTTCTTTCTGAATTGAGTCCGTTGTGTAGGGATCGTTAAGTTTTGTTTCCATGTCTCATCATTGATCACGTTCAGATTTATTTTGACCTGTCAAATTGAAACCTTTTTTTCTCTAAAAGAGCTTGGATTTTTAACTAAGAATTCACAGCTAAAATTATGACCCACACACCTATTTTTGGCATCGGTGAAATCCTTGCAGAAAATGACCACGTAGTAACAATAATTGTTGATCACCGATGTATCATCGGCATCGAGGAAATATGAAGGAGGATTGCGCTGATTGTTCGCGAAGAATATTTAGGAAATTGTTGATATCCCATTGACGTCGGTGAAAGATGAGAGGGAAAAAAATTGACATGAGCCATGACGAACCTCCGGTAACTGATTACTGATGCATTGTTTGGGGTCGGTGAAATCCCATATATTTAAATCGTGGAACTTTTCGTGTTGACACATCGCCGATCATTGATGCATGTTCAACATTGACAAGTTTCGAGGGCTGTAAGTCGGGAAGACTTGTTTAAACATATCACCGATCGCTGATCCCCAATACTTCTTCGACATTGGTGGGGTAGGACTTGTTTATCAAAGAACATATCTAACAAAAAATCCTCTATTCTGAATAAACTCTTAGGCGAAGGGGCCAAATTCAAATGCCACGTGTCTTTTCTGTGTATACATTTTGTACGACCTGTTTTTATCCCAAGTCACCTTAGATTTCCTCTTTTCCTAGTCTCACTTCCAGGTCAACATTTCCACATCAACACTTTATGGCAAGATGGATCAACATCAAAGATTTTTCCAAGAGATATCAATGAACATTGTCTAAGAAAAACACCGACACCTGATCCACCCGTTTAAATTAGCAGAATGATGGGACGTTTTCAACACAAAATAAGATCAGATTCTGTCATTTAATAGGCCAATTAATGTTTCGCTCCACATACGTTACTACCTCATGCGTTGAACGAATAAAGAGAATTTGAAGTTGTCGATGAACCACAATGTATCCCTCTCCCTCTCTGCAAACCTACAACTTCATTTAATCTCGAGAATAATGCGGATTTTGGTGACATATTGTGTAAAACCGCACTTACAACCTGAATTGAAGAACTGATGCGACAAGCTAAGTATTCTCCGTGTTTAAATTACTAAGACAATTTCGAATCCCAACATTGTGTACACAAGTTTCTCATTTCTAGAGCAGTCAAAGAAGCGAAAAGAGCATCTCAAGAGTTGCACTCAATTCTCAGAATTTCAAAACCAAGTTAATCTAGTGAGAAGAAGAGGTATGTGTCATTTCGGTGGTCGCATTTTACTTATATATCAGTATCCTCTCTACAAGACAATGTCTAACTTTGCTCTCCCTGTAGGATAATGCCTCCAAGGAATCCAAGGAACAGACACTCGCCAAGGGCACTAAATTTGAAGGAAGAAGAGGTCGGTGAAGGATCTTCTCCTAACACTATGAGGAAGTTGTAATTTTCTACTAAAGCGGAGTCGATCATTAGAACATCAACTAAGAAGGAATTTTCTCAGCCCCTTGCATTTGGAAACATAGAGGTGAGCATTGGGTCAAAGATAATGCTCTGGCAGTGGGGAGATTTTTTCAATACGATTAACCGAGAATATTACCCAGAATTTATCCCCCATAGTGACCTGGATGTAAGGACGCTCAATGACCAGGTTTTTCCAAACATCTGACGGTCATGCCTACATATGGTAGCCTACTGATCCCTAGTCTTGCCCTATATTGAGGCCCTGGGGTGGATAATCAACCATTCAGACACAATGAAGTGTCTGGTCAATGACGAGAATGGCAGATGTGTCATTGGTTTTCTCCTGACGGAGGTCTAGAAATATTACAAGATCAGGGACCTGTAGGAGAAATTAAACTCATATTTTGTAGTAAAATTTTATGGGTTCCATGATACCAGCATATTGATGGCCTCCTAGTGGAAGGAAGACAAAACATTCACATACCGAATCAACGACTGGTACAGGAAAACAAATCTAAGGGAGCCATACATCTATTTAATGGATCTAATATGCCGATTATATGGGGAGGGATATTGCACTAAGTTTTCGGAGGCATGGATGCCCCTAACATACATTGTGGCCATCTCTAGCAGTAGCTTCAACTGGGGAGAAATCATTTCTAAATAATTAAGCACCAACATATTGCAGGTCTAGACACCAAAGGATGGAGAAGCACCCACTTTTCACATGGCATTGTACCTATTAGATGTAATATGTGAAAGGAACGTCTTTTCAAGCATGAATTTGAGTTGGCATGTCGCCGAGCTACCTGTACATGTCTACTTCAACATTCTATGGGAAAATAGGTACAAAAAATCTTATGCTCTCATCTGCAATGAATTTATAGCTCGGGTCTATTTTATTATTTTTAATAAAGAATTCCCAAGACTGTCAATAGCGACCAAGAAAATAATCTCAAAATTAGGCCATTGGTACCTATAGGAAACCATGAATTATATCAAGGTGTTTGGGGCCACCGACGCACCACATTTACTCCCCGCTCAAGTCCCAGACCGACTCGTCGTGGGATAAATATGATACCAAACCATCCTTAAGGGATATAATGCCACTTTAGTTAAGGACAAGAAGTGAATGTTCATACCCTATGGTTTCCATATGGGGTTTTACATCGTGAAGGATACCGTGCAATCTAAACAAGAGGGTTTGAGCCAACTGGAATACAGATTCCCCGCAGGACGATTTCACAAACATTAACCTAGAGGCCTGGTACTTCAACATGAATCACAAGTCTCTTCCTGCTTTCCATACGCACATGATAAGTTCAAAGAAGAAATATTTACAAAATGTGCTCAGGACTGGGAGGAGATTCTCCATAGGAAATCTAGCCCAAATATGACCAGATTTAAAGCGATGAGTATGGAAGAGCAGGTCAATACTATAGAACAACCATCTTAGGAAGCCCTTAGAGTCAGAGATGAAATCAAAGAAATCGAAGCAGCAGAGGCACAAAGAAGAGGAATGTTGCTACTAGAATAAGCCCAAAGGGTCATAGAAATGATGCAACATTACCCCATGGTTGACCCTTTGCTAGAACCCTTGAGGGTCACCCCAGTTGACACAAGAAATCTCGAAGAAGAGAAAATTGTCTCGGAAACAATTCTATTGGAGGGAATCATTGGTCCAAAAAATCCCAGAGTTCTGTCACTGCAAAGCAGGTCACTGGTGATTACCCCAGCCCAACATGTGATTCAAAGAACATCATGTGAAACAAGTGTGTCAAACAATCTCTTTCATTTGATTACCATCTATGATGATGAAGAGATCTCAGAGGTCTCACTTATAACTCCAGTACCAATCAAAGAGGACAAAGAACCAGGGGGGACATCTGCTCCAACTACCAATGGTTTGACTCTAAACCCTCTACAGGCCAACCATGAGGCCGAGAGTATCCTAGACATTTAATTTCTCGACCTATAAAGGACCTCGAAAGAGAACTCCAAGGATGAGCTAGGCTATGGTGAACAAGAAGAGGAATAACAACATCTAGAGATCAACACCTCAACAACCGATCACCAAGTTAGTGTTGAGCCTGTGACTGTATCTCCATTTAAGGTCAATACTCCAGCAGGCGATGAACACTATCCAAAGTTCAAGTCATTAGAACATACAGAAGTTTCCCCTTTCAAAGATGTACAAGTGTCGGTCCTAGAAAAAATATATACAACAGGAATCCTAGGAAACACTCTGACCTAGGGAGACCAATAGATTCATGAACCTATGGATGAGGTCACCTATATATAGGCATTATCTTATGAAAAAAAGAGGAAATCCATAATGAGAAGGACAACCAAGAAAAGGAGGCTCGCGCTGGATAGAACACTTCTTATCACCACAGAAGAAACATTGCTCAGCACGGAAAATGCAAAGACAACTGATCTAATCAATGCAGGAATGGATATAACTGATGCCACGCTAGATCGAGCAAGATGGGATGAAAAGGAAATGGCAATTGTAAAGAAGGAGTTGGACCATCTGCACCATCTGGAGAAATATTACCAGGACTCAATGCAAGAAACAGTTTTCCTGAAGAGTGAATTCTGAAAAGCATATCCACAATTCAAGAGCGTAAGACATCTCTTCACTGCATGCATATCCAATTTCCAGGAAGACAATCTCATGGCAATGGAAACCTGTAAATATGTGGAGAGATGGTATGAAAAGGCATACCAGGTGGTAGAACGAATCAATTATATCAGTTCAGTACAGAAGGGTCAAGACACGAAGGAGCATGGCATCCGAGTGTTTATGGATATCAACATCTCCCAAATCAGGAAGGCAGCTGAATACTATGTAAGTACGGACCAAGAACCTCAATGAAAGATACAAGAAAGGTGGGACGAGTGTAAGAAAAGTTGGGAGAAGATAAATCGAGAGATGAAAGACATCGATCTTCCATAGTTCGGCTCACCTGAAGACTTTGTCGATTTGCATGACATAGTTAGACGACATGCAGAACATGACTCATAATGGGAAGAAGAGATCGTGCAGGTGGTGAGCATGACACCATTCAGGTAAATAAGTTTATGGAACACCTGATCAAGGATTGCACAACACTACAACATTTAAGTGCCAAGATGATCAGATATAGAGAATGAGAAACATAGATAAAGAAAACAGTTTAAGCCTCGATGGACCAACACAGATTCTTGTATGATAACACATGCGAGGATATATTCGTTAAGTGGTCAGAGTATGATAAGAATCATCCACTCTAGTAGAACCACTAGATGATCTCAGGAAAACAAAGAGATCAGGCTGCCACGTGTCACTATTTTGTTTTACTCAAATCAAACTTTTAGTAGCTGTTTTAAGTTAGTGATTCTTTATAAATATGGGGATCGACCTTTTGGGAAAGGTCAATTGTTTTGGGGAAGGACCCTCTTTTTTGAGAATTGTAAAGAATTATTTCTGAGCAACTTTAATTAAGAAGTTTTTTTTAGAACCAGAGACAAATTTTATTTTCATCAAAGAAGTTATGTGATTGCATTGAGGAGGAACTAGTTCCATCTTTGAATTCAGTAATGAGTAAGAGTTTTTGAATCTATTGATAAGCTATCTTTTTCAATACTTTAAACAGTTCTTTTGTTCTAAATGATGAAAAGTGAATCGTTGTGTTAACATGTGATTGATGGTAGAGCTAAGGAAACTATTTTTCTTGCACTTATCTTATTGCATGTGCATTTTATTTCCATAATTGTATCTCAGTCATTGTTGAAATACCGACAAGTTAACATATTATTACTATACTTGTAATAAGTGTGAATATCGTTGTTTGCATGCTAGAGAACGAGGGTTATCCCACGCTTAGAATTCTTCAGTAGTTAATAATTCCTTCTATCAATTGGTTTATACCATCACACCTTACTTTATAAGACTGATATAATAATAGAAAAGAGAAACATTAACATGAAGGAGGAACTTTCACAGAAATATATCATATCAATCACTAAGTAAAGCCCATTGGTAAATTGGATAGATCGAAATATATGGAGAACCATTCCACCCATCAAACGATGTAGAGTCTAATTGGGCCTCTAAGGTGGGTTTGGTTCCTACTTTTGAGTCAAAGGATCTCAGACCCCTCAATAGATTCCATCTACCACTAACTTATACAAGTTCCTTGCAATCCCCTGATAGTCTGTTTCTTTCACTACCAATTGTTTCTTCTGCGCAACTGTCATGTCGGAGGGAGCCACTCATGTATTTAAAAACTCAACAATTTCCATGAACTAATCATCTACCATCCTTACTACTAATAGCTGCGCATTTGGGAAATTATCATCTAAATTTCCTACATCCTCCCCTATCAAGATATGTGAGAGATGATCTAGTCCTGCATTCATCTTCTCGGGTTTCACGATGACCTCAAAGTCATATTCTTGGAACAGTAAAAACCATATGTATATTATTCGTCCTAAGACATGATTATTGACTAAGTAATTGAAATGCATAATGGTCTGTATACATCTTGAAGTGAGACCCTAGTAAGTGATGTTTGAATTTCTGGAGCGCATAGACCATGGCCAATCCTTCCAGTTTGGTAGTGGTATAATTATTTTCATATATAGACAGTTTCCTATTGGAAAACACGATTGGATGATTGATGTCTCCATCTCCTAGTTGTGACAGTACTACGCTCAATTCTATGGATGATGCATCTACATGTACATGGAACTCCTTGTTCCAATATGGAAAGACTAAAATGGGTGCAGTGACCGGTCTTTGTTTCAATGCGTCCATCCCCTTCTAGCAGTCCTCATTTCATTGGAACTTGGCTTCTTTCTTCAATAACTTCTCCATGGGTGTTGTAATATGTGCATACCATTTCATAAACTTCCTGTAATAACCAGTATGACCCAAAAATTTCCTCAATTATCTGACTCATGTCGAAGGTTCCAATTACAAAATTAGTGCGATCTTGGCTGGGTCAACCAATAGTCATTGTTTGCATACTACACGTCCTAGTAGAATTCCAAATGGGGCAAAAAATATACATTTCTTCAAGTTTAATGAAATATGACACTCTCTGCATCAATCTAACATGATCTAAAGAAATTATATATGATCCTATAATAGACTGAATACCATCTAATGATCTAAGTATACTTCCAAGAATTTATGGATGAACTCCTTGAATGCGGCCACTACTACTCTAGAAAACACTGTAGGGGCATTCCTCAACCCGAAGGGAATCACCGTGTAATGATAACGTCCCCACTATATCGCAAATGTGGTTTTATTTATGTCCTCCTGCACAATTCTTATCTGATGGTACCTAGAGAATCCATCGGTGAATGAACATGTTTCTTGACCTCCTACATTCTCCAATACCTCATCCATGAATGGTGTTGGGAACGGGTCATGTAAGCATGTGTTATTCAACTTCCTTAGGTCCATGTAGATCCTAATCTCTCTGGTCTTCTTGTCCTATACCACCATTGGGATAATCCATTCAGATTCTTTATCTGGTTCAATGATTCCTGTGGCAAGCATTCTATATATTTCAGCCTTAACCTTCTCCTTATACCTCAGGTTCAATCTACAAGGTCTATGTCATATTGGATAAGCTCTAGGTATTAGTGGAATCTTCATTTCTCCTAAGTTGCCCGCTATCCCTTTCATATCTGAGAATGTAGTTGGAAATAAATCTTGATATTCCCATAATAATTCTACCACATTCTCAATTGTCTCGACATTCCAATAGTCTCATATCTGCATAAACTTAGGATTCTAAGTAATCCCAATGTTGATCTTCTTTGTCTTTATAGGCTATGTGTACGTGGTGGAGGTAAGCTCTAGCCCTTCGACTGCGCGTGTTTATTCTATCTCTTGTACTTGTACATTCCTGATATCCTCTTCATTGTATTCCTCCTCTGCGACATTATATCATTCCAATATCTTCTCGACCATCATTTTGGCTTTGTGTGCACTGCATACAGGTACCGCTTCCACCATCTCTACCGTCGATAAAATATTTGTTCGAATGGCTTGTAGGGTTGTATGTATGGTGGGAGATTCATGTTCAAATGTGAACTTGATTTTGAATCTCTGGAACAATACTTCCCATGTTGATGTCTCCCTATTCATCTCCAATTCTAAATAGCAATTCCTCAGAATTGTGTCCAACGTGTGTATGAATCAGTGCATCCACTATATTTTTGATACTAAGCACCATAAATCCCTACATATTTCCATGTGACCTTCCATGTCGCTCTCTCCTATGTACTTATATGCCCTTTCTTCTTCTTCATGCCCAAAGCATATCTGCATGAGTCTATTGCACTGTTCCCAGTCTATCATTCTCTTTTTGTGCGCAACCCACCATCTGGCTAGAATCGACTTTAAGGCGACATCTATTGCCAAAATCCTTTGTTGTTCACGTACCTGTAACTCAAATTCGTGTATAAACATACCAACCTTAGTTAGTCCATCATACTTGGGTGGGTTACATAGCTCTGTGCTAATACAACACAAGGGTCGGTGTATACGTGCACACTGTCTAGTTGAAACTTCATGCATCCTCTACTACCAATTCTCTAGACCAGCTTATGAATCTAATGCACATGAAAGGATACTTCTCCAACTTAGCACGCCATCTATTTTCGGGTCGACATAATCCTCCATCCACACAGTCAGATTATACAAGTTTTCTTTATCATTTTCTCGGGCTAGCTCTGTGTATCTCTTCCCTCTTGATGGGTCCAAAGGTGCAGTCACTTTTATATCCCCAACCTCAAAGATCATCTCCCTCCTTTTCAAGTCAATAATTTCCTAATTATCGATCGCCCAGTCCAATCCCATTAAGGTTGGATATGGTTGACTATCGTCTACTATATCAATAAATTCAAATTATACCATATGCACACTCCATCTATGTCCACTGTAATACCCCTAGGCCGAATCCTAACTGTAAATGTAAACAAAAATGTAGTTAATTTGGTGAGCTGTTGATATAATTTTGCAAGAACCTTCCATGGTATAGTGCACACATGTACTGCCCACTAAAATGATGAAGTGTGCACATTCCAGGATACCGTTCACAACAAACTTAAGTGCGCACGAGTTTGAGGCCTGGGAGCCTTTGTGTACATGTTGTGTTGTATAGGCTGGTGAGCCAGTTATTATAAGCTAGGAGGATTATGTGTTGAATTAGGCTAGAGAGCCTAGATGCTAAAGGCCAATGAGCCTATTTATGTAATTATGCATATCATTAATATAAAATACATCATTGCATGTAGATTGACCATGATAAAAGAGTACGGGGGACTAAAATCCACTAGTTATGGAAAGGGGGGGCTGCAATTTAAGGATAAGGGGCTAAGCTAGTGATCTTAATACAAAAAAGGAATATTACATTAATATTCCTTAAAGTATAAAGTATGGATAATTATTTTATCCTAAGTTCTAAGGATGGGGACAAGTGGGCCAAAGTAGCTCTCAACATGACAAGTGTCAAGTTGGGAACATGCATACATATAGTTTGGACTTAGTTCATTTTCTCATCCATTCATTCCTTCCATCATCATTCACTCACTCATTCAATTGTCCTTCGTACCTTCCTATCAATGTACCTGTATCCGTACCTATACTTGTATTTATACCCATACCTTTATCTATACCTGGTTAGCTTGGGAGCTGGACTGAAGAAGTGGGTTGTCAGGCCCATGGGATACTGAAGAGGCGGGTTTTCAGGCCCGCGAGAAATTTATCTCTAGGTGAGAGAATTGCTGGGAATTGATTTTCGGAAGGTGCTAAACTACAACTACAGGGCTCCGAGAATTCTTGTCCGACCTATTGCTGATGCCTGGAAAGGAGGTGGGGCAGCCAAATGATTGTTGAGAAGAGAAGCGACACACTTCCTGGGGTGGGAAATTCATGTGGGGAATGAGGGATTGTAGGCTATTAGTTTGAGTTGTCACCTGTGATCGAGTCTTTCCTATTGTCTGAGATACATTAGCCTAGATAGAAATCCATTTACCCCAGTGGAGTTTAGTCCCAGCTTGGGGGTGACCCACTGCTGAGAGTGATGAGAAATGTGGTCTAAGGCTGGGAGGTTCATGGAAGGTCTACACGTAGTTGGTGATATTTCTACCAAGATAAGTGTCAGTTGTGTGTTAAATTGCATGTTGCATTATTATTTATGCGTACATTTTTATGGTTTTTTCATGTGTGTGGTGCATGTGTATTTCTATTATTATTTTGTATGAATCTGTACATTTTTAGAATGTATTTATCTATTTTATTTTTTATATATAAATTTACGTAAGAGTTTTTGTGTGTATATGCTTTAATTTGTATACAGTTCGAAAATTTTTATGTGGCATATCCTAGTTGGATGCTGGGGATGTTAGAATATGGTATCAGAGCTCTAGTTTTCAACACTGAGCCTTGATGGGCCAAGAAAGTTGAGTTGAAGTGAAATTTCATAGAGAATTGATTTCAAAGTGGCCAAATTTCAAATTACAGAGCGTCCATGGTAAAAATTAGAAGCAATTGCATGGAATTGGTAAAAGCCACAATTTCTGTTGTTAAATCCGTGGGAAAATTGAGAAATTTGGCCAAGTAGTGAGATATTCTTAATTTAATATATGTTCCAGAAAATTCTGACCTTGAATTGGTTGAATTTGAAGTTAGAGGGAAGCCATGATAGATGGAGCGAGATTAGTTGATTAGAATTCTCAATTCGTGAATTGAGTTTGGGAAAAATTTGTTCTAGAAATGTCAACCAACAACGATTTGTTGTTGCAGAGGTTGAATGGGTGTTATCGGGGTGAAATTGAATAAATTTCATAGTTACAGAATGTCTATGGTGAAAATTGGGAAAAAGTTAGGAAAAAGCCCCAATTTCTACAGTGGAATTCACGAGGAATTGATGCACATAACAGTGAATGTGTGTAGGTGTGCACACTAAATATGCATGATGAACAGTGAAAATATTGTGATGTGTGGAAAATGTGTGTGGCTACCCATGCTAAAATTTGGCACTGCGTTGTGCAGAGTGGTAATGTCGAAAAATATTGGCACGTGGGTGAGCGCACTTAAATTTGGCGTTGCGTGGTGCAGAGTGGTAATGCACAAAAAATATTGGTGTGCAGGTGTGCAAACTAAATTTAACATTGCATGGTGCAGATTGAGTGGCACATGCGTAATACTGTTGCACATGGTGTGCACATGCATAATAATGGTGTGTGTGGTTTACGCAGTATTGACAGAGTGCAGAGGAATTTTGTTGGTGCACGTGCAATGTGGGTATATGTTGTTGCACGACAGTTTAATTAATGGTGCACGTGGAGTATTGGTGCGAGGTGGGGGCATACTAAACTTTGGCATAGTACAATGTGCAGAGTGAAATGCACACAGAATATTAGCACGCAACACAAAAATTTCGTGCAACAGGTATTGGTGCATGAACCAAAATTGTGCGCGGTAAATATTTGCACGTGACACAAAAGTAGTGTGCACCAGTGATTGGTGCG
>JZKD02S1745723.1:196794-221143 GCA_000966675.3 Picea glauca | reverse complement strand
GTTTACGCAGTATTGACAGAGTGCAGAGGAATTTTGTTGGTGCACGTGCAATGTGGGTATATGTTGTTGCACGACAGTTTAATTAATGGTGCACGTGGAGTATTGGTGCGAGGTGTGGGCATACTAAACTTTGGCATAGTACAATGTGCAGAGTGAAATGCACACAGAATATTAGCACGCAACACAAAAATTTCGTGCAAGAGGTATTGGTGCATGAACCAAAATTGTGCGCGGTAAATATTTGCACGTGACACAAAAGTAGTGTGCACCAGTGATTGGTGCGACAGAGAAGTGATCCACATTGGTTATAGGTGCACGAAGGATGAGCTACCTTATGGTGTTGCTACGTAGGCTAAATATGGGTGTAAGTTTTCAAATTTTTGCGCGCAAATTCGTTTGGATGGTCTAAAAGAGCAAAAAACCAGGGAATTTCTGTGACATTTTATACTGTTTGAAGGTCATCTTTTTGCAGCACGTTTTTGAGGCCCTAAACAACTTTTTTAGCTACTCAAAAACCACGAGAACAGAGTGTACCAAGGTACAAAAAAGTGTCCTAAGGTACACTCTGTCTATGCAACTCAAATGAAAGAGACTAGAGAGAGATTTCTAATGGTGTAAATCATTCATCAAACAAAGATTTTATGAGGATGTTACAGGCCAAACAGTGGAGGGTAAATTTTAAGACCCAACTAACTTCAGAAGGCCACAACTTTCTGCTCAAGAATCAAAATTGAGAATGGAAGAAGGCATTGGAAAGGTCGTGGATATTAGAATCAAATATTTTACCCAAAAAATTGATCTGCGCAATCAATTTTTCAGGAAATCAGAAGAAAGAATTATGATATATTATTGAACTAGAATGATTCATATTTTTCCATGAAATTTATGAGTCAATTAACCTGACAAAGTTTTGTTGGATGCACATTTTGTAGAGTTAACAACAACTAGATTAGATCAGGATCAACATAGAGTGTAGAGGAATGAAATTTACACAGGGGGCTTACAACCAAGAAGATGAGAACAGAGGGATGGATATCCATATGGGCATTGAAGGAACAAACTCCAATGGACATGGAGAAGGAAGGGATGAAAACATGAATATGGTAGAGACCATTAAAAATTTTCAAATGGATGTCCAAAGTTATAAAGATGATAATGAAAGGATTATGAAATACAAGGAGCAACAGGAGGACTTCAACATGAATTTAATGCAAATATTGAATAGAATATAAAATAAATTAGATAAGGAGAGTGGCTCAAGAAAATTAGGATGTCACAAGTCTCCTGATGAGAAAAGAAGAACAATAAGTGTTAGCAGACATAACCATCACTCCTTGAGGAATTACAATAAGAGAGAACACAACATCTCAATTACATTCCCTATCAGAAAGCATAAGAGGTCTCAGGTGGATGAGATATGAGGAGAAATGAAAAAAATCAAACCTCCTACATTTGATGGTGAGCACAAGAAGGATGAAGATGCAAAGACATGGATGTTGGGCATGAGAAAGTATTTTCAATTGCATAATTATTCTTCTCATCCAGAAGTAAAAAATTTCATATATCAACTCAAGGGAAAGACATCCATGTGGTGGGATCAACTTGTGCAGGTGCAACACATTAAAGAGAAAAATGTTACTTGGAAGGAATTCAAGAAATATTTTGAAACGAAATACTTTACTAAGAGATACTATGACAAGAAAATGAAAGAGTCCTTTGAACTCAAGATTTGTAGTATGACCATAGATGAATATGAAAGAAGGTTTTTAGAATGGTTGAAGTATGTTTCTTTCATCAAGGATGAGACGATGAAGATTCATAGGTATTTGAGTGGATTTCCATCATTCATAGGTGAAAAAATACAATATGATGATTCAAAAACATTGGAGGAGACCATAAGATGAGATAAATGCCTATATGATTAGAAAACAACAAGACCAACTTTCCAAAAATCTTGGGAAGACAAAAATAAATTCAATATGGATCAGAGGAAGAAGGGGACTAAGCAACCATTCTTCAGAAATAGTTCTTAGGGACAACCACCTTCTAGAGAACCCAGAATGATTGAGACAGGGGGGGAAGGCCAAGGAAACCACCTATTTAATGTTGGGGCTGTAAAGGAGATCATATGTTTAGAGATTGTCCTCGCATAGGTGAAAAAGTGAGGACTGTTCACAATGTACAACAAGCTGAAATAGTGGATGACATGGGAAGAAATGTATCAACCACATATGATTGAAGTGAAAGGTATGATCAAAACCAAACCATTGCTATTTTAATTGATTTAGAAGCTAGTCATAGTTATATAGATCCTAAGTTGGTGGA
Organism: Picea glauca; assembly: GCA_000966675.3. Classification (NCBI taxonomy): domain Eukaryota; kingdom Viridiplantae; phylum Streptophyta; class Pinopsida; order Pinales; family Pinaceae; genus Picea; species Picea glauca. The sequence continues at coordinate 218,818 of JZKD02S1745723.1, read as the reverse complement.
AAGTTTGCATTTGCCAAGAATAAAGCATGGAAAATCTTGGTTGGTTCAGCTAGCTACCGGAGCCAAAATAAAAATTAATGAGATGGTTAAGTCATGTCTTATGGACATGAATGGATTGAACACTAGGGTATATTCTCCTTTAGGTTTATATGATTGTCTAATTGGGATGGATTGGTTGGACCAACATCATTCTATCCTAGACTATCATAAAAAGGAAATTTACTTGCTTGGATGAGGAAGGGAGCCTAAGGACAGTGCATGGAATTCCCAAGGCAATAACCATCAGATAAATCTCAACATTGCAGTTGAATAAATGTTACAGAAAATTGTGTCAATTATTTGCAGCTCATTTGGAAGAAACACCTAAAGATAAGGTGTCAAATATTGAAGATTATGCAGTACTAAAAAAGTTTGAAGATGTGTTTAAGGAAATATCGAGATTACCCCCTAAAAGAGACATTGATTTCTCCATAAATCTGATGCCTCAAGAAACTCCAGTATCCAAGAATCCCTACAGGATGAGTACACCAGAATTGAAGGAGCTACAAATGCACGTTGAAGAGCTCCTGAAGAAGGGGTATATACGCCCAAGTGTGTCACCTTGGGGTGCCCCATTTTTATTTGTGAAGAAGAAGGACGGAACATTGAGATTTGCATTGACTTTATGAATTTGAACAAAGTAACTGTGAAGAATAAGTACCCTTTTCCAAGGATCGATGACCTCTTTGATCAGTTGAAATATGAAAAAATATTCTCCAAGATTGATCTCAGGTCAGGTTATCATCAGGTAAGAATTAAAGAAGAAGACATCAACAAGACTGCTTTCAGAACAAGGTATGGTCATTATGAGTTCACAATGGTGCCATTTGGGTTATCAAATGCTCCAACTATCTTCATGTGTTTAATGAATGGTATTTTCAGAGAATACTTATATAAGTTTGTCATTGTATTTTTAGATGAAATTCTTATATATTCTAAATCGGAGGAAGAGCATGAAAAAAACTTGAGGATGGTTTTACAAGTATTAAGGGAGCATCAATTGTTTTCCAAAGTGAGCAAGTGCTCATTTTAACAAAAGAAAATTCATTATTTAGGGCATATCATTTTAGAGGAAGGGATAGAAGTGGATCCTGATAAGATAGAAGCCATTAGAGGATGGTCAATGCCAAAGAATGTGACAGAGGTTAGATCATTCATGGGCCTTGCAGGCTAATATAGGAGTTTTATTAAAGGATTCTCAAAGATTGCACACCCAATCACTTCCTTGCAAAAGAAGGGTGTGAAGTTTCAATGGACATTGGATTGTGAAAAGAGTTTCCAACACTTGAAGCAATTATTAACAAGTGCTCCAATACTCCAATACTAAGGACTGTAGATCCAAATGAAGACTTAATTGTATGCACAAATGCATGTAGAGAAGGACTTGGTGGAGTCGTCATTCAAAATGGGTAACTTTGTTGTATGTTATGAATCAAGGAAGTTGAAGGAACATGAAAGGAACTATGCCACTCATGATTTGGATTTGGCAGCCATAGTGGATGCCTTGAGGAAATGGAGGCACTACCTCATGGGGAAAAGGTTCGAGCCAAGGACAAACCATAATGGTATGAAATATTTATTTGATCAACAAACTATAAATGCTAGACAAAGCAGGTGGTTATAATTTCTCAGTGAATATGACTTTGATATAAAGAATATCAAAGGGAAAGAGAACAAAGTGGTCGATGCACTCAGCAGAAGAGTGCATGAGTTGCATGCTACAACCACTAGCATGTACCAATCAGATTTGAAAGACATAATTTTGAAGGATGTAAAATCAAATTTGCAATACAAGGAGTTAGTGGCAAAATTACAACAAGGTATTTTGCAGCAGAAAATTGAAGACTATAAGATAGAAAATGATGAAATTCTCATATACAGAGGAAGAATTTATGTACCAAATTCCTGGGAATTGAAAAATATGACATTGAGAGAAATGAATAATGTACCTTATGCTGGGCACCCAGGCTATCAGAAAACTATTGCAGCTTTCAAGAGCCAATATTATTGGCTAGGAATGAAGAAAGAAGTTGTTAATTTTATTTCCAAATGTTTGGAGTGTCAAAAGGTCAAGGCTGAGCATAGACACCCAAATGGTTTGCTACATCCATTACCCATTATTGAGTGGAAATGGGAAGTTGTAACAATGGATTTCATCACTAAACTTCCCAGAACAAACAAGCAACATGATTTTATCATGGTAGTGGTGGATAAGCTTACTAAAGCTGCTCATTTTATTCCAGTAAAGCTCACTCACAAGGCAACCAACATTGTTGATGTTTATATTAGATAAATTACTCGATTAGATGGTATACCCAAGACAATTGTGTCTGATAGAGATCCAAAATTTACATCAAAATTTTGGAAAGGATTATTTAAGGGATTTGGAATAAATTTGAATTTTAGTACATCTTATCATCCAAAATCAGATGGAAAAACAGAGAGGGTGAATCAAGTGATTGAGGATATGTTGAGGATGTATGTGATGGATAAACCATCAAAATGGGAAGACTACCTACACTTAGTAGATTTTGCTTATAACAATGGGTACCAAACATCTCTATAGATGAGCCCATTTGAGGCACTTTATGGCAGAAGGTGCAACACATCGATAAGTTGGGACAACCCAACATATACAGTAGTTGTTGGGCCATAATTAATCAAGGAAATGGAAGAGAAAATGTTGAAAATAAAACAGAATTTAAAGCCCACCCATGATAGGCAGAAAATCTATGTTGACAAGGGCAGAACTAACAGGAAATTTAAAGTGGGTGACCATGTATTCTTGAAAGTGAAGGCCAATAGAAGTTCCCTGAAGTTGGGAAATTGTTCAAACTTGGAAGCTCACTATTGTGGGCCTTTTGAAATCCTAGAGAGGATTGGGCCTATAGCATACATGCTTGTATTTCCTACATCAATGATAATTCATAATGTATTTCATGTATCATTTCTTAAGAAATATATACCTAATGCTAATCATGTTATTGATTGGGATGTGATTCAGGTAGATCAAGAAGGCGCTTTCCAAGTACATATGGTACACATTCTGGATCAAAAAATCAAACAGCTACATAATCGAGCCATAGAGCTTGTAAAGGTCCAATGGACCTGGTACAGTCGTGAGGATGCAACTTGGGAGCATGAAGATGCTATGTGGGAAGAATACCTGCATATTGTTTTAGGATTTTTGAAATTTTGGTTGTATATGTGTATATATTGCACTAAGGATAGTGCATAAATAAGGGGAGGGGAATGTAATACCCCTAGGTCGAACCCCAACTATAAATGTAAATACAAATTTACTTAAGCTGGTGAGCTATTGATATCATTTTTCATGCACCTTCCATGGTATAGTGCACACATATACTGCGCACTAAAATGATGAAGTGTGCACATTCCAGGATATCGCGCACAACAAACTTAAGTGCGCATGAGTTTGAGGCCAGGGATCCTTTGTGTACATGTTGTGTTGTATAGGCTGGTGAGATAGTTATTATAATCTAGGAGGCTTATGTGTTGAATTAGGCCGAAGAGCCTAGATGTTAGAGGCCAATGAGCCTATTTATGTAATTATGCATATCATTAATATAAAATACATCGTTGCGTGTAGACCAACCACGATAAAAGAGTATGGGGGACTAAACTCCACTAGTTAGGCAAAGCGGGGGCTAAATTTAAGGATAAGAGGTTAAGCTAGGGAGCTTAAGCCAAAAAAGGAATATTATAATAATATTCCTTTAAGTATAAAGTATGGATAATTATTTTGTCCTAAGTTCTAAGGATGGGAACAAGTGGGCCAAAGTAGCTCTCAACATGACAAGTGTCAAGTTGGGAACATGCATACATATATTTTAGACTTAGTTCATTTTCCCATCCATTCATTCATTCCAACATCATTCACTCACTCATTCAGCTGTCCTTAGTACCTTCCTATCATTGTACCTGTATCCCTACCTATACCCATATATGTACCCATACTTGTATCTGTACTTGGTTAGCTTGGGAGATGGATTGAAGGAGCAAGTTGTCAGGCATGTGGGATACTGAAGAGATGGGTTGTCAGGCCCCTGAGCAATTTCTCTCTACGTGAGGGAATTGTTGGGAATTGATTTTCAAAAGGTGCTAAAGTGCAACTACAAAGCTCTGAGACTTCCTATCCAGCCTATTGTTGAAGCCTAGAAAGGAGGTGGGGCAACTGAAGGACTGTTGAGCAGAGAAGGGGCACACTTCCTGGGGTGGGATAGGAATGTGGGGAATGAGGGACTGTAGGTTGTTAGTTTGAGTTGGCACCTGTGAAAAAGGATTTCCTATTGTCTGAGATACATAAGATTGGTTAGGAATCCATTTACCCTAGTGGAGTTTAGTCCCATCTTGGGGGTGACCCACTACTGAGAGTGATGAGCAGTGTGGTCTAAGGCTGGGAGGTTCGTGGAAGGTCTGCATGTGGTTGGTGATATTTTTAACAAGATAAGTGTTAATTGTGTTTTAAATTACATGCTGCATTATTATTTAGGCATTTATTCTTATGGGTTTTTCCTGTGTGTGATACATGTGTATTTCTATTATTATTCTGTATGAATTTGTACATTTGCAGAATGCATTTGTCAGTTTTAAGTTATATATATAAATTTCTTCAAGAGTTTTTGTGTGTATATGTTTTAATTCGTATACAGTTCAAAATTGTTTATGTGGTATAACCCATTTGGATGTTGAGGATGTTACATCCACAGGTACTCTTATTAGTATCCCAATCCGGACTATCTTATGTTGATTAGTGAGCCTTAATTGAACATGTGATCCATAATGGATCTAGGAACCAAAATGGGACCAAGAAGCTGTAAAAATAAAAGTACTCAGAATTGCTTCAAAATGGATGTGTGTGTAGGCCTCGTCATTACGAACCCAACGCAACTTGAACGAGCTCAAACATAATTCATATGTGAAAGGTATCACGATTGGTTTGTTTTGCCAAACATGCAAAATTTTTATGACTGTGCAGTCTGTACAATGATGACATGGAAATTGACTTTACAAGCCGTACGATCGTACATTGACGTGGTAGGTACAATGGCATGCTGACTGGGCAGAAAGGTGGGAAAATCATGCTCTGACACGTGGTATATTTTGGGAGAATAGCATGGTGCCACGTGGCCCAGTCTTGGGCTGCCACAGGGCACCCCTCCATTAGTTGCTTTGGGAAATTTTTTATGGGTTCTACGGGAGTCGAACCCATGACCTTTGGTCTGAGCGGAGAGGTTTGGCAGGGCTAGGATACCAGCCCGCCCATGGTAGTACTTAACAACATATGTCCAAATGTTCTATTTAAGCTTTAAACAATGTAATGTGGGCAGAGAAAAGGGTTGGGGCCTAGCCCCAGCCCCCGACGTAACACCTTGTGAACAATACCATAGAACCCTGCCATATAATTGTTGGTTTGGGAACTTTTATGGAGTTTTAGCCTTGGCGTGGTCACATGTAATATGCCATACAACCCTTCCTTTGATGCTTAGCATAAATATATGGGTTTATCATCATTCGGTCGGGCTATCCCATCGACCAGGGCACTTAACCAATGACTACGACCAGGAGCTAAACTAGCAGGGGGGTGCGTAACCAACGGCTATGACCAGGAGCTAAACTAGCAAGGGGGTGCGTAACCAACGACTACGACCAAGAGCTAAACTAGGAGGGGGACGCATGGAATTCAGGAGTGTGTGCACATGGCCACACATGTGACCAATGGGCCGAAGTATGGGGGCTAACAACTAGGGGCACACTATCCAATAGACCCATGGAGAACGCGCATATGACCGGGGGCTCACGAGAAAGGTGTTGCACTCGATTTATAAAAAAAGTGGGTTTTTCCACTATATTATAATATTTTATTTGATTTAATGCCTGATATTGAGAGATTTTAGCCATTATTGGAGGATCTAGAGCTCTTTTTGAAGCTAGATCTTGGGGAGAAGTTGGGAGTTTGTTACCCACTTCAAGTATTTATAAAACAGAGGTTCTTGGCAGCCTTAAGGAGGTTTAGAATAGGAAAATGTTGAAGAATTGAAAATCCAAATACATTTTTATGCAAGGAAGCCATTGAGGAGAGCACCTTTGCGGGCCATAGCTTGTGGGGTGTCCTGATAGTACTTAGCCACGTGGCGCAAATGTTCTAGTTCCTTCAAGATGGAGGCCAACTCCTTTTCATCCCGTTTAGCTCTATCACAGGGTGGCATCTGTGATTTCCATCCCTACGTCGATGATCTCAGATGTTTTATCATATTCATTGTTGATCATAGGTTCCTTTGTAGTAATGAGGATGGATCTATCTAGGGTGATTCTCCTCTTCATAGTGGTTCTTTTGACAATGGCCTTCCTCTTTTGATCATAAGCTATAGCTTGTATATTGGCTACCTCGTCCACAGGTTCAGGAATCTGCTGATCCCCCCATGTGAATTTGTTTCCCAAACTCCAGTGGTATACCCTTGTTCAAGATCTGTTTCTTGAACCTCCTCATTATGCTCTGACGGACTAGCTTCTATCTGTTTCTCATCGAGGTTTTGTGCATCGATTGTAATAGAGGCATCGGGAATAGACTCGATACTTACTTGTTCATCGGCCTTTGAAGCACCGATTTCTTGTTGTGGAGCTCCTTCCTCTGGCTCGTCCGACCCTAGTTGGTCTTTCAGATTGTCCGCTTGGGACTCTGGTGCAGTGGGAATTTTTGTGTCTAGGACACTCTTGGCTTCCTTCTCTTTCTACAGAAACTCTGAGACTCGGGCCTCGGGGACAGGAGAAGATGTCTTCTCGGGTCCTTTTTCCTATTCTATGTGCATATGGGTCCCGAGAGATGCTTCCATGATCTTATCATCTGAATAGACTTTAATTAGCTCGCGGAGGGTATTTGATGCACTTTTTTCTAATGATAACTTGACTATTTCTGGCTGATTCATCATACCTGTTGGTGACCCGACTGGTGGCATTAGGAATTCAAGGTCATCCAACCCATCAATTTCATCAATATCTATAAATTCAGGGCTGCTTGTACCCATCTGGCTTCTATCTGGGTTATCGACAGGGGATCCTATCATTTCTGATAGGTCTGGATCATCATGAAGCTGATCAAGCACCTACTGTTCCTATTATAACATAAGTAGTCTCCTTTCCCATGCGTCCTATACCAAATGGATATCTCAGCCTTGCATTGGGGCTATAAAGGGGGATTTTGTTTCTTCGTTTGCTTCAGATGTTACCCTTTCTTCTCTGGCCCCGAGGAAATCTTGTTCTGATTGTTCCAGGGATGTTTCTTGTTTATCCAAGCTCATGGCCTTGAACCTGGTCATCTTAGGATCGACCATCCTTGCCACAACTTCATGCCAATCTTCAACATTTTCTTTGAAGACCTCATCTTCAAACCTGTCATGGGCATATGGCCAACATGATTATACTTGCGATGCATGCTTCAAGACTAGACCGTTTGGGTCATGTTTGCGAAAGCGGTCGGTCTAGAATCTGAACTCTAATTGACTCAGTCCTTCCTTCTTGGCCTGAGTGGTGTCCTTTACCATGTAGAAGCCTATATGAAATCCATAAGGTATGAATGCCCACTTCTTATATTTTACCAGAGTAGCATTGTAACCTTGCAGGATGGTCTGATAACATATTTCCCCTACCACCAGTCGATCGGGAACATACACAGGTAGAAGGTGTGGTGCTCCAGTGGCTTGAAAACTCTGATGTAGGTTTCACGCTCATCTAGGTACCAGTGGCCAACTTTGATATCTTCCTTTTGGCCATAGCCGACAGTCTTGGGTAGTCTTTCATGAACAACAAAAAATGAATACATGTGATAAATTGATCGCAGATGAGAGAGTAGGACTTCATGTGCCTGTTCTCCCACAAGATGCCTAAATATACATGGACTGAGTGTTCTGAGGTGTGCCAGCTCAATTTCATTCCAGCAAAGGAATTTATGGCATAGATGACATCCAATAAATAGGAAGCCATATAGAAGGATGGGGTTTCTCCCTCTTTTGGTATCTGGTCCTATTGAAAGCAAATGCTCAACTGCTTTGAAATGATGGCACCCCATTTAAATCCTCTCCCCAAAATGGCTACAGTTTAAGATAGAGGCATCTATGCCTCTGAAAACCTGGAACAATACTTCTCCCCATACAAACGACAAATGAGGTTCATTAGGTATATATATGGTTCTCTTAAGTTGGTTGTCGGGTACCAGTCAGAGGTTCGATTGGTGAACTTTTTATACTCTCTCCACCATGAAGCCATAAACTTGTTTGTGTCATGTTTCGCATAAAAGATTATAACAAAATCGGTGTTCAACCACTCCTCCGGTTCCCTTAGCTTGTAGTAATTATGCACCTCCACTAGAAGGAAAACCTCAACATACTCGCCATTGTCTTCATTAATAAAACATCTTTGTGTGTCAGTGTGGTCAATGAGCCACTTTAGGAGTTCTATGCAAGGGAATATTGGAGTTCTGCTCACTACCATATGCAGGTATGACCTTCGAACATTCGAAAAAACTTTATCATTGAGATTTCTTCTATCGGGGTCATTGTGTGGGGTATATTCGAGGAATTCTTCTTGCTTGATCTTCTAGAAAAGTTATCCCCAGTGCGGGAATACTTCCTTGGTCCCTGTGCTTGCCTCCGTGTCTCCAAAGGCTGGAGGCTGAATGAAAACTTCCTTGGTGGATGTCTTGATGACGAGCACTGGTTTTGGAGTAAATTCCAGTTTTTTTTCCACTGCTAGGGAAGAGCTTCCTCCTACCTCTGGTTCCTTTAGCTTCAGTTCTTTTGGAGATTTCCTGGTGGTTGGTTTTCTTGGAGGAATTGTTCCTCCAATTGAAACAATCCTTTAGGGATGGCATACAGAGAAATAGGGGATCAAAATGTATATGTGAAGTGAAAACACAGAAAATATGGACTGGTACATACCTACAACACTTGCTAAACTCTGTAGCTTGATACTCTTGGGGGGTTCAAAATATTTTGAATTGCTCGTCTTGCTCCTCTGGATGCTTTGAAATTCCTTAGCGTGAAGAATGATATTGTTTACAATAACTCTAAAGAATTTAAATGAGAAGAACATATCGTGTTACTTCAACCAATTAATTCATGTTATGAGTGAAAATCAAACCAAATCAGTCGCCGAATCTATGTAGTTCAATTCATCATGGGTTGACGGTGGAGGTGCGGAGGGTGAATGTGTTTTGCCAGTAATTTCAAATGGTCCTTTTGATTTGTGCACAAATTAGAAAATAATGCAAGTTTTGGAATTAATTATCCCCTTAAATGCATCATATATAAACATATCTAGTGTTAAAACATCCCATCGTGTTGCTTTCCTAGTTGCCATATTGGCTATCGGTGATTTTGTGACGAATGTTTCTATTAATACCATTCTAAAAATAACTTCTGACACCGATAGGTTTTGTCGTGCGGAGCTGACGTGGAAAAACTAACTCGGGGTGTGACCTAGGCTTCGGTAACCAATAATGACTTAAGTGAAAACTATATCGTATGTTTATCCAATATGGAAAAGACACGTGGCCGATGAGAACAAATGGTTTGATTGTGTATAACAATCAGAGTCAAGGTTTTCAACAAGGAGCGCATTTCAAAAATAACCTGGAATTGTCGATGCCGAAAATATATCGGGGGTCGATAATTAGGGATAAGCTTATCATGTTTCCTATGAACTTAACTTTCCAAAAAACTCACCAATGCCTAAATGCTTTGGGGATCGGCTATCGACAATCCTTTTCTTTGTTCGTTTCTTGTTTGCTCCCTTTACCTTTAGCTGATGTCGAACGAGATCGACTATTGGCGATATCGTTTCTTGTAATTCTCTTCACGACACAGAGTGTTCCTTTTGCCGATGCCGAGGAAGATCAATGCTTGGAAACTTCGGTTTTTCTGAGTAATTCTTTCACATATCTTAAATTCTTCCCGATGCTAAATTTATTTGAGCGCATTGGCGAAATGTTTTGGCTGTCAATTATCTAATGTTATTAGTTTAAGTTAGGGTTATCACATGTTCAATCAGACTTTGAGAGACTTAAATGAGAAACAAAGAAGGTAAGAAAAAAAAACAATTTCCACAATGAAGATGAATCAAACAGTGCAAAAAGATCAAGTGGTACCCAGAAAGTAAAATTAGACATAGACTTTTTAGGGTGTGTTAACCGCCCAACAAATGGCGACTTACTGGGAAAATGCAGAATCTCTATCGCTCCTTCAGGCTCAGTTGATACGAAAGCTGGTGGAGAAATTGACTGGTTTTAAATCAGAGCCTCTTTTACCCTTGCATTTGAAATCCTCCGGTTGATGCTTCTGGGTCTGCTTGTGTGGTTTTCCACCTTTATTCCTCCTTTGTTTCCTATAACACTGAATCATACCCTTTTTGACAAAATCTAGTGAAGCATTCACTGGCATGAAGCCTTTAGTTATCTTTACTCACTTGCTATGGTGTTGCTTTGCTGCCAGCGAGAGTCCATAGCCCCAACGGAGTCACCCCGACATCACAGACCTTGCTCCACTACCAGCGAGTGTCCATAGCCCCGAAGGATTTATCTGCATACCCTCTCCTACTGTTCACTCATTTGATAAACTTCATTTTATTTCGGCAAAATGACTTGAGAAAGTGGGAGAGGATGATGTCTATTTATTTTAAAAATGAGATGGTTAAGGTGAATCCTTTGCTAGCTTTGTCTTCAGGGTTCATGTAGTCCTTTTCAACTTACAAACTTTCCCTTAAGGTTTCACCAGACCACCGAGTATACCTTTCTTCATTTCTCCAAAGTGTTTCATTTGCGCAAGTTAGATAGATGACCCCTCAGAGAAACCACAGGTTCCCTGATGCTTTCTCATGTTGTATGTGAGCGATGAGTTAGGAATATATTTCACCATGTCGCATGATTTGAGTTCAACCATTGTCTTTCTAAACACAACCTTCAAAAGTGCAAAGAAATAAAACAAAAAACAAAAATAAAAAATGCATTTCGCAATTGACCTAACCAAAACAAAATCATGAAAGCATGAACACAAGCAACTATTTTATTTATTTATATTTAAATGGAAATATTGTTTTAGGGCTTGGCCATTTAGTGCGAGGGCGTCAGGTTCCCCCCTTAGATTCTGTAACCGATAATTTCCTTCCCCAATATTCTCAGCCATTGGAAAGGTCCAAGCCATGGATTTTGAAACTTAGAATGTTTGCCTTTAGGCTCGTTTGCTCTGTCCCATTTTAGGACTAAGTCTCCTACTTCAAATTCTTCTCTTTAGCCTTATGCTTGTCAAACCATCTTTTCAATATCTGTTGGTGGGCTATGACTTTTTATTTACCCTTTCCCTTTCTTCCTCTAACATAAGCAGGGTGTCGATTCTCTGTTTTATGACTGATAAAGGCTGTCCCATGGCATATTGGGCTAGTTGAAGAGTTAGAAGATAAAGCCCATTCGAGAGAATTGCTTCCTATTCATATACCAGAAAGTATGAGGAGTTTCCTATAGCTTCATTGGGTGTGACCCTATCGGCCCATAGAGCATTATGGAGTAGGTTATGCCAATTCCTTTGGTTGTCTGCAATCGTTTTCTTCAGTATCCTCACTAGGTTTTTATTAGTTGATTCAACCACTCTGTTTCCCTGTGGATAATAATTTGCAGAGTACCTAATTATGATTCCTTTGTCTAGGGAAAACTATGTCAAGAGAGTGGAAGAGAAGTAAGATGTATTATCAAAAACTAAGACAGAAGGGACACCAAACCTTGTGATCAACTGTTGTTTGATGAATTGGATTAGCACCTTCTTGTTTACATGAGTCAGAGGGATGGCCTCTACCCATTTTGTGAAATAATCAGTGGCAGTATGTATATACTTATGTTGTTTTTAAGAACTTGGTGTAATTTATCCTATGATATCTAACTGCCATTGTTTAAATGGCCTAGAAACAGTCACTGGTTGGAGTGGAACTGTTGCTCTCTTTTCTCTCCTAGTGATTATCTAATAATTTTTACAATTTCTAAACTAAGTGTGAGCGTCCTTGAACAAAGTGGGTCAATAATAACCAGCTCTCAGTATCTTATGAGCAGTGGTGTTTCCTAAAAAATTTCCACCAGCAGGGCCATCATGGAGTTCCTTGAGAACTTTGTCTACATCTTCACGTTTGAGACATATCAAGAGCACCCCATCATAATTAACTTGGAAGAGTACTGAATTTATGAGGCGATATTGTGCAGATTTTAACCTGAGAGATCTCCTTTCCCTAGGATTGATATTTTCAGGGGAACTCTTGTGGTGCAAGAGATAAGTAAACTTATCATACCGAGACTCTAGTCCTGGGGAAATGTATGAAGCTTCACCGCACCATAATGCCATTTCATTCTCCCATCTGGAGTCTTCATTTACTTGGTCCTGGGCTTCCGCTGCAAGTTTGCACAACCCTTGCCCTTTAACTAGTTTGGCAGGATTTATATCTAGATCAAATTCTTGGACTAATACCATCCAGTTCCATCTTCTTTCTCCCATCTCTTCTTGAGTGAACAAGGATCAGACTGCAAGATGAGGTATGATTACTTTGGTATTGTTCTTGAGGATGTAAGATTTGAAGTTTTTTACTACCTTATATACTGCATAGGCCTATTTATCTATAGCAAGATAATTAAGTTCATCCCCTTGGAGGTTAGTTCTCATGAATGATACTGAAGCCTCATTGTTGTCATCATCCTTCTGAGTCAATACTCCAGCTAACGATTGGTCGGAGGTGAAAGTATAGAGGAAGAAATCTCTATTAAAATCGGGACTTCGTAACATGGGGGTTTGAGATATATAATTTTTAATACTGTTGAAAGTGTCCTTTCGTTTGTTGTCCCACTTAAATTCAACATCTTTACGAACCATTTTTTGTAGTGGTCTGACAATCTCAGTGAAATTAGGTGTGATTTTTATTACAAAATTGATTTTCCTGAAGAAGGATTGCATTGTCTTTTTGTTGTGAGGTAATGGGATTTGAGTTATATCTTTGACTCGCTCAGGGTCTATGAGAATGCCATCTTGGGATATGATATGAACTAATAGCTTTCCTTCCTCAACACCAAAGATGGTTTTCTTTGGGTTTAAGGATATACCGTATTTTCTACACCTTTCGAAAATTTGGGTTAAGTGTTGGATGTGATCCTCTATGTTCTTTGAATACATAGTTACATCATCTAGATACACTACCACACACTTGTTGATTAGTCCTCAAAATGCTACATCCATTTCCCTTTGGAAGGTTTCCCTTGCATTGATTAACCCGAAGGGCATTCGTTTGTAAGAGAAAGTTCCCCACTTGGTCCGGGAGGTGGTTTTTAGATGGTCTTCCTCTGAAACCAAAACTTGGTTGTACCCTGAGAAGTTGTCCAACAGAGAGAAAATATCAGATCCAGACACGGTCTGCAAGAGTTGCTCCATTGGTGGGGCTGGGTAGTTGTCCTTTTCTAAATATCTATTGAGGTTTCTAAAATCTACGCATAAGAGGATTTCTGCATACTTTTTCCTCACAAGAACCAAATTTGCAACCCATGCAGAATGCCTAACCTGAAAGATAATTTTGGAATCTAACAATTTCTTCAACTCCTGAGAGGTTCCAGGGATGGGTGATACTTCCAGAGATTCTGTTGGAAGGGTTTCACTTCAGGTTTTAATGGTATAGTATGTTGAATGATACAGGTGTCATAAGTTTCCAGATCTCGGTAGGACCATGCAAAGACATCTTGATATTGTCTGAACAGTTTGAGATAAGCCTTTCTTTCCTCTTTAGATATAGTCTTGTTGAGGTTTATATTATTTGGGTTTTCCGTGGTTCCAAGATTTATAGTTTCATGCATAGGATAAGAACTACCGGTCTTCGCATTTTTGGACCCCTTAAATCGTTCTTTTAGGTCAAAAAGATTTTCTAAATTAGCTATTCCCTTTGGGATTGTGTGAGACTTTGATTTGTCAATCGGTTGACCTATCCGAGGATCCATTTATGTTGATTGTTCATGGAATACTTCATCATCAATAGCTAAATCCTTGAAATTATCTTGGTTAGTCAGAAAGTTTATGATCCTATTCATCCCCTTCAAATACCTTCCAATTAGAAATGTTGTTAGGCACCGATGGTTTGTGGAGTAGCTCCATAGTGAACCGGGAGGCTTCATAATCCTCTAGAGGTGACAACCTTGAAGCGACCGTGGCCAAGGAATTAACAAGGATATTATTTTCTCTGGGGATCACTATAATATTGAAATCTTCAAAATGCTCTATTAACCTATGCACTTCCTGTTGATCATTCTTTAGGTGTGGGGAATTTCAATGTATAATATTCCTTACTTGCCTAATGATAATCTCATAATCGCTGAAAACCTTCAATTATTTGACGTTTAAGTCTATGGCTTTATTTAGTCCTTGTACTAGAGCTTCATACTCAACAGTGTTGTTTATGCACTCGAACTCAAGTCTACAGGATAGGAAATGAAGTTTACCCTTTGGGTCAATGAGGATACATCCTGCCCTAGATCCTTCCTGTGATTTAGATCCATAAAAGTATATGGTTCAAATTTGTGAACAAAAATTGTCTGTTTCCCCTTTCTTATTGATTTCTGCAACCACTTTCTTTTGTCCCATGATTTCTAGCATAGGTTCTTGATAGAAGATATTTTCCTCTGTCGGTATCGACGATTTCTCTTGAAAAACATTTCAGAGTTTTAAGTGAGAGGGACATTAGATGAGAGAGGGGAGAAGTTCCTGAAGTAGGAGTCGCAGGAATAATTGCCTAGGACAGGGAAATATGTCAATGAGGGTTCGTTCAGGGTTTCTAGGTTAGTGACAGTATGTTTCAGACACCTTTCCCTATTGATTCTAATCATTTTCATGTATCCCTTCAGTGGTAGCCAAAGGTGTGCCCAGTCTGTACTAAAGTATTCGTTTAACCTCTTAGACCAATCTTGACTCAATAACAACCCATAATATTCTGGGATATCTACTACAATGATGTCAATCACTTGTACAAACTTAGGATGTGTCACTATTCTGATCATCACATCTTTGAGTTCCCCCATGAATTTGACCTGGGTTCTGTCTAGTTGTATTACATGTTTATCGCTTTTGAGAGGAACAATATTTAATTTTTTGCAAATAGACAAGGGCATAACGTTGGAAGATGCTCCTAAATCGACCAAACAATTGGGGAGGTTCCTGTTGAAAACTTCAAACGTTAAAAGGAAGGGTGGGACAAAAGGTTTTCCCTTCTTATCTTTTGAGAAAGTATTTATAGTTGGTTTATTTCCTAGGTCTGTGGGAGTTAGATTCCTTTGTTGATTATCGCTTGTCATAGGGTTTTCCAATGATCTCAAATCTTGTAGCAGGAATTCCTTTTGCTAAGGGATCCTACATATGTCCATAACTGATATATTATCCTTCAACTTCTTCAAATCTTCAACTACGTTGTAATCCAGTTTGGGCGATTCTCAGGTATGGATGCTTATAGGGTTCTTACGGGGAGTGAAAGGTGCTTTCGGGTAATCGAGAGTTGAAATTCCTCCTAGAGTTTGGGTAGTAGTAGGATCTTTTGAGACAGGTGGACCTTTACTTTGTGTTTGCATGACTGAGACCTCTGTTGATGGTTCTTGAACCTGAAATAAGTCATCAGAAGGCATAATTAGGTCAGTATCCCATATCAGCATGGTTGTATCTTCTGAAGGATCAATCTCTTCTTGATCAACAACATTCATAACTGAACCGCTTGGTTGTTCGGTAAGGGAAACCTCGTCTAGAAACCGATTGGCCCTCAAGTTCATGGCATGGAACCATTGAGGGCAGTCTCTTTCAGAGTAGTTTTCTTGATGATAAGTACAGAAAGAGTCAGAGGCTACATTTCCCAAATCGATATTTAAGTTAGTTGGGGGAGGTTCAATTGATTTGAAAGGTTGGTTTCTTTTAAAGAAAGGCTTATAGGGACTTAGGCCTTGGTTTCCTTCCCCTGCGTTTCTCTTCATATCTATGATCTCGTTTGATAATTTCTTAACCATGCGTTTTAGGTTTTCTATGTCTCCATTCCACTTTTTGGGTGCTTTTTCTTCTTGTTTCCCTGATGGTCTAGTCAAAAGGGGTCCTCTCCTGGGAGGGGGTTGAACTTGTTTCTTAACTAAAGAGACCTAGACTTCTTTACAACCTTTAATCTGGAACTCTATCATTTTGGTTTCTTCAAAATTCTCAGCCAGGGTTCGTTTGGCATCCCTCTTCACAAACATAGAAATAGAAGTTGGGAGCGCATTAGCATATACTTCGATTTGCAACTCCTGAGCTGGTTTAGGTTCGAGATGGAACTTGTTTAATATGGTTGTGAATATTTGATTTAAATCTTTAACCTTCTCCTTTGAACTCATGGTGGTGGGAAATAATTCATCCATTAGAGCTCCTGTAGTGGTTTCTTCGGAAAATTTATCTAAAAAATCCTTCTGAAACTTGGTCCAACTAGTTATGGATCCTACAGGTAAGTTAAAATACCATGTAGCGGTTGATTTCTCAAATGTGTAGGGGAAAATTCTGCATACAACGTATTTATTTTGAACATTCAAAAGTCTGATCTCTAGTATGAATTTCTTGATAAGATCTTCAGGTAATCCTAAGGTTTTGAGGTTGAACTTAGGAAGTAACTTCTCTAGATGTTGGGGAAGGTTATGGACTGGTCCTCGGATGGCCAAAGTGTCTCTGGCCAATGAAGGTTGATTATTATGTGGTGGGTTTCCCCTTTCTTCACATTGGTCATTGTTACCTTCCATGCCTTCGGATCCTAAATTAAACTCTTCCTCTTTCGAAAAATTGTCTAGTTCAGAGATGTCGTCGACTGGCATTTTAGGGATCAAGTCAAGAGGGTGTATGATTTCGGTGAGAGAGAAATCTACTAGGTCTTGTACTGTGTGCACAAAAACCTCTTCAGGAGTATTGACCACTGGTCTTCTTACTTGTTTTCTTCGAGGAAGTATCGGAGAAAAAGAAAACGTACTGATATGTCGGGTGTAGGTTCTTGTGATTCTTTTGAATTGATTTAATTCATTGTGAGGGAGAGCATAAGGTATGTCAGGGAACAAACGTTATTCCTTGGGCTGGGGTGACTTACTCATTTCTAGAGTACTCAACGTGTGCCATGCATTTGATGAAGATATATCTTGTCTTTGGTCAAGAAGCACTTCTCTATTAAAGATAGCTCGAAAATAATTCTTAACAAAACCAAAAAAGAGCATTTCTTGCAACAACCATTGACCTTTGACTAATTGGTCGATGCTCTTATTTATAACATGAAATTAACTAAAAATGACAGCTAAAGTGTAGTTAAAAAAAACAAAACTCTCCATGTGGCGTTCTCTCCTAACAGTTCTCCAACAATCATCTCAAGATATCACTTTGAAAGGTTAACTTTTCTCATACTCCGACCAAATGATGAACAACTCCTCACAGGTGTGGGCATATGGAAATCTGTGTTGTTCCTTCAGGGCCACGTAAACTTCTCTGATATTTATTGCATGTGCCTGATACTTTACCAGACCGATGCTTAACTGCTTTAGCATAGCCCGAGCTCTCATCGATTGTTCCGTAAATTGTTACACCTGTCCTGGCACTGTGTCGGTCACTTTTTCTAGTCTTTCAGCCCATGATGAATCTTGCTTGGTGTGTGACTCGACTATGTCACGCAAGTCGAAAAAGTCATCGGGTGTACCAAACTTGTGGAGTCCAATGTCCTTCATCACCTGATTGATTTTATCCTAGTGTTTCTCGCACTAGGCCCATTGCTCTTGAATTTCTTGGTGTGGTTCCCAAGACATTTTCACCCAGTATTCGGTTGATTTCTTTATGCGATAAAGACTGATTTTATTCACCAGTCGGATGTTGTTTTCTTATTTATCTCAGCCCTATTAGACTGCACTGATGTAGTCAACTCTCTCCATATCTTGTTGCACCTTTTCGTACCACCGCTCCATATCCTTCCACGTTGCGAGTGCCATGAGAGTATCTTCCTAGATCTAGGCTATCTTTGGAGTGAAAAGGTGTCGCTCGATTGTGAACTTGCTATAGGCCTATTCAAACTCGCTCCTCAGGTACACTGCGGCATGTGGGGTGTCCTGATAGTACTTATCTAGGTGGCGCAAATGTTCTAGTTTCTTCAGGGTGGCGACCAACTCCTTTTCATCCAGTTTATCTCTATCCCAAGGTGGCATCCGTGATTTCCATCCCTACGTCGATGAGCTCATATGTTTTAGCATATTCAATGTTGATTAGAGGTTCCTCTATAGTAATGAGGATGGATATATCTAGGGTGATTCTCCTCTTCTTAGTGGTTCTTTGGATGATGTCCTTCTTCTTTCTATCATGAGCTATAGCGTGTATATCAGCTACCTCATCCACAGGTTCGAGAATCTGTTGATCCCCCCATGTGAGTTTGTTTCCCAAACTCCCAGTGGTATACACTTGTTTACAATTAGTTTCTTGAACCTCCTCGTTATGCTCCGACGACCCAACTTCTGTCTATTTCTCATCAAGGTTTTGTGCACCGATCGTAATGGAAGAGTCGGGAATAGAATCGATACTTACTTGTTCATCGGCCTTCGAAGCATCGATTTCTTGTTGTGGGGATCCTTCCTCTGGCTCATCCAACCCCGGTTGGTCTTTCGGACTGTCTGCTTGGGACTCTGGTGCATCGAGCATTTTTGTGTCTAGGAAACTCTTGGCTTCCTTCTTTTTCCATGGAACCTCCGGGACTTGGTCCTCAAGGACTGGAGAAGATGTCTTCTTGGGTCTTTTTTCCTCTTCGATGTGCACAGGGGTCCCGAGATATGCTTCCGGGATCTCATCATTTGAATGGAATTTAATTAGCTCACGGAGGGGATCTGATACAATTTTTTCTACTGATACCTCGACCATTTCTAGCTGAGTTGTCACACCTTTCGGTGACCTGGCTGGTGGAATTCAAAATTCAAGGTCATCCAACCCATAAATTTCATCAATATCTATAAATCCAGGGTCACTTGTACCCATCTGGCCTCTGTCTGGGTTATCGACAAGGGCTCATGTCGTTTCTAATAGGTCTGGATCATATTGAAGATGATCAAGCACCTGTTGTTCCCATTCTAACATAAGCAGTCCCCTTTCTCGTGCATCCTATACCAAATGGATATCTCGGCCTTGCATTGGGGCTCTCAAGGGGGCTTATGCTGCTTCGGATGTTACCCTTTCTTTTCTGGCCCGGAGGACCTCTTCTGTCGATTTTTCTAGGGTTTTCTCTTGCTCATCCAAGCTCATGGCCTTGAACCTGGTCATCTTAAGATCGACCATCCTTGCCACAACTTCATCCCAATATTGAGCATTTTCTATGAAGACCTCATCTTCAAACCTGTCATGGGAATATGACCAGCAGGATGCTACTTGCGATGCATGATTCAATACTAGACCCTTTGGGTCATGTTTGCAAAAGCATTCGGTCTGCAATCTAAACTCTAATTGACTCAACCCTTCCTACTTGGCTTGAGCGATGTCTTTTACTGTGTAAAAGCCTATACGAAATCCATAAGGTATGAATTCCCACTTCTTATATTTTACCAGAGTAGCATTGTAACCTTCCAGGATGGTTTGGTAACATATTTCCCCTACCACCAGTCGATCAGGAACATACACAGGTAGAAGGTGTGGTGCTCTAGTGGCTCCGAAAACCTTGATGTAGGTTTTGCACTTATCTAGGTACCAGTGGCCAACTTTTGATATAATCTTTTAGGCCATAGCCGACAGTCTTCGGCAATCTTTCTTCAACAACATAAAATAAATACGTGTGATAAATTGATCGCAGATGAGAGAGTAGGATTTCTTGTACCCGTTCTCTCACAAGATGTCAAAATATACATGGATCAGGTGTTCTAAGGTGTGCCATCTCAAGTTCATTCCGGCAAAGGAATTTATGCCAGAGATGATGTCTAATAAATAGGAAGCCATATAGAACTATGGGGTTTCTCCCTCTTTTGGCATTTGGGCCTGTTGCATGTGGAGTACTAGTATGCAGTGGGGGCATACTAAACTTTGGTAGGGTGCAGTGTGTAGAGTGAAATGCGCACGAAATATTATTGCATGACACAACAGTTGCGCACAACAAGTATTAGTGCATGAACCAAAATTGTGCATGATAGATATTTGCGTGCAACACAAAAGTAGTGCACACCATAGATTGGCGTGACAAAGAAGTGATCCACATTGGTTATAGGTGCGCAGAGCATGCGCTACCTTATGGTGTTGTTGTGGAGGATAAATATGGGTGTAAATTTTCAAATTTTTTCATGCATATTTGTTTGGATGGTCTACAACAGTAGAAAACTAGTGAATTTCTGCGACATTTTATAATGTTTGAAGGTCATTTTTTGCAGGGTGTTTTTGAGGCCCTAAACAACGTTTTTAGCTACTCAAAAACCCCGAGAACAGAGTGTGCCAAGGTACAATAGAGTGTACCAAGGTACACTCTGTCTCTGTAGCTCAAATGAAAGAGCTTGGAGAGAGATTTCTAATGGTGTAAACCGTTTGTCAAATAGATCTTTTATGAGGAAGTTACAGTCCAAACCATGGAGGGTAAATTTTAAGACCCAACTAACTTCAAAAGGCAATAACTTTCTGCACAAGACTCAGAATTGAGCATGGAAGCAGGAGTTGGAAAGGTATTGGACAATAGAATATAATTATTCACCTAGAAAATTGATATGGACAATCACATTTTTAGGAAATCAGAAGAAAGAATTCTGATATATTATTGAACCAGAATGGTTCATTTTTTTCCATGAAATTGATGAGTCAGTTAACCTGACAAAGTTTTGTTGGTTGCACATTTTGCAGAGTTATGTCATATCAGGATCAACACACAATGCAGAGGAATGGAATATACATAGGGGCCTTACAACCAGGAAGACGAGATCAAAGGGATGGATGTTGATATGGAAATTGAAGGAACAAACTCCAATGGACATGGAGAAGGAAGGGATGAAAACATGAATATGGTAGAGACCATTAAAAATTTGCGAAAGGATGTCCAAATCCATAAATATGATAATGAAGGGCTTATGAAATCCAAGTAGCAACAGGAGGAATTCAACATGAAGTTAATGCAGAGCTTGAATAGAATAGAAAATAAATTGGATAAGGAGAGTAGCTCAAGCAAATCAGGAAGTCATCGGTGTCCTGATGAGAAAAGAAGAAGAATAAGTGTTAGAAGACATCACCATCACTCCCTGAGGAATTCCAATAAGAGAGAACACACCAGCTCAAGTCCATCCCCTGTCAGGAAGTATAAGAGGTCTGGGGTGGATGAGCTACGAGGAGAAATGAACAAAATCAAACCTCCTACATTTGATGGTGAGAACAAGAAGGATGAAGATGTAGAGATATGGTTGTTGGGCATGAGAAAGTATTTTCAATTGCATAATTACTCTTCTCATGAAGAAGGAATAATTGCCATATATCAGCTCAAGGGAAAGGCATCCATGTGGTGGTATCATCTTGTACAGGTGAAACACATTAAACACTTGGAAGGAATTCAAGAAATATTTTGAAAAGAAATACTTCACTAAGAGATACTATGACAGGAAAATGAAAGAGTCATTTGAACTCAAGATTGGGTGTATGATCATAAATGAATATGAAAAAAGGTTTTTAGAATTGATGAAGTATGTTTCTTTCATCAAGGATGAGACCGTTAAGATTCATAGGTATTTGAGTGGATTGTCATCATTCATCAGTGAAAAAATACAATATGATGATCCAAAAACATTGGAGGAGACCATAAGACAAGATAATTTCCTATATGATTAGCAAAAAGCAAGACCAACTTTCCAAAAATCCTGGGAAGACAAAAATAAATTCAATATGGATCAGAGGAAGAAGGGGACTAAGCTACCATTCTTCAGAAATAGTCCTCA
>JZKD02S1745723.1:182969-196693 GCA_000966675.3 Picea glauca | reverse complement strand
TGTTTAGAGATTGTCCTCACAAAGGTGAAAAAGTGAAGATTTTTAACAATGTACAACAAGTTGAAATAGTGGAGGGCATGGGCATAAATGTACCAAGGATCTATGCAGCCCTGAACAACAAGCAAGCAGAGTATCAACCACATATGATTGAAGTGGAAGGTATGATCAACAACCAAACCGTTGCTATTTTAATTGATTCATGAGCTATTCATATTTATATAGATCCTAAGTTGGTGGAAAGTTTGCATTTGCAAAGAAGCAAGCATCAAATATCTTGGTTGGTACAGCTGGATACCGTAGCCAAAAGAAAAGTTAATGAGATGGTTAAGTCATGTCTTATGGACATGAATGGACTGAACACTAGGGAAGATTTGAACATCATTCCTTTAGGTTCCTATGACTATCTAATTTGTATGGATTGGTTGGATCAACATCAAGTTATCCTAGACTTTCATAACAAGGAATTTACTTGCTTGGATGAGGAAGGGAACCTAAGGACAGTGCAGGGAATTCCCAGGGCAATAAGCATCAGAGAAATATCATCATTGCAAAGAAATGTTACAAAAAAGTGTGTCAATTATTTTCAGCTCATATGGAAGAAACATATAAAGATAAGGTGTCAAATATTGAAAATTATGTAGTCCTAAAAGAGTTTGAAGATGTGTTTAATGAAATACCAGGATTACCCCCTAAAAGACACATTGATTTCTCCATAAATCTAATGCCAGGAGAAACTCCAATATCCAAGACTCCATACATGGTGAGTACACCATAATTGAAGGGGTTGCAAATGCAACATAAAGAGCTCCTGAAGAAGGGGTATATACACCCAAGTGTGTCACCTTGGGGTGCCCCAGTTTTATTTTTGAAGAAGAAGGATGGAACATTGAGACTTTGCATTGGCTTTAGGAAGTTGAACATAGTAACTGTGAAGAATAAGTATTCTTTGCCAAGGATCGATGACCTCTTTGATCAGTTGAAAGATGAAAAAATATTCTCCAAGATTGATCTCAGGTTAGGTTATCATCAGGTAAGAATTAAAGAAGAATACATCAACAAGACTGCTTTCAAAACAAGGTATGGTCATTATGAGTTCACAGTGGTGTCATTTGGGTTCTCAAATGCACCAGTTGTCTTCATGTGTTTAATGAACGATATTTTCAGACAATACTTAGATAAGTTTGTCATTTTATTTTTAGACGACATTCTTATATATTCTAAATCGAAGGAAGAGAATGAACAACACTTGAGGATGGTGTTACAAGTATTAAGGGAGCATCAAGTGTATGCCAAATTGAGCAAGTGCTCATTTTATCAAAAGAAAATTCATTATTTAGGGCATATCATTTCAGAGGAAGGGATTGCAATGGATCTTGAGAAGATAGAAGCCATTAGAGGATGGTCAAAGACAAAGAATGTGAGGTTAGACCATTCATGGGCCTTGCATGCTACTATAGGATATTTATTAAAGGATTCTCAAAGATTGCACACCCAATCACTTCCTTTCAAAAGAAGGGTGTGAAGTTTCAGTGGACATTGGATTGTGAAAAAAGTTTCCAACAGTTGAATAAATTATTAACAAGTGTGCCAATACTAAGGATTGCAGATCCAAATGAATACTTCATTGTATGCACATATGCATGTAAAGAAGGACTTGGTGGATTCCTTAATCAAAATGGGTTTGTTGTATGTTATGAATCAAGGAAGTTGAAGGAGTATGGAAGGAACTATGCTACTCATGATTTGGATTTGGCAGCCAGAGTGCATGCCTTGAGGAAGTGGTGGCACTATCTCATGGGGAAAAGGTTCGAGCTGAGGACAAACCATAATGGTCTGAAATATTTATTTGATCAGCCAACTCTAAATGCTAGGCAAAGCAGGTGGTTAGAATTTCTCAGTGAATATGACTGATATAAAGCATATCAAAGGGAAAGAGAACAAAGTGGTTGATGCACTCAATAGAAGAGTGCATGAGTTGCATGCTACAACCATTGTCATGTACCAATCAGATTTTAAAGACATAATATTGGAGGCTATAAAATTAGTTTTGCAATACAAGGAATTAGTGGCAAAATTAAAGCAAGGTATTTTGCAGCAGAAAATTGAAGACTATAAGCTAGAAAATGATGAAATTCTAATATACAGGGGAAACATTTATGTAACAAATACCCGGGAATTGAAAAATATGATATTGGGAGAAATGCATAATGTACCTTATGTTGTGCACCCAGGTCATCAAAAAACTATTATAGTTGTCAAGAGCCAATATTATTGGCTAGGAATGAAGAAATAAGTTGCTGATTTTGTTTCCAAATGTTTGGAGTGTCAAAAGATCAAGGCTGAGCATAGACACCCAACTGGTTTGCTACATCCATTACCCATTCCTGAGTGGAAATGGGAAGTTATAGCAATGGATTTCATCACTAAACTGCCTAGAACAAACAAGAAACATGATTCTATCATGGTAGTGGTGGATAATCTTACTAAAGTTGCCCATTTTATTTAAGTAAAGGTCACTCATAAGGCAACCAACATTGTTGATGCTTATATGAGATAAATTGCTCGATTACATAGTATACCCAAGACAATTGTGTCTGATAGAGATCCAAAATTTACATCAAATTTTTGGAGAGGATTAGTTAAGGGATTTGGAACAAATTTGAATTTTAGTACATCTTATCATCCAGAATCAGGTGGACAAGCAAAGAGGGTGAATCAAGAGATTGAGGATATGTTGAGGATGTATGTAATGGATAAACCATCAAAATGGGAAGACTACCTACACCTAGTAGAGTTTTCTAATAACAATGGGTACCAAATATCTCTAAAGATGAGCCCATTTGAGGCACTTTATGGAAGAAGGTGCAACACACAGGTAAGTTGGGACAACCCAACAAATAGAGAAGTAGTTGGGCCAGAATTACTCAGGGAAATGGAAGAGAAAATGTTGAAAACAAAATAGAATTTAAAGGCTTCCCAAGACGTGCAGAAAATCTATGTTGATAAGGGCAGAACTCACATGGAATTTAAAGTGGGTGACCATGTATTCTTGAAAGTGAAGGCCAACAAAAGTTCCCCGAAGTGGGGAAATTGTTTAAAGTTTGTAGCTCACTATTGTGGACCGTTTGAAATACTATAGAGGATTGGGCTTGTAGCATACATGCTTTCCTTTCCTACATCAATGACCATTCAAAGTTTATTTCATGTATCATTGCTTAAGAAATATATACCTGATGTTAATCATGTTATTGATTGGGATGTGATTCAGGTGGACAAAGAATTCACTTTCCAAGTACATCCGGTAGGCATTCTAGACTAGAAAATCAAACAGCTTCGGAATCGAGCCATAGAGCTTGTAAAGGTCCAATGGACTTGGTACAGTCCCGAGGACACAACTTGGGAGCATGAAGATGCTATGCGGGCATAATACCTGCATATTGTTTTAGGATTTTTGAAATTTTGGCTGTATATGTGTATATATTTCACTGAGGATAGTGCATAAATACGGGGAGGGGAATGTAATACCCCTAGGCCAAACCCCAACTATAAATGTAAATACAAATGTATTTAAGATAGTGAGTTGATGATATAATTTTGCATGCACCTTCCATGGTATAGTGTGCACATGTATTGTGCACTAAAATGATGAAGTGTGCACATTCTAGGATACCGCGCACAACAAACTTAAGTGCACGTGAGTTTGAGGCCAGGGAGCCTTTGTGTACATGTTGTGTTGTATAGGCTGGTGAGATAGTTATTATAAGCTAGGAGGATTATGTGTTGAATTAGTCCGGAGAGCCTAGATGTTAAAGGCCAATGAGCCTATTTATGTAATTATGCATATCATTAATATAAAATACATCGTTGTGTATAGACTGACCATGATAAAAGAGTATGGGGGACTAAACTCCACTAGTTAGGGAAAGGGGGGGCTAAAACTTAAGGATAAGGGGCTAAGCTAGGGAGATTAATCCAAAAATGGAATATTATATTATTATTCCTTAAAGTATAAATTATGGATAATTATTTTATCCTAAGTTCTAAGGATGGGGACAAGTGGGACATAGTAGCTCTCAACATAACAAGTGTCAAGTTGGGAACATGCATACATATAGTTTGGACTTAGTTCATTTTCCATCCATTCATTCATTCCATTATCATTCATTCACTCATTCAGTTGTCCTTCATACCTTCCTATCATTGTACTTGTATGTGTACCTATACCCGTATCCGTACCCATACCTGTATCTATATCTGGTTATCTTGGGAGATGGAGTGAAGAAGCAAGTTGTCAATCCCATGGGATACTTAAGAGGCGGGTTTTTCAGGCCCGTGACCAATTTCTCTCTAGGTGAGAGAATTGATGGGAATTGATTTCCGGAAGGTGCTAAATTGCAACTACAAGGACCCGAGACTTCCTTTCTGGCCTGTTTTTGAAGCCTAGAAAGGAGGTAGGGCAGGAATGTTGAGCAGAGAAGGGGCACACTTCCTGGGGCGGGACATGCATGTGGGGAATGAGGTACTGTAGGTTGTTAGTTTGAGTTGGCCCCTATGACAGAGTCTTTCCTATTATCCAAGATACATAGGCCTGGTTAGGAATCCCTTTACCGCGGTGGAGTTTAGTCCCAGCTTGGGGGTGATCCATTGCTGAGAGTGATGAGTAGCGTGGTCTATGGCTGGGAGGTTCGTGGAAGGTATGCACAAAGTTGGTGATATTTTTACCAAGATAAGTGTAAATTGTGTGTTAAATTACATGCTACATTATTATTTATGCGTATATTTTTATGGGTTTTTCTTGTGTGTGTTGCATGTCTATTTATATTATTATTTTGTATGAATCTATACATTTTCAAAACATAGTTTTCTATTTTAAGTTTTGTATATAAATTTCCACAAGAGTTTATGTGTGTATATGTTTTAATTTGTATACAATTTGGAAAAGTTTATGTGGCATAGCCCAGTTGGATGTTGGGGATGTTACAATATGGTATCAAAGCTCCAACTTTCAAAACTGAGCCTGGATGGGTTGAGAATGTTGATTTGAAGTGAAATTTCACAGAGAATTGATTTCAAAGTGGCAAAATTTCAAGTTACAGAGCGCCCATTGTAAAAATTAGAAGCAATTTCGTGGAATTGGCAAAAAAGCCCAATTTTTGTTGTTAAATTCAAGGGAAAATTGAGAAATTTGGCTAAGTAGTGAGATATTCTTAATTTAATATCTGTTCTATAAAATTCATACTTTGAATTGGTTGAATTTGAAGTTAGAGGGAAGCCATGACAGATGGAGCGATATTAGTTGATTAGAATTCTCAATTCTTGAATTGAGTTTGAGAAAAATTCGGTCCAGAAATTTCAAACAACAATGATTTGTTGTTGCAGAGGTTGAATGGATGTTATTAGGGTGAAATTGAACAAATTTCATAGTTGCAGAATGTCTATGGTGAAAATTGGGAAAAAGATAGGCAAAAGCACCAATTTTTGCAGCAGAATTCACAAGGCATTGAAGCACATAAAAATGAATGTGTGCAGGTGTGCACACTAAAAATGCATGATGCACAGTGAAAAGCTTGTTACGTGTGGAGAATAAGAGTGTGTGGCTACACGTGCTAAAATTTGGCGTTGCGCGGTGCAGAGTGGTAATGCGCGAAAAATATTGGTGCGTGGGTGTGTGCACTTAAATTTGGCGTTGCACAGTGCAGAGTGGTAATCCATGAAAAATACTGGTGCGCAGGTGTGCGCATGAAATTTAGCACTCTGTGGTGTGGATTGAGTGGTGCATTCTTAATATTGGTGCATGCAGTGTGCGAATGCATAATAATGGCATGCGTGGTTTTCCCAATCGGGACTATCTTGTGTTGATTAGCAATCCTTAACTGAACATGGGACCATATTAGTTCACGTTCTCCCATCATCTCCCATGTCTGCTTAGGTAGTACATTCAATAAGATCCTAAGTCTAGAATAACATTATCCACATTGTACTCCATAATCTATGCGTTGAACTTGAATTCTCTGTTGGTTTTCTTCCTGCACAGTACCTGGTTTACCATTCTCTACGTAACAGGGGTTTCTCATCCTTTTGTACATTGATCAATCATGTCAAATAAAGTACTTAGCGTGGCTCTATATTTCATTAGTTCGACACAACGCTATAATAATTTAGTTAGTGTACTTACCCACACCATTGGCTTCTCCATTACTGCTTGATCTTCTATCCGAGGCAATGCAGATGTTGATGCTTCCTCAAGCAGTCCAAGTATCTCTTTCCTAGCTTTCCAATATGTCTCTTTCTCCTATTGTAGATTGAACAGTGGTATATATTATGCTGAATTCCTCACCCACTATTTAGGATGTGTCCCTTAATCAATCCTCGTTTGAGTACCTCCATGTGTAACAATGACCATTGTTGGTCCTTCATTACATCTTTCAACTGAGATCATCTGCACATTCTGATTTTGATGTTGATTAGGGTTTGGGTTTCCTTTGGCCTGCCATTTTGCAGCTAGT
Source organism: Picea glauca (assembly GCA_000966675.3). Classification (NCBI taxonomy): domain Eukaryota; kingdom Viridiplantae; phylum Streptophyta; class Pinopsida; order Pinales; family Pinaceae; genus Picea; species Picea glauca. Next base: position 190,187 of record JZKD02S1745723.1, on the reverse strand, counting down.
TGGGGACAGTCCTATGTTGCATGATCCAGTGCTCTTCAATATGTGCACGTGGTACACAGGTTTTGGAAATCTTGGGCCAAGTGTCTAGGTTGGTTATAGTTATAATATATAATTGGTCCTCGTCCTCCTCTACCAAAATTCCCTCTACCTCAGCCTCTGCCAAATTTTCTCTATTCCCCTAATTGAAACCTCTCTGAGTGTTATACTGTGCATGATTCCCATTCGTGCCGGTATTCTCTTCCTGGATATTATACATGTCTAATGTGTGTTCCATTAGTAGGTTGAACACATGACAATCATTCTCTTCATGCTCTATTGACTTGAGAAAATTCTGAAATAAGTTCTTTGGATTACTTTGATATTTTTGTAGTAATGGACAATCAATGGGATGATGACCCCATTTCTTATAGATATCATAGTATTCTCTTCTGGGTAGGGGATTCGGTGCTCCCGCTGCCAAGTACTATGCAAATGTTGGGCACTCATCCTTATGATGGCCTTCTATCCTGCACTTTGTACAACAATTTTGTTTGCGTTTTTCCCTTCCCTTGATAAGATCGTCTAGATGAATTGGTAATGTGGCCAGCTACGTCTGAACTTGTGCCATTCCCCCAGTGTCTCCTGCCAGCAACGACTCTAGTTTCATCACTATTTCTAGAGCCTCAGGTTGCGACACAACCTTATGTTGAATTAGTGGTCTACAAATGTGGGGTAGCAATATGACAATGAACTACTCTTGATGTTGCTAATATGGAATTTGAAAAGTCAGTCTCCCCATCACATCCTTAAAGTGTCGATCATAATCCCATACTAACTCTGTTTGTACTTGTTTGATCTCTTTTAGTTTAGTAATATACTGCGATTCTAACTTCGAATTTTTGAACTCTGTTAGTATTGCTTGCTTTATTTCTGCCAAAGTCCTAGCCTATCCGATAGGCGTAATACTTTGTAGCTTCATATACCATACTTGTGCACGACATCTATATGTTGTTTCTAACTACGTAATCTTCACTGCTTTGTCCTGTATGTTTTTAGCGGCCCAAACTGACTCACAAGCAAACAAGTGTTCATCCAGATCCTCTAACCCTACTCCCTTGAATTTAGGAAGTCTAAGAATATTATCTACTCCTGCCATGTTGGTTTTTGTATTCCCTCTTCTTGGTGATGTTGGTGAACTCTGATTCTGACTCTGCGCACTACTCCCTCTATTTTTATTCTTACTATTTTGTCCTCCTTGGCTAATTACAATGGATTTTGACAAATCTTCAAAGGTTATCTCTAATTGTGGTGAGGAAAACAGGGTCATGGATTCAACACATGATGATGTCTGAGTAGCACATACCGGCTCTTCTATTACTGGACTGAACTGACATCCCTCTTCTCCTCCTCCTATGTAGGGTATCTCTATGATTCAGACATGTGCACAAGGTTTACATACTTCAAGCTCACTGTGCAGATCTTCTCTCCCAACCCCTGTCTTTTTCCTTTTATACCTCCTTCCTCCACGCAACTTTCCAAACTCATAATCTTCCTCTGGTGTACTACCATCCTGCATCCTCAGTCCCTGCCTTCCATTTTCATTTCTTCATTCCTTCTTTCAGGTGATCCTTTTTCCATCCTCCAACTCCCCTATGTGTATAAAATGCGTTTAGCTATCAGAATTCATTTTCATCACATGATTTCAATAACCTTCCATGCGGGTCTTTGAAATTTTTTATTTTTGCAACACTGTATGATTGAATGCAATCTATGAAAATTTTTGTAACATAACCCCCCAGTACACTATCCAACCAAAACTCAACCACTCAAGTAGCTGGGTTAATTGCCAAATTCAACTGCCTTACCAGTTTTGGCATCCAATTCTTTGATGTTGTAGTGCTAAATCTTCATGTCTTCTCTATTAACCTCTCTAGCCACTAGGTTAGAATTTCTGGGAATTCTCCAAAGAAAATTTCATGTAGATCCATGAACACATAATTTTTCATCCATTACTTGTCACTCATCCGAGGGTTCTTGTTCTCTTGTCACGCAAACTCTTGTTCTTTTTGTTCTATCTAGTCTATGATCTCCATCTTAATCGGCCTCCAAAACATTCCCTTAGTCGCAATTTCCCGATCCCGACAATGGAACCATTTGTTGGTTGGTTTCTAGTCTATGAATGGGTTATAAGACCCAAGGTTCAATTTAACTATGACCAATAAAACCTAAATACACCGACCCTTTTGGCATCACCTGCTAGCGAGGATGAATTCTCACTCGAGGTATCTATTGGGTCTGCAAGAACCAGGTTTTTGCAACAGTAAGGGAAAGGGAGGTGGACACATGAATCGTTGTTCTTATTCTAGCTTATGTATGTTCTTTATTATTACCTATATTATCTCAGTCATACATGAACATTGCAGCATAATCAATTCATAGAATAACTCCATTCTGCGAAGTATAGTGTCATTCATAAACACAAATAGACAAGTAAAGAACACAAGACACAATATCCTCTTTAAACTCTTTCTTTATTCATCTTCTTCCCTACTAACTATCTATTAAATTCTTGATCTTTTCATAACCTTGATCCTCTTCTGTGCACACTAATATCCCAATCCCATTACATATTTATACCCAAAATAGTCTATTACAATGCATGGCGTGGCCAACATCAGTTAACTGGCCATTTTCTTTCTTCTACTTGTCGTTCTTTATACAAATATTATGTTGTTCTTATATTTTTGGCAAGTCACACTATCGTCTTTTGTGCTTCCTTATCTTGCTCACTTGCTTTATCCTTCTGTCTGTGCAATGTCTTCGTCCTGTGATCTATCTGTCCTTCTGCGTGATTTCTTCCTTCTTCGCGATTTCTTCATACTTAGGTTTTTCTCCAAAATTACCTCCAAAACTTCTTGTCCAACACCTAGTAAGAGGGACTGATGAGTTATAGATGCGATTCTAGAGAAGTAGCTTCATCATGTGATAGTAGAAATGGGTAGTCATTCATGGGCATGTTACTTCTACTCCTGTGAAAATGTCTGGTAGGAAGAGGGCTAATCCAATGAAAAAGCTTGATACATTGAGTTACAACTACTCTAGTGAAATAGTATGGTACACAGAGGGTTACTCCAATGAAAAGGTCTCATACGTCGAGTTACTGTTGCTCTAGTGAAATAGTCTAGTACACAGAGGGATACTCTAGTGAAAAATTTCAGTACACCTAGTTATTGCTACTCCAGTGAAAACGTATGGCACGTAGAGGGGTACCCTAGTGAAAAAGTTCGGTATGTCAACTTACTGATACTCCAATGAAAAAGTCTGGTATGCAGATTACTACTGGAGTGAAATAGTCTAGTATGCACGTTACTGATTGTGGCACAAGTCAGCATGATCTGGCACAAGGTCAGAAGATCCCATGCCTTCAGGGCTGGTTAGTTACCCGACTTTTCAATTTGGTGGGCTAACCTGTGTGGATGGAGGTGTTTCCTAGCCTTGGGATAGATGCGTAGTGTGTGCACACTACATCGCCTAATCCTTATGAATAGATTCTTGGTCATTGTGGACTAGTTTCTTGGTGTGACAAATAGAGGTTACTAATTCTTTATGAACTAGATGTCATATTTTGTGTGAGCTGACAAGTTACTAGTTCTTTATGAGCTAGATGCTAGATTCTATGTGAGTTGGAGAGTTACTAGCTCTTTAAGAACTAGATGTTAGATTATGTGTGAGCTGACAAGTTACTAATTCTTTATGAAATATATGTCATATTCCATGAGATTTGACAAGTTACTAGTTCTTTATGAAGTAGATGCCACATTTTGTGTGAGTTGGTGAGTTACAGTTGCCCAGACTCCACTTGGATTGGGTAGCAATGCAGTTCTGTGCAAACTGGCATAACTACATATTCCAGGGCCTTTGCGGCTATGATGGTGATACTTGAGACATGATCTGTTTTATCATGAGATAACTTGTGTGGCTATGGTGATTCTACCTGTAGACTGGTATGAAAGACCATGTGAGTCTTTCCCATGCCATGTGAGATGGATGGATGTGTTTGAGACCATTACATAAAGAACATCTTAGTTAATACCTCCCTAGCTAAGAGAGAGTGTTGATGTTTTGGTAGTTGTAGGAGGTATTAACCACCAATTGTAACCTTTGTACTTAGATTAGAATATTTTGGAAGTAAGAGAGACATTAAACATATGAGTGGAAACCCTAGAAGAGAATTCGGCCTAAGGAGAATAAGAATAAAGAAATAAGAAACCCAAAAAGAGAAGTTGGCCCTGCTAGAAAAAGTCAAAGTAAATTATATTTTCCAGAAAAGATAGGTTGGCCTTGTGGGAAAAGTTCACTGGCAGAATAAGTATAAATAAGGTGACGCCTTAGCTCATTTGTACACACACTCACTTAGCCAGTGCACAAGTCTAACGAGGAATTGCAGTGGCAGCTAGGGCGCAAGTTTGGAGAGCTACAGTTGCAGCTGGAGAGGGCGTAAGTGTGGAGGAATAGTGTAGCATTATGTTTGGTATCTCTCTTGTGATTCTCTTGGTGTAAGGTACACTATCTTTGTATGGTTATTGTGTTGTTGCAACAACAATATTTTGGCTAGGGTTTATCTGTTGTTTCTAGTGTGGACTTACCAGAATCATTCTATATAAGAAAAGGTTAATGTGCTCGGGGGTGGCATAGTGAATGCCTATGGTTGGTTGACAATGATGCGACATTTTCTATGGTTAAATTGACATACCAAAATTTTAACAGTCCTACCATTTAGATGTGGGGCACCAGGACCACCCCTCCCACGATCTCTGGATCAAAATATGGAAACATAATTTTGGGTCCAAAATTTCCTTCTTTCTTTGGCTTGTATCCCATAGTAAAATTCTCACTCAGGATAACTTCTTTCATCGTGGTTTCTTGGGGCCAACATTCTACTCAGTCTACTACCAACATGGGGAATCAATGGAACATATTCTAAACACCTGTACCCTATCCTCTTTCCCCTAGGAGCAAGGGGCCCTCATTTTTTGTACCTATGAACATGACAACAATATCCTCTTTGCAACCATTCTTATCTGGAATCTCAAGGTCTTCACTGACCCCATCCTTAATAGAGAATGAAATCTCTTTCTAGGATTCGTTCTCTCGAAAGTTTGGAAGGAACAAAATCAAAGAATATTTAAAAATTTGTAGATGCAGGAAGACCACTTATGGCGCAATATCACAACTAATAGCCAAGAGAAAACTCTCAGTTCCCAATGGTTAGATCAATATTAGGAGTGCAATGATCTGGAATGTTGCATCCTCCGAGAAGTTAACGTTCTTCGACAATCCGACTTCTCCTAATGTCCAAGGAAAATCACTGCCTCTGAGCTCTGAGATTTTTTACTCCTCTACCCTTAAGCTTCTTAAAACTCAATTTTGATGGTGCCTCAAAGGGAAACCCTGGCCCTGCTAGTCTTGTTGGGGTTTTCTGCAACGATTAATGCCAAATATAATGGATTTGTGTGGAATAAATTGGAAACACCATCGACAACATCGTTGAATCACAAGCTCTAAAAAACGTTCTTAGCATTGATGTCCACAAGGATTTTCAGAAGCTGGTAGTGAAAGGGGACTCCCAAATGACCATGAGAATGCTCAAAAAACTCCAACATGGCTCTCCTGTATGCAAAATTTCCCATAGATGGTGATTGGAAAGAAGTCTAGAGTGCTATGGGAAAATAGCTTATTGACATTTCCCAGTTCAGTACAACGGATAGGAGTGACTCTAGCGTTTGAGGCTCCAGCGATCCTAATATACGCGTCTACCAAATCAGAGCTCAGGTCTCTAAATATGAAGAGATCAGGGTTGGTTGTGTCCACCTTCGTAAAGTCTCTAACATCCAAAGAAGCCATACCTACTACGAACATAGATACGACAAGAAAAGATAGATCTGAGTCCAAAGCTTGGGAGATACACAAGGTAGCACCTTGTCTTCACAAGAGTTACTCAAGATGAGATGAGTGCTCTATGAAACTCAAGCGATGGAGACGATTTCTAGTGACTAGAGTAGATCGGTAGGGGGTGCTACTTATACTTTAGCAGAGCTGGGAGGTCTTAATTATCTTACACGGGATGTCGGGCTTGTTACGTCAGGATTATTACGTCTACACATTACGTCAGGATTGTGTCTATGATGGAGACATTCTATATAATGTTCCCGTTTACAAAATAGAAGACACACCATGCCCTCTAGATGGTACTAAATGCAGTTGTTGACGATGGATATCATGGACTGTCCACACCGCAGCTTCCACCTACTTGCACTAATTGGACATGGACTCAACAGCTTTGAGCTGCCTCCTTCACATGGCTTCACTGCAAGGATTATGAATGCACTAAATGACAATGGGTACTATAGCCAACTCTCTCACCAAGCTTTGAGCTTTTAAATATTTCTTTTTATTTCATCGACCTGTACACCATAGAAAAAGTTATCACATGATGAGTTTCAAATTTGAATTTGAATTTCTTGACATCACCAAGCTTTGAGCTGCCTCCTTCACATGGTTTCATTGCAAGGATTATGAAAAAATAATGACAATGAATACTATAGCCAACTCGCTCATAGTGTTCACATGGCTTCGTTGAGAGGATTATGAATGCACTAAATGACAATGGTCCACCTATTTGCACTAATTGGACATGGTACTGTTGACATCACACATAGTTTCACTGCAAGGATTAATGTTGTTTGAGGGTCTAGGTCTCTTGTGATCTTAGAGATGTTAGCTACTCACAACCAAGACACTATGTGTAAGTAAGCTATTATCCTTTGTAGTCATAGTTAAGGATATTTTTAGTGGGATTATGTGTTTTATAATAATATCTAGCTTTAGTTCCATATATGAAAGCAAGCACTACCATTAATTTAAATTTCTTTTTTTCTCTTTACCAACAAATGAAATATAATTCTCAATTAAAAACTTTGTATTATTAAACTCAAAATATTTTTTTATAAATTTTGAATATGAAACGAAAATTCCATTTGGTTTCATTACATATGAATTGTACAGTATGTACGTAAAGGACTTGAGTATATAACTTTAAAAATTTTCCAATAATATATTTATAAAATTTTAACCTAGTTTATATATGGTAGCCTAATAATATAAATAAAGTATAAGAGCATATAAAAAAACCAAACAATATACTCTAGAGTTATTTTGAAAAATAAATTCCAATGCACA
>JZKD02S1745723.1:119693-148791 GCA_000966675.3 Picea glauca | reverse complement strand
GGAGGCTACAACTTGAGGGAAGCTCCAACTCCCCAATTCTCTGGCTACAACTAGAAGGAGGCTACAACCCCCTAAGTTCTCTGGCTACAACCGAAAGGTGGCTACAACCACCTGTCCTTGCTCCGTCCAACTGCCCTGACGTATAAGTAGAATGATGGAACTGTGAGATATACTGCTATAAACCTGTACCATTCAACTTGCACCAAACAACCTGAACCATGCATCAACCATGAATCAACCTGTACCTCGAACTGTAATCAACCTGTACCATAAACAAGTGCATCAACCATGCACCAACCTTGTACCAAAAAAACCATAATCAATTTGTACCATAAAAAAGTGCATCAACCATGCACCAACATGTACCTCAACCTGCAAAGCTTCCATAACTTTAACAACAAGAGACTAGCAATTTCATCAAACTTTATTTTAGTCTCACTTGACTAGTTTTGGATTAGTCAACAACCCTAACTTGAAATAATCATAACTATGTACCTGTAATGAATAAAGATCTGAAAATCATATAAAATGTTCTTCAAGGTGTTTTATTCAATTCCTCCAGGTAACACTACTTGGAACCTCTCAAAAAAGGAGTTATAGAAAAAATGGCATACCTTGTCGAATTCTGGCTTATTCTAGAGAGGGAACTTGTAGAACGTGCCCCACACAGAATATTTGTTGTATGGATATGAAAATTGTACATAGAATACTAAAGACTGTACTCTAACCAAAATATTTTGTCTTACTAAATTTGGATTTGTTATGAAGAAGTTAGGATGTTTTTACTTGAAACACATGTTTTAGACTAGTTTCAAGACTAGCCACAAACCCTATTTTTCATGGAGTGTAACTACAAAACTACAACGACCCGCAAGTTGAAATTTGTACCACAACTACTTGGATATGTTTCCTCATTGGAATCCCAATTTCACGGTCTGAATCATTCTAGAAAAAAAGTTATTGCGAAAATGGTGAGATGACCTGTAAATAACATACCTTAGAAAGCATCATCAAAAGAATTTATCCTCCCTTGAATTTCGGCCTTCTTTACTTCACCATCCCTCTAAAATTCAGCTTAGATATCCTTTGGTTACCTTAGTCACTTCTAGATATTCACTATGCTCAAGTGTGATCAAAATGAGAGAGCCTTGCCTGTTATTTATACTCTCCAAGTAGCTTCCTTAGAAGCATCTTCTAGGTCGCTTTGCCCACATAGTCACTTTGTCCAACTTTTCCCAATTTGCCACTTGTCCATGTATCCAATAGCCACTTGACCACTTAACCCATTTTCCTCATTTTAGGGTTAACCTTCTTATAACCTCTTTCCATAATTATAAATTTCTTCATTTACTTTATTACTTAAATAATCCTCCTTGACTTTGTCACTTCACTTTATTATTTAAATAATCCTCTTTGACTTTGTCACTTCACTTTATTATTTAAATAATTATTTTTGACTTTGTCAATTCACTTTGTTATTTAAATAATCTCTCCTTTGCAAGCACTTTGACTACTTTGACCTTTTGGGGCTTCTTGATGACTCATGAGGGTTCTCCAACTTCACATGGCCATAACTCTCTAACCGTGAGGAGTTATGTGATATTCCACATACCATATAAAATGGCATGATATGTACTATCCATCTAGAATAGTATTACCTACAAATATATCAAAACTCATACCATTATACATCAAAAAAACTTTGGTCCATTACCCAAACCTTTGTGCTACCGGAATTTGCTACCGGACTTTCTTCAAGGGTTGACATCAATGACAACCAACCCAATTAATCAACAATGTAGTTAGGGTTCAGTTTTGTAGGGTCCAAGTGCTCGACCATATTTTAGGTGTCCAATTCAGGGCAAAACAATGCCACATTAAATATAGGGTGTAAGCCAAGTAAGGTGGAATACTCAATTCAAAATAATTCTCACCCAAAGTTTTGGTGATGGTGTAAGGTCAATATTGGAGTGGTATAAGATTCCTATGGGGACTTGTGAGTTAATATTTTTTTGCATGTACAACCATACCTTATCAACAACCTAAAACTAGTGTGGATCTTGATGTTGATCATGTTGTTTCTTATACTTAGCAATCATGATTTCTTTTTTGGATGTGTTGGATCCATTCAAAAAAAGTTGGTTTCTCTATCTACTTCATCCTGAGCATGGGAGGAATCTTCCTATGTAGATGCAATGGGTAAAGCTACATTAATTGGGGCCAATGGTTGGAACAACCTAAAAAGGATTATGGATAATAGAGTTGTAAAGGGATACATTTTATCTATGTTGGGAAGGTTCCCATCCCATCCACATTGATTCTTACATTTGTACATTCATAGGATATGTATAATCATAACATTAACTACCTCTGTATTTCCATCCATTTGGGGGTGGAAGAAAAACAATTTAGTGAGATTGGTGTCCATCATTGACCATAGGATGGACCAAAAATTACACAATAACATGTTGTCCTTATATGAAATAATGGTCTACAGTATCCCAACATGAACCCAAACACACTTGAAGAAGAGCTTGGAAATGGCTTCTATTGTGATACGTTTCTTGTAGGTTTCCAAGATGGCCATCTTAGAGAACTGGTCAAAAAAAAAATACATAATTGTTACCATGCTTTTTTGAGGGTAGGTCTGGTGTATAATTCATGGAAACTAACTCCCAATGCATTTTTGAGGTAGACAAAGGAGTGTACAACCATTTCTTCTTTATGGTAAGTTTAATGATGGAACAGGTTGTGCATAATATAATATACCTGTTGATGTCCTATTAGAGTTTTTTCTAGTAGAAGTACTTTTGCAACACTTCCACTCCATTCTCCACACCAAAGTGACCTACATGACCCCACTATAATGCACCTCCCAAATTATTTTCTCACTCTTGCTTGAAGGAACACACATATGGCCTAGATGGCATAGAAGTTTGTCCTAGAGGTGAATGTTTGAAACTTTTTTACTTGCACCTAGTGTCTGAAATGTATTAGTACAGTTAGGGTCATTGTCATACAATTAGTGACACTCAAAAGTCTCATGCCCATGAGAGTTAAGTATTGTTGTTAGCATCACAACTAGAGGTTAGCAGAGGAAATCCACAACTTAGTTTGTACTACCCTTCTTGTACTTGATGTTCAAGTGGAATTGTTGTAGGTATGTGGATCACTTCTTATGGTAGTCATTTTGTAACTTTACCTACATCTACATGAATTGTAGAGGCTTGTAATTAGTGTGGATGGTCATTTCCTTTCCTATAATATAATGCATCCATTTTCAACATGAATGCACAATGGAGTACATCTCCTTGTCATACATGGGGTACCTGTGAACCACTTTAGAGAGTGTTTCACTATGAAAGACCATCAAATGCCCATACTGAGTGAGGACTACACCAATAGCATAGTCTGAAGAACTCATATCAATATTGAATGTCTATTACAGGTCTAGTAGAATGAGGTTTGGTGTTGAGTAGAGGTAGTGTTTCATATCCTCTAATCATGTTTTCTTTTGTGAGAGCCCAAAACTTTAGGACCTGCAAAACTATACTATAACTACCAAGATGGCCACTTGACCCTCCAACAACTTCTTCTTCTCTCAGGGGATGACAAACAATTGTTTGCACAACTTCCACTATGACAGGGAAATTTCGAGTTTGTATGACAATTCCCTACAACACGCAACTCTCACCTTCACTCTTGTGCACCTTGACAAGCACACCCTCACTGATTCTCACTAGATTCACATGCCAAATGATGGACAACACATGTTTTTCATCCTTACATCGGGTGACTTCTATACACAACAACAAGAATTCTTCTTAACACAATGAACTCTTATCCATTCAGACGTTGGGTGACTATTCTTCTATTTTTTATGGTGGTTCCTCCAAACGAAAAATGGTTTTATAAATGGACGCTATGACCACAAAAAAAATAGCTAAAACATGTGGTTTCTTCCCATGTCACCACTTGATCCAGATTTATGAGTAGAACGAAATGAATAACAAACTGAATACAATAACACAAAGATAACAATAGATATTTAGTGAATAATAACTTCTATTGAATAAATGAAATAGGATGAAACTGTAAAACTGTAGAACTAAAACAACTTGCTCAAATGGAGGTAGTTATCTCTGAGAAGAGATGTGGCTTCTACGTGAATCCGTCTGAGCAGAATGATTACAATGAGGCACTAGAGGCCTTTTTAACATTATGCATGAATGCCAAAACCCTAGACATCCAAAAACCTAACCCTAGGAGGTGAAACTCCAAAAGTTATGTGGGCCCTGATGGGTAAGTTGGTACCTCAACTTTCCAAGGTCGTAAATTTTGCATACGACCTCCATTTAAGGCGTGTGATAGCCCATTGGAAAGGTCTTTTCGAGAACTACACATCATGTCATCAAATTCTGACTCTGTCTACAGTTTGACTATGCCAAACCAAAAAAACACTATTTAGGGCCCCAAAACGGCCCTGGAAGTACAAAAATATGTACTGACATGAAAAATTTCAAGCTAAGCCAGTTGGATTAGGTGGGTAGACACCAATCTCCACCTGGAAGATGTGTAGGGATTCATATAGCCCCAGAAGTGTAGAACCCACAATTACAAAGAAGTACAAAAGAATGTGTTGAACTAAAAACTGTTAAGAGGAGCCAGTTGGAATAGATGGGTGGCCACCAATATCCACCTGGATCAATCCTCCCCCCTTAGGAAGAAATGGTCTCCATTGCATTGAGTTCCCCCATCAGGTGAGGAAACTTCTGTTGAATTTGGCCTCAGGTGAGCCACTTGCCTTGGTGTAGGAGTTGTCCTACCTTGACAGCCCGATAAATCTGGATCCTTTGTTGGCGAGTGTCCTTGACTTGTGTGTCCACTATCTAAACAGTGGATGCCTATTCCATGCAGTCAGGGTTGAGCTATGTTGGTGTCAGTTGTTATGTGATCTTTGAGGTGTCCAATAAGGGTGGAAAATATGGTCTAAGGAGGTCCACATTGAACACTAGGTGCAAGCCAAGGAAGGGTGGAGTGTTGAGCTCAAAAGCATTGCTACCCAAATCCTTGGTGATAGTGTAATGCCCATAGAGAAGTGGGCGGAGGTTCCGATGGGGCCCTATAAGGCGATATTTCTGCAAATGTAACCAAACCTTGTCTCCCACCTAAAATTGGTGCGGTACCCTATGTTGATCATAACACTGCTTGTACTTAGAATTGGCTCTCTACAAAATCTCATGGACCTGTTGGCAGATGTGTTGAATCCGCTCAATGAATTTGGTGGCTTTTTTGACCTCAGACTGAACATGGGAATACTATGCATGTGTGGTGGAAAGAGGTAATGCAACATCTGTAACACCCTGTTTCCCGCAGTCTGTAAAAATAACTATACTGGCCAAGTATTGTGGCAAACTCAAAAATGTGAATGTGTGATGTGAATGGACCTTGTGAAAAAGGTCGATGAATGTAAATAATATTATGAATATATATATTGTAGGACTGTTGAGAGGGGGTGTGCTGAAAAAGAGACCAGGATGGCTAAAGAAAGGTGGTGGAAGGCACCTGGAAAGGTGTCATTAACTTCCACTGAAACCAATACCGTATTTGGACTTCATTGGCCCGGAGAACCAAGAGCGGGTCGCTGGCCCCGAATTAAATGACTCGTCGGGTTGGTAGGTAAAGGGCTCCTCATGAGTAATGAAGGATGGGGGTGAACTACCCATCCATGGAGTCTTCAGACCTGACCACTGCGAGGAAAATCATGCCACACGCAACCTCATCGAAGAGAGAAAAGGAAGGAAGTGTGGGCAACCAGGGACAGACGCGAGGGACGGAAGACGAACTCTGGAAAATATAGAGTGAGTGATAGCAGAGAAGAAGGAGAGTAACCTTTGTTCTCAGTCACTGGAAAATAGAGATGCAGTATCGCAGCATCATGGTCTCAGCTCAGGGGTGGCTAGTGGTAAATCCGTTGGGAGTTGCTGAGCCTACGGTTGGGTGGAAATGAGCACCCCTCTCAGTAGTTGCAATCACATCTGGTGTTATTTCTGATAAGTGTTTTATATATTGCATCTTGAAATTTATATGCTGACATGTATGCTCAATGGTTTGAGTATAAGACTGCATGTGTAGTGTTTTCATTTCAGAAATGGTGGTTGCATGCTTATAATGGAAAGACTACGTATGGCTTATGTTTTATAAATCGCTATTTATATGCATACCGATCTAATTTAGACTTCAAGTTTGTTCTCAGGAAATCTATACCCTTATCTATCTCATGTAATACCCTGGATAGACCTCCCCATAAAGACACCCTTCTTGGAAATCTCACCAAGAAACTGGAAAAGGATTGGAATGTGCAAGTCTTAGTAACCCTATACGAGGAAGAATGATCCTCTTGAAATCCCGAAATAGTAGCGTAGGGACAAGTATCGATCGATGGATGAGATCTAGTCGAAAGATCTGCGGTCATTCAGGACTGTTAGATTGGAGGAAGAAACGAGGGCATCACATGCCTTAACACTTTTTTCTTTATCTTTGTGAGTAGCGAAGAAAATCGGGACCGTAGATCCCCAATGTCCGTGGGAGTATCTGGACCATTGGTTTTTCAATGTCCAGGAAGCAGTGGGAGAGTGCACAGCGCAGGATAGATCTGAGTTGTTAGATCTTAGTTAGAAAACCTGTCAGCCATTGGATCTGTCAGGAGATGCATGAGGTTTAAGCCCTCGTAAAAAGGGGCAAAAGTCCCGAAAGAAGAGTCGGTATTGGGGATTTGGATTTCAGGATTTTGGAAGTCCTGATGACAAGAGATCGGGACACTCCATGGTGGAAGTATCGAAATAGATATGGACCATCCGATCTAGGGAGGATACGTTTCATGATATTTCCCATTATGGGGATTTGAACTTCAGGATTTCAGAGGTCTCGAGGACAAGAGATCGGGACACTCCATGATGGAATTCCCGAAACAATCTGAATCGTCCATCTGTGAAGGACACATGGCGGAGATCGAGAGTCCATCGGTATTTCAGATACTGGGGATTCGAGTTGACAGAGGATTTGTGTCACTGGGGGTCACAAGTCGTGAAATCGCAAAATGACAAGGACCATCCATCTGAGGGAGGATATGTGGAAGCAATCCTGGATTTCAGGAGAATCCTGAAAGGAAGAGTCCATCGGGATTTCGCAAATCGGGAATTAGGGAGTCATGTTGACAAGAGGTTGGGCTCTTGTATTCATAAATCCTGAAAGAAATAGGATGGAGGTCTTATGAGGAGTGGTCACTTGGATCAGGGCATAGCCAAGAGGGCTAATGTGACAAAGGCCACGTCAAGAAATTGAAAATCGGGAATTCGGGAGTCCCGTTGACAAGAGGTCGGGCTCTTGTATTGATAAGTCCCAAAGGGAATAAGACTATGGTCTTATGAGAAGTGGTCATACGAACCAAGGCATAGCCCAAGGGGCTAATTGCTAATCGAAGCCTCTTCGGTAGTTCGATATTCGGGGTTTGCAGAGCCGAAAGTCTCGACTCGCTTATATCACTGAGTCATGAAATGTGAAAAAACACCTAGTTGTTTGGCCTGTGATCATGATCAATGATCATATGGAGGTGGAAAAAGGGGAGAGCTAGCCTGTGCTAAGCCTCGTAGGATTTCAGGGATTCCGTCCCTCGAAAAAAGGTGAAAATTTTATTATTCCATAGTGGGTGTTTGACAAATTGGTATCAGAGCATGGTTACAACACTTGGCCTGCTTGGGCTCAGGTACGAGCTGCGTAAGAAGATATTGTTATCTGCATTTTCTCTTTAAGGAGAAGGATTGCAGAATGAAACTGTAATCTGGGAATTTCTATAACCCCTCTGATTAAAATGGTAACTACTCTTATAGGAGTAGGGATGCACTGTTCATTATCACTGATAAGATCTGAGTGTGAATGACAGAGGTGTAATAAATTGTGCTATGAAGTTGCACGAGACAGACAAGGGACATGGACTACATTGTCCTGTTTTAGTGTTACGATGGCTACCTACTAAAGTAGGTAGAGTCTCTTGCAATTGAGATGGTTGGTTAGATAAGGATTAAGATCCAAATGAAGAACTCCTTCATGATTTAGGAAAATCTGGAAAGGACTGGTAGGATCCTTAGAAAGTTATAATTACTGCATTATTAAAAGACTAAACCCTGAGCATATAACTCCTCATGATTGAGAGGACTGATGAAAATATGTAGGGTCAGATTACCTGACCTGTAATGGTTAGAATCGACAAGGATAATATGTTTGAGCAAGATTAAGAGGAGTCCTGTGGGATTGTTGCTAATTCCCAAGAGTGACCCTTGTTGGTTGTTTACATAAAGAGAGGGTAACCTCCGTATGAGTTATGACTATGAGATTTAGTCCTATAAGTAACTTAAAAGCTCAGAAGAGATAGAGGGAGAAATCCTTCATAAAATAATTTTGAAGATTGGATGGGATCGAGAGTCAAGATCCATTCAGAAAGAACTAAAATGTTTCGAGTTGTTCGATCTTGGGGAAGTAGCGCATTTGTTAGTTGCGAGGAGATATCGGAATTTCGCAAAACCAAAGGGCTTGAAAGAAGCGATGATAAATTCACTTAAAGATCATAGTCGTTGATCAAGGAGCGATCTGGACCATTGATCGTTCAGAGAGAATTTTGCAATTTCGGGGATCGGGAGAACAGAGGTGAAAGGTCTTTGACTTTGTGACACGTGAAATCGCGAAATCCTAATACAAAAACCCCGACAATATCTGAGCTGTCAGATCGTGGAAGAATCGAGACCGTCAGATTGAGAACTCTGAAATTTTGCAATTTCGGGGATCAAAGGATTCGAGGTTATTCATGATAGAAGTCCCAAAGTCGCAAAATGAAAAATTGCGACATAATCACAACTGTTGGTTGGAGAGCCGTTGGTGACCGTAGATCTGATCTGAAAATTTCAACATTTTGGTTATCAAGAGTCTGAACAGATGGTGGAATTTTCAGAGGGAGGAATACCAAATTTTTTTGAACCGTTAGATCTAGTTGATCAGCGGAAAAGATAAGGTGGATAACCTCTCATCACTCACAAGCTCAGGAGGAATAGTATTCGTTAGATTGGAATCAATGAGAGCCACTGATCTAGAGCTTCGAGGTTTCGTCTATTGGGAAAATAGAAGCGTAGACTTTCCGAAGTTGCGCCAGGTAAAACACTGATTCAATCAAGGTTTTTGTTTAGTGGATGACCTGGACCGTAGATCTGGTGTAATCGAATATTCGGGAGTCATAGGTCTAGAAGTCAACGGATAGAGTTTTGAGGACTTACATGTCACGAAATCCCGACGTCCAACCTGAGCCATTGGATCGAGACAGGTGGTGGATCGTTGATCTGACGCATACACATTTCGGGGATTCAAAATCAGGAGTTAAGGTGTGAAGACTCCGCCAGAATCCCGAAAGGTGGAAAACTAGGACTTGATCAGGATCGTTGATTGCTAGAGAGATCTGGACCGTGGGATCCAGATTGTCAGGCCCACATGGATCAGAAGTTTGGGAAATGATGGAGCATTGTTGATGGACTTGCCGAGATATGGGATCATGACGCATGTCTGGGAGTTGACCTCGGGTTCCGAGCGAAGGGTCATATGAATAAAAGAGCCGAGAAAACCTTAGTTTCGGTCTTTCAAGTTTTTGGATTTCAGGGATCGAGGAACTAGAGTTCCTTGCAACATGAATCCTGAAATCGCGAAATGAAAAGGGCCTTTTAGTTCGGATCGTGGTCACCGTTGGTGGTCGCGTGAGGAGAATGCGTGAGCTAGTATGATGAATATGCATGAGTTGAATGCAGTGTGAAGCTTCATAATAGGAAGCCTGATATTAATACCGGTAAGGTATGAATGATACTAAACGTGCAAAGTAATGCACACTGATGTAAGAGTATAGTTATAGGCACGATATGATTGCCCTGATGAGTGAAACATGAAGCAAGTATTGCTTTTTTCCATATTAATAAATACCATGGAGGCATAGCTGACTCCATTCTGGGGAGTCATGAAAGTTTTGTTCCAAATAATAGCCTAAGGGGAATGTATTCCATTTCCTCAGGAAGTACCAATATAATTATATGAAAGGGTAAATGAGAAAAGATTCTCTCTTGTCATAATAAGAGACAAATGATTATGCCTTTGAGGATCATAGAAGAAGAATTGTGAATGAGTCTGAATTGACCGATCTTAACAGCAAAGATGCATGTGGGTTGTCAAATATACCTATGGCAACTGCACACAGACTTACAATTATGAGTATAGCTATATACATCATGGATGTAAGTTAGCAAAAACCTAGAACATGTGTTGATGCATAATCTGGAATACATACCAAAAACGTATGTCTATGTCCCTTAAAGAATTCTTATTAACAAGTTGAAGCTAATTCGGGCTTGAGGCCATCACAGATAGTGATGGATATGCAACAAGAAAGTTGTCTACTAAAAGGAGTTCCACGTGGAGGAACTGTGTAAGGACTCTGTCAGAGGAACAGAGTCACAACCCTAATAATTGTTGAAGGTTGGGAATTGGGCTACAAGGCCTGTCCATATATAAGAATCCTGGATTACATTTTGAAAGAATCATGTAATTAATAGAAGACTAACAACCGAATATTGACCATTCTGATAATCGAATGGAAGTGTGTAGGATGCACATGTTCATGATTCATTATGAGCAAAGAGTTGCTATTGAAGCATGTTGCAGTATCCCAAAAAGGGTTAGGGTGAGGCCTAACCAAGGCTGCTCAGAAAAAAAAAAGAGCAGTTGTGGAAACTGGTATAGCTGGTAAGAGGCAAGTAAACCCCCTAAGTATGATTAAATGAATAAATGAGTACATTTAACTGATAAGGCTTGGTTGAAGCTATGATTAAGAAAAGGCTGTGAGACCTTAGAGATAACTCGATTGCGCTGAAAAGCCCCAGGCGATTTAGAAAGAATTTGAAGAAGGGGAGAGCCCTCAATTCTTTCCTTGCTGTACATTATGTTTCTATGGGATGAGAAAGCTAGTACATTGATGAACGAAAATGTTTTGACACCATAGTGATGATGGTTGTAATACTGTGAAAAACGATTGAGAACTGTTGTGTTGCACTCATGAAAACACTAAAGATAGTGGGATGAAGTACATATGGACATGCTGGGACATGTCTGAAAATATTTTATTAATTTAAATGCTATGGTACTTGCATTTTAATATACATGACGACTAATATGCCTATGGTGTATGTCATGTGTAGAAATAAATAAGATTGGAACTGTTGAGAAAGACAATTGCCAATAATGAACAACCTCAAATAGAGAATGACCAGGAAAAGGCTGCGATCGAAATATTATTGACATGACTGTAAAGGTCCCCATAAAGCACTGGTGATGAGGTAAAAATAAGAAAGAGGGTGCTAGCAGCCAAGAACCGGTATAAAGATATTCATGCCTGTGTGGCACAAGGTATGAAAGGATTTGGTAAGAACCCCTTCCAAAATATTTTATTGTCTTATGTTATGCATGAAAACTTGAAAGGTAGTGTATGCCTTGGATACCCAAGTAAGGTTTGACTAAGGACAAAGAACCTGAATAATGGAGGTATGAACCTCTAGTAGTAAACACTGTTTGTAACCCTTGGAAGAATTCATGAATTGATATATCATGAATGCATTGACAATCAAGGAATGCATTGGGTATGAATGTGGCCATGGATATTGACACAATTTTTAAAACCCTTTTTAAATATTGAATTATGTTTTGAAAAGTTTGGTATGTTGACACAAAACTAACAATTGTTTGGTTGTGTAAAGAATGAATTATAGGAAGCAAAGGGTCATGAATATGGCAGTAAGGTAAGTCCATAGGAAAGACCGATTGCCTGTTGAGCCAAACTGCAAGGAGTGGTATTTCCTTTTGAGAAAGTACTTTAATTGTTAAATATGCACAATTCTGAAATTGTTGGGACAATGTTGTAAATGTGCAATAAAATGTATATGCATGGAAAAGCTAACAAGTTGTTTGGTCGATTGAAGTTGAAAGTGCAGGAAGCAAAGGGGTCTTAAATATGGCAGCATTGTAAGCCCATAAGGAAGGCCATTTGCCTACTGAGCCAAACCATTATGGGAAGGAAAGTACCATAATTGTGAATCTGGTTCCTATGTGGAACAAATATGAAAACTAATCGTGAGATTGGAAAATCTGTGGGTGACAGATTTGCAATAAAATTCTGAAAGTTAGAATTTATAATGATGTCTCATGAATTTTGTATACTTTTGATACAGGTAAGGAGAAAAGATCTGTCCAGAAAGGAACAGATGAAGGCTGTCAAAGTTGAAGATGATGAGCATGGCTACTACTGAGCCATGAAAACCCAGTGATAAGTCATGATTTCCTGAAATAAATTATGTTGAGGTAACACAAGCCGGAGGGACGCCTCAGCAGAGCAAGTCTGAGGGACACCTCGATTGTAAGACTCGATAGAGTCTCTAAAATTTTCCTGTGTGAGAAAACCTTGATACGGAAAGATGGATCACCTGAGGGACTATATAACAGTGAAGGGGATGCTTGAGCCTAGGTCTGGAGGGTGAGTGACCGCAAGGAAGAAGAGACTTTAATAATTCTTGTAAACTATTGGGATTATGCACATAGTGGGTAGTTTCCCGTGCGGGAAAACCTTGGAAAGGAATATGAAATCATGATAGCTCTTGTGAGCTATTGAATTGGAATCATTGTTTCAGGATTAATCTGTAAGTGCTAACACAAACCGATCTCCCTAGATCCACCTGGCTCTAGAACAAAACGGGACAGAATAATACTCTTTCCCTAGATTTATACTATTGAATGAACTAGGAAGCAAGGATCATGTACATACCTTATGAATGCTTCCTTGAGTCTCTTTTGTACCAATTTTTCTCCAATGCTTTTGCACCGTCAAGACCACAACAGTACAAACCGATCGAAGTGAAGACAATTCAATATATTCAACAACTAATCTATACATATGATCAAGGAGTTATGTAATAAAGTGACATTGGCTTTATGGGAAAGAGACATATTACTGTATTGAATTGATAGAAAGTAAGACTTACAACCTAAGCCTTGATGTTGTAGATCTCCTTTCGATGGCTCCTAGCTTTGACACACACACTTGCTCATGCATGAAGAAAATCAACCACTTTTGATAACCTTGCTGGTGTCTCTAGTTGTTGTAGCATCAATCCTTCATACAATCTTGCACTGATTCTCCAATCAATCTCTTGCTAGTTTTCTTCTAACCTTTTCCATGAGAAATCCCCTCAATATATAGGAGACAATAGATTAGTTACTTGGATAGGAAAAGATCCCAAGATATCAGGAAAGCCAGTACTTGGATGACCATTCGAATGCCAACTCATCCTTCTAGAAGATTCCCTTCTAGAAGGTTTGAGAATTTATCTTTTTCCTTCCTTTAGAAGATGTTCGCACCCTAATAGTTGTGTACAGTGCGAAACCCTCGCAACCCAGCTTAATGTAGCCTGCGAGAATCATGCATTCTCGCAGGCAAACATATAAGTAGCCTGCGAACCTCCCTTAAAAATATGATTTCTGGAAGCAGACAAAGGTAACTTTTCTCAGGAAAATGTTCTAGTGAAGAGCTTGATTTCTCCATCATCATTGCATCATTATGACAACCAAAATTATGGATAATAGAATGCCCCCCAAAGTCTGATATTGGAACCAGTGACAATCGATAGAATTTGTAAGCTGCATATGTGTGTCAAGAACCAAGAGCACATCTAATCGGAAACCTGCAAACATCCAAGCATTGGCAGAATATCATATATACCAATTTCTGAGGTAGGAATTCCCATACTCAGATCATAGACTGATGACATCATAAACAAAGGTCATAGCCACCAATCATACACTATGGATCCATACCGTCACAATATAGCATAGCCACCTGAATACACTGTGGATCTACGTGATAAATTTTAAATCTAGACGACATAGCCATGAAACATACACAGTGGATCTATGTGTCATAAATTATGCATACTCCATCACAACCTGGATCACAAAGATAATATCCAGGGTCTTCAATCCCGTTGCCCAAAGTATAAATCTGACCATGTGATTACATGTGTTGAAGTCGAACATGGCAGAAACCACTTGATTACCGGTCATTGATGTAACCGTTAACAAGCGCGAGGGAAATCACCATTAATGTCAATGACTCCCAAGGTACTATAGTACAATCCATCGATTGTGAATAAATGATTTGATGTTGAACACCCGATGGAATCTTTTGATCAGGGTTCAATGATGTAAACCCATTGTTGAAAGCGAGAAACTTGCCATTGGGGCATGCAAGCTCCAAGGTATTGAATAATTTCTAAGTCTTGATTCCAGATAATGAGCTGAAGTCGACGGAACAAAACTCGTCACAGGAGGTCCTTGATGTATCCCCCATCAATGACATGAAATGAGTAATAGAGTTTGAAGGTGAAATAGAGCACTTTGCAAATTGGACCGGACACAGGGAAGGACGACACGGAAAGAATGGATAACTGCAGATGGCCGACTCAATATAGGTTTCGGATGGACTTCTCTTGAACATATGAATGACATGACCAATGATTTGGCAGCATTGACTCAAATGCGACACATGGAATGACCTTGTTATCAAATCGAATGAGAGACAAATGGATTTCCCAAACCGGCTTCAAATGATGAATAGGGAGTGTCATGTTCAAGAGCGACACTTACTGCCAATTAATACAAAGACGAACATATCCCTTTCCCAAATTTTCCCCCACCATTTCTGGCAACTACCTCTTTATTTTTACGCAAGCTTGAAGAGGATCACATATGCTTGTTGATATAAGCTCATCCTTCGGATGAGTCCCTTGGAGTATTTTTAACGAACCCTAAGAAGGAGTGGTTTGGTCCCAGCACGGGTCTGTCAATGTTTGTTTAACGAGTCCAAAGATAGTAAACTCTAAGGTTTTTCAAGATTATAGAGTTAGGAAAAACACTTAAAAGAGAACTCTCTTAGTTCCTTTTTCGTACAATAGTCCAACGAGACCGAAAAAGGGTTAAAATATCGCTCGAAGGACGCATACTTCATATACTTTAGCGAGCGTGAGAATAGCAAGGTCACTCGACAATCTTTTCATGTTTAGAGAGTCTGAAAAGAGATTAAAGAGAACTTCAGGGGTGTTCCTTTTTCGTATAACCACAGCGAGCCCGGAAAAGTGATAAAATGACGCTCGATCACGTTCTTATGTTTTTCACAAGCGCAAGAATGGATAAAAGGCGCTCGAGGTTTTATGTAAAAACCATAACAAACAATCAAAATCACACCACACCAGGGAAAAATTCTGTCCATAATCATCCATGTTCCGCACCTGCAAGTCATTTCACTCATTTTCACATTAGTGATTAGGTTTAAATAATAAATAAACATAAAAAAACCCATATTTGATATAGTAAAAAGTAATTAAAATGAGTGAATAACCAAATTTACCATATCATTTCACACTTTTACCATTGAGTTCCAAAAACCCTCATTTTACCCTCTAGATTCAGTGTCGATTTTTGGGAGATACGGGAGACCATTTGACGAGCCGTCAGCAACAACTTGGTAAGTTCTTCATTCCTGATCTTTTAATGGTTTAAAAATTTAAATTTATTGGTTAAAAGTTCAGTTTTAAGTTAGTTTTTTGAACCCTTTATGCGTGGAGACATTCTTGCAGGTGGCCCATATGGGACCTGCGAGAATGACTCTTTATCGCAGGTGGGCCTTAAGCCGCCTGCGAGAAGTTCACACTGTGCATAGTATGTCACCTATGAACAGCGCAGAACCCAAAAAGTTTTGAAACGTTTATCCAATAGACAAAATTTATTTCATGAAAAAGATCATTAACCATGTTTGTATATTTCTTATGCAGGTAAATAGCCACAACCATGGTGCTCGAGTGGCGAGAACTAGAACACGAGGAGGATAATGCAAACACTGAAAATCACCCTCCAACCATAGCTGCTTTAAGAGACTGTGGTCTCTTAAAATATTTCCGTATCCCGGGCATGAGAGCCCAAGTCCATTTATTGGAATACCTAGTCCGAATGTGGGATCCAGACCAACAAGTTTTCATTGTGGGAGCTCATACACTAGCTATTGACATTGAGGACATATATTTCTTGACCGGATTATCCAGGCATGGGTCCTATGTCAGTTTGATCGGCAACAGAGTAGGTGGGTTAAAAATGAGTGAGTATTGCAATCAGTACTGCGTACCTGAGGCCAAAAGAAAGAAAGGGAAAGTGGCAATTTGGGGAGTAACTGACTTGACTCTCCGCACTATTCTCTTTATGATTTCTTGGATGGCTGGAAGTGTCGCTCCACATATGGCATTGCAAAGCTATTTCCAGTACGCCATCGAGTGTACTGAGCCCCGGGTATTTAACTGGGTTGATGCAGTATTACGCAATATCAAGAAACAGTTAACTAAGTGCAGACGGGGAGATCTGAAACAGTTTGGATATGGTTCTTTGTTAGTGTCCTTCTTCCTAGAGAGGGTCCTAATATTTCATCTATAGGCTGAGTGGGACCTTCCTGGTCCTAGAGATCCGAGGATGTCACGATGGTGTCGGCTCATGGCCCGACACATGGTAGGACCTATCGTCAAATATGACGATGTTTTCTTTGATTGGTTGCAAAACCAAATGCTGATGGTCGATGACTACGCATACACTGGGTTGGATTTCTGAGGAGATCCAGATCTAGCACTACCTGAGGACGCTCAATGGGGAGACCTCGGTAAGAAAAACACAAATTTTCTCTTTTTAAATGTTTTTGAATTTTTTGTATTATATTAAATTTTTTTGTTTTATAAATTTATCCAAAGACTAACATAAAACATTGTTGATAACACAGATGTTGGAGCATATAGACCTGCCGGCTCTTCTCCTATTCAGCGACGAGGAGAGGCAACGGCAATAGTACCACAGTACGCCAAGGATTATCTGATGGTGGAGAAGAATTTAGAGGGTTTGACAGCTGATATTCCAGATATGACTCTGGAAGAAATTCCACGACGCGATCAGCGTCATACTATAGGAGTTTCCACAGCTATGGGTCGATTTCTCCACAGAGTAGCTAGGGCTGTAGTGTGTTACCGTGAACGTCATCCGTGACGTCACCATGTATAAGCTATAAGCTTCATTTTTTGATATTTTGGTCTTCGGACAAACATTATGTAAAAAAAAAATCTTTTGATCATTATATATATACAGACGGCTTCCACCGGTTTACTTTACACTGTGTGTATTGTAATGTGTTTGATTTATAAATTGTTCAAATGTCTATCCAATACATAATTAGCTAAAGCATCTGTTAATGTATTAAGACATCTAGGAATATGTTGATATTCAATGTGATCAAAATACCGTTCCAAGAGGCGAATCCGCAAATATACCCTTAACAATGTAGGACTTTGAATAGAATAGATATTACTTAGTTGTAGCACTACCAGCTGCGAGTCAAGTCACACAACCAAATGATGAATTCCTCGGGAGATAGAATCAACCAATAATTCGATAACGACACTATACTCTGTGATGTTGTTGGTTGCACAGCCAAGACATACACCTCGTAAAGATATAAGTTCATTTGTTGGGGCATAGATTGCCCATGCAGCGGAAGCTAGGTTTCGAGTACTACGGCTAGCATCATCAGCGAAGCCAATATAGGGTGGTGAATACTCCGACATCTGACAATCAAACTCAACGTCACGTAAGGGTAGAGACCAAATAACGTCAAAAGAAAACTAAAAGTAACACACACAAAGTATGATACATAAAATACAAATACTAATGCACAAATGATTTATGCATAGTACTTCTTCAAGTACAACCCATTCCTAGGTTCACTTAAAGGTATACCATCGTAGTCAACTAAATCATATGCTCCTTTTTCCAAAACTTTGTGAACAATGTAAGGACCACGCCACATTGGTTCAAATTTCCCAGCTCCTAAGACATCTTTATCTTGTTCATACAGAAGAACAAGATCTCCTTCAGAGAAAACGCGAGGCTTGACATGCTTGTCATACTGTGCCTTGACGCGTTTCTTTTGGGCTTCTATTACAAGAGTGGCATCACGTCGAGTCTCGTCTAATCGCATCAGATACAACAAATGTTCCTCTTCAGCAGAAGTATTGGGTAAGAGTTCTACAGCTAGCTTCAGAGAAGGTATCTCACATTCTATTGGCAGAATGGCTTCCATTCCATAAACTAATCGAAAAGGTGTAAACCCCGTAGTGGATTTAACAGATGTCCAATATGCCCACAATGCCGAAAACAACATCGTGTGCCAACTGGTCTTATGAATTCCTATCATCCGTTGAATCATAGTTATAAGAACCTTATTAATTGCTTCGACCTGGCCATTAGCCTGTGGATAATAGGGTGTTGAGCTATCATGACGAAGACCCAACTTATCCGTAAGTTCAGACATCATAAAATTCCTAAAATGACTACCGTGATCGGTAATGATAGCCCGAGGAACACCAAAACGTGCTATGGCATGGTTGAAAAGAAATAACACTGCAGTCTTTCCAGTATTATCGAATGTTGGCATCACCTCGGCTCATTTTGTAAAATAATCAACAACTACAATAATGTAACCATGCCCCCCGGCCGAGTGAGGGTGACATGTCATGAAATCAATGCCCCATTTTGCAAAAGGACCAACTAAGACCACAGGATAAAGGGGAGCAGGATGCGACCAAATCTTCTGATTGTAGGTCTGGCAGGCATGACACTTCTGAACAACAGTAATGCAGTCATTGAACAAAGAAGGCCAAAAATATCCTGCACGTAGAATCTTCTGGGCAGTAGCATACCCAGACATATGACCACCACATGCTACAGAATGGCAGTCATTCAAAGCTTTCTCATCTTCGTCAAAAGTCAAACAACATTGAAAAACAGAATCAATGCCTCGACGGTAAAGAGTATCTCCAAGGATAATATATTGTCACGCTTGATAATGGATACGACGACGTTCAACTCTAGAAAAAGCAGGCCAGAAAGTTTGAGTTTGAAGATATATAATGATATCTCTGTACCAAATATTGTCAGTACTGATAAGGAAAAGTGATTCGTCAAGTAACGAATCAACTGCTACAGTTCCGTGGCAGAGTGGGGAAAATCACAAATTAACTCAGCAAAAACTAAGGATTTCTTCGACGTGGCGCAATCGAATTCCAAGTCGAACTCCTGGAGAATAACAATCCACTTGGAGTACTTGCCCCCCAACAATTGACGTGTCAAAATATGTTGCATGGGGTTACAATGTGAAATCACTGTAGTTTTCCTGGAGAGAATATAATGGCGAAAACGTTGAACCGCTTGAACAGCAGCCAAAGCCATCTTTTCAACATGCTGATACTTGATTTCAGTGGATGTAAGACTTCGAATCAAGTAATAAAAAACATGTTCATCGTGTGCATCATCCTCTTGAACGAGAACCATGCCGATGGTATACTCAGAGGTAGCCAGATAAAGAAAGTAATCCCTACTATAATCAGGAGGGAAAAGAAGTGGAGCTTTCGTGAGGGACAACTTCAAAGCCTCAAAAGCGTTATTGGCCACGGTATCCCAGACAAATTCTGAACCTTTCTTTAGAAGACGTGTAAAACCATGAGTAATCTCGGTGTAATTAGGGATGAAACGATGAAGAAAGTTTTCTTTCCCCTGCAAACTTTGTAACTGACGCAATGAAGAAGGAGGAGGGAGATTAAGAATCACCTCAACCTTAATAGGATCTATCCAGATCCCTTGATGTGAAATAATGAAACCGAGGAGACGGCTGGACTCTACACAAAAGACACATTTATGAGGATTCAGGCGAATGTGATAGAACTGACAACGAACAAAAATTGCTCGGAGATGATTAGGGTGATCAACTCGACGTAAAGAATGAGCAGGCAAGTCATCCAAATAAGGTTGACCGATATGCTTGATATCGTGAAACGCATAAGACATAGCACATTGAAATGTTGCACCTGCGTTCTTAAGACCGAAGGGAAGTTTTCTATAGGCGAAAGTACCCCAAGGACAGATAAAAGCAGTTTTATGTT
Source organism: Picea glauca (assembly GCA_000966675.3). Lineage (NCBI taxonomy): Eukaryota > Viridiplantae > Streptophyta > Pinopsida > Pinales > Pinaceae > Picea > Picea glauca. The sequence continues at coordinate 128,638 of JZKD02S1745723.1, read as the reverse complement.
GGTCCTCAGGAGCGATGTTAATTTGATTATAGCTGGAAAATCCATCCATGAGAGAAAAAATTTCACTGCCAACACAGTCATCGACGATTTGGTCGACGAAAGGGGTTGGAAAGTTGTCTTTTGGATAGGCTTTGTTAATATCCCGATAATCAACACAAACACGTATACTACCACCTTTCTTATCAATCGGTACAGGGTTGGAAACCCATTCTGTCAAAGCCACGGGATAAATAAAACCGGTTTTAAGAAGTTTTTCAACTTCAAGTTTGATAGCTGCCGCTTTACGTGAATGGACAGGACGGAGGCGCTGCCGGACTAGTTTAGCTCTGGGGTATGTCTTAATTTCATGGACAGCAGGGTCGATACCTGGCATCTCTTCGTAACTCCAGGCAAAGATATCACGAAATTCTTTAAACAAGGAAGTATAAGTGACAATTTCTTCAGGAGAACACGAAGCTCCAATATGAACATTTTCAACCATCCCAGGTTTAATTGAAATATCAATGGGTATCGTGGGAGAAATATTACTGAGGTTCCCTTCCACAAACACATCACGTGGAGAGCTGGGAACGGTTGATATGACAACAACGGTCGACGGAGTCGGAATCCGCTGGTAATTCTCAAGAGTGTGTTGTTCCATAAATAGTATGGAATGATGATGCCCATCGTCCCAAGGGGTGTCTTCCATGACGGACATGATCATCTCGTCAGTGGGGAAGATGACACGAAAAGGATCAGGAGACAACTCACCAATAGAGGGTGTAGAAAGTGTTGTCGATTGAATCGCATGATAAGCAGACTCGACCGGACTTAACGGCATGACGTCGCCGAAACGAGTATGATCTCCAGGATCAGGGACTACCCAAGGGTTCACAGACACAGGAAGTGTAGGAGGTGCAGTAGAGATCATATTAATAGAAGAAACTGACGGGCGTGGAATATCAGGTGGTGGTGGTATGGGGAATGTACCCATTAACGAAGAGTCTTTTAAAAGACCGACTCCAACATTCTCGTAACCCGGTGGGGTTTTAGCTATAAACGACACGTTGTCAGTGCGAGTATTAGAATTAAAGAAGGCAAATTGATCAACAGTAACAACCTTTCCCTGATGAGGAAAACGGACCACACGGAAAAGTGTTGACACAACAGCTCGCATAGAATCCACCCAGCTACGACCAAGTAGAAGATTATAATCCAGGGGAGCATCGAAAACTTCCACTTCAACTTGGACTATCTTACCTTCGAGAGTAACAGGAAACGATGGCAAGACACCATAAGGCTTAAAACCAGAGCCATTGAAGGCTTGCAAAGTATTTTTTGATTCATTTAAAGGAGGAGAGCCAATGGCTTTCCAACAAGTAAAAGACATTACACACGTAGAGGCACCCTCATCAATAATAGTTCGACAAATGTTCTTTTCTGCGACAACAACTTGTATCTGAAACGCAAGATGTGGGGGTAACCTTGGAATATGGTCTTCCAAGTCAAACACTATCAAATTTGTATCCTTTGGATCAATTCCACCTATAGCTTTCAACAGAGCCCTTCGTTGTGTAGGACAAGACTGAAGGACTTCAAGCGCAGACATCGCTGAAGGTGCTTGGGCTAGATCTTCGACAATGCTATAATTCTGGGCCACACGAGCATGAGGATTGAATGCCGATTTCTTAATGACACCTTTTGGGGGTGGTCGAATAACTGTATCAAGACTCGGTCGTTCAAGATGAAGAGGACCGTTCGTAGATGGATTCGGCGGAGAGGGTTGTACCAAATCGGGAGGTAAATCGTCAACCTTCTCCTTAGATGGAGTATAGTATTTATCTCTAGTGGTAAGTACAACGTTGTCTTTCTTTGAATCACTGGTGCACATCAAAACATATGATTTCGTAGAAGTAGAGGGTTGGTCATGGATGACCAACGAGGCATGTTGCTGAGACAGGAAGGGTTGGGACAAGACTGCCGGCGTAGAGGGTTTCGGCGTTCCTTGAAGGAACTTGTTAACTTCGACATGTCTAGGACAATCCTTCGTGTAGTGATCATCATCACAGATAAGGCAAGGATAACATGGTTTGCGCTTATCCTGATATTCAACAGGAGGGGTTTTGGTTTGCTCATTTTGATTATTATTTTTACTCTCCTTATTCTTGCCTCTCCCTTTCTTTGATTTATTTTTACCGGTCGGCATAGACTAAATAACGTTCACTTCAGAAGTTTTACCGGAGGGAGGAGCAGGAGACGGAGCACTTTGAACATTAGAAGAATTGGATTTAGGTTTTGTAGTTGAAACTAAATGTGAGTGGACATGAGCAGTACCAATCACACCATCAGCTGCATGCGAAGCAGCTGGAGCAGTTGAAGTGCTAGAAGTACTAGGACGAGGTAAATCAGGTAGTAAACTATAAAGTGTTCCCGTTTGCGAATAAACGAGATCAAGATACTGAGCGCGACTTATAGCCTGCTCTTCTGTGACAACACCACCCATAGCAATGTCTTTACCAATTTCGTTCATGAAAGATTTCGTAAACCATTCAGCCAGTAACTGATCAGGGAGTTCAAGTTTGATGAGACGTCGTCTCCTTCTCCACTCATGTATATGATCTGAGATGTGAGTACCTTTAGTTTGTTTGAAAGAATTCAAGATCTCAGTCCCAGTATCGTAATGGATCGGTAACTGGTAATGTGTAAGAAAAGCCATAGCTAGGGTGTTGAAATCAGAAAAGAAACCTCATGGAAATTCAATATACCACTTCGCAGCCAAACCGATAAGGGTTCGTTGAAAAAGATGTAGACAAATGGAGTCGTCCATCAGTGAGTTGGACGAACACCATAAATGAAAAGTCATGACATGATTATTTGGGTCCTCTCCCACCTTGCCATCAAATTTCGGAATGTCCGATGGAAGCTGAGTTGGAATAGCAGGTCATTGGGGAGAGTGACGAATAGGATCATTGAGAATCCTAGAAAAATCTGGCAAATCCAAGGTAGCAAGAAAAGGTAACTGTCGGTTTACTTGCGAGTACTAATGGCTTTGGAGTGGAAGCCCCATCGGCAAACCAGTAGGAGCGTAAGCAAACTGTCCGTAGAGGGAAGACCCTGGCTGAGTTTGCGGTGGTGGTTGGATAGGATAGTAACCCCAAGGATTGTGACCTTGAGTTTGAGCAGGGACCTGAAGTTGAGTAGTCTGACCTGAACCCCAAATAGGATTAGTTATAACTAGATAAGGTTGGCCTACAGTAGGGACAGTTTGTTGCCCCCCATCATTTTGAGGAAAATTTCGTAGAAGTTGATTCCAATACTGAGCCAAGTCAGGAGGTATGTTTTGTCCAAAAGGTGAGGTTGGTCCCCCTATGGTAGGTATAACTCCACCCGGAATTTGTACGCCAACCGTAGGCTGTGTAGTAACTGTGTTGTGTCCGATAAAAGGAAAAGGAACTATACCACCCTATTCACCAACAGGAATCTGCAAGTTTGGTGCAACAGTCGAAATAGTGCCACTAAGATTTGGATTACCAGAAGGAAAAGGTGGTAGTGTCAGGATAAAAGCAGGAATACCTGGAGAACCGGCTAGGGTTTGTGGAGCTGTTGGATTAGAAGCATTCAACAAAGCATTTAATGCATGGTAACCAGGGGGTAAATTCGAATTAACTTCAGGCATTCTCTGTGTATTGATAGGAGAAAGAGTAGCTACCGTAATTTCAGTTTGTACACTTGTAGTATTTGCAAGATGGGCCATCTCAGGAGGAAGAACAAAATGGTAAGTGGTTTCTATAGGTGTAGTTTCTGTCTCAGGAGATACTGGAGGGTTGATTTCGTAAACTGGAGGTGACTCCATACCGAAAAAGGACTCATCGGAAATCACCCAACCAAAAAGGATCTTGGCCTACTACACCAGAAGAAGGCCCAACGGTTGATTCAAAAGATGTAACAAGTGTTTCTTCAGAAGGATTTAATTGCACAAAAGGTCGTTCACCACGACGAATGCGATATTCCTCTCTAGTGTTGGTAATTCGAAAATCTTCTAGAGAATCAGTGTGTTCTACCCGTGGAGGTGGTGTAGAAATGTCTTGGACTTCACTCTGATGAGGGGAACCTTCAGGGGTATCCTCAGGAGTCACCATCTGCAAGGGTTGTGAAATGTCCGGATGTTCCAGAGATAAACCTTGCATTCTACGGGAACGTCGCGGGGGAGAAATTATAAACAAGCAACACGCTCCGCAAATAAAATCCTATGGTCAACTTCGAGAAACAACACACACTAGTAAAGAAAATCTAGGAAGCAATCACCAAGCAAACAATACCTTCTAATTCCAAAGCCACTAGTTGGTGATGAAATCCAACGTCGCAACAACGAGACGAGAAGGGGTGGGGCTAGGATGGAAAAGTTACATTGACGACCTGCTTAACGGACTTACACCCTGGTGCAAGCTCCCACACATAATCGTGGGTATACCCTCCAAGGATCCCGAGTGAGTCTGGCCAACGTCAATTCCATGTACCATGAAGACCTTCCCCTCCATAGTCACCTTGGGTAAGAACCTAGAGAGATAGGCCACTAAGGTCACCACAAACAACAGTAAAGCCTGGGGGAACAGTCATCAGTCTGATCCAAACGCAAGGGCAGGGTATCTATCCCGAAATTAACTCAAAGGCTTCCACTCATCATTGTGGGTATACCTTGGAGTGATCCCCGTAATACATGCAATCTCTACACCGATGTCAATAAAGAAGGGTTAGTAACTCTGCCAACACCAATGCGACCTAGTGCTTGACCCTTGTGTTAGAAGGGCTTCCCAGGACAATATGTTGCAAATGGAATTTAACACTCCCTAACTCAAGATGCTATTGTGTGTTTTTGAGCTTTTGGAGAGTGTATCTCTTTTCCTACTCCAAAGCACTAGCCTAGCTAAATGTTGGTGTAAAAGAGCACTAGAAAAAGTTACTAGATAAATTTTAAGATTACGCAATGTTTTAAAAAGTTGTTGTTTACTCAAAGGTAACGGAAGTGAAACTCATGTTGTATGACTCTGACCCAAATAATGCAAGGATAACAATGAAATATGACTCTTTTCATTCCATGAATCCTAGTTATGGGAGAGAGAAAATTTTCCAAATCAACCCAATACTATCACGCAATACACAATTTCCTTTCAAATGTCAATTCAAACAACCATTTATCAAAGGACAATTTCTATGTGTCTTTATCAAATACTTCAACCAACGCTAAAATTTGATTTGTTTCAATGGTTTCTAAAAGGCAAAAACAATGTTTTTGAAAGAAAAGATTATTTTTCACTTTCCAAAAAGGATTCCCACTACATCAATGAGAAATCATAAAACCAAATCATAAAGAATCAATCAATAACAACCCAATCACTTCTTTCAATGAAAGCAAAAACAAAACAAAGAGCAAACCAATAAGTCTTCTCAATGCAAATGAAAATGTTCTTTTGAACCAACAAGCAAATGAGAAACACTTAACTCTCAACCAATCACTGGTTCCCAGCCAACCAGACACACTCAACTCCAGAAGTCAGAGAGAATGAATTTCCAATAAGAGCCAAGAAATGAAAGTCAAACTACAAAAAACAAGAAACACCTTGAAACCCTAAAACAATTCAAGCAGGCAAACTAAAGAAAGAGATGTATCAATCAATGATCCAATAAGCCCATCAAAGGTGAATCAACTGATTTGAGCAATCAAAACTCAAATTCAAAATTTTCAAAACTCTTGCTCGCAGGCAAGCAGTGTAACACAGTGCGAGAAGATAGGGTTCTCGCAGGCCACTTTGAAGCAAGGTGCGAGGTGTTTGCACTGGACCCCTATATGCAGGGTGCGAACTTGACCAGTTCTCGCAGGCTACAGATAAATGCAGTGCGATAAGTCCTGAAGATGACAAGAATTTTGAAAATGAAACCAAAATTGACAAAGGATTATAGACCCAGGAGGTCTCTCAGGGTATCCTGAGGACTCAGAGATTGACAAAACAAGAGAAAAATGGAACCGGAGAAAATGGCCACAGAAAAATACAAAAAACCATCAAAAAAATGGGATTTTCCCCAATGGAGTCGCCGATTTTGTTTCAGGATTAATCTGTAAGTGTTGACACAAACCGATCTCCCTAGATCCACCTGGATCTAGAACAAAACGGGACAGAATAATACTCTTTCCCTAGATTTATACTATTGAATGATCTAGGAAGCAAGGATCATGTACATACCTTATGAATGCTTCCTTGGGTCTCTGTTGTACCAGTTTTGCTCCAATGCTCTTGCACCATCAAGACCACAATAGTACAAACTGATTGAAGTGAAGACAATTCAATATATTCAACAGCTAATCTATACATATGATCAAGGAGTTATGTAATAAAGTGACATTGGCTTTATGGGAAAGAGACATATTACTGTATTGAATTGATAGAAAGTAAGACTTACAACCTGAGCCTTGATGTTGTAGATATCCTTTCGATGGCTCCTAGATTTGACACACACACTTGCTCATGCATGAATAAAATCAACCACTTTTGATAACCTTGCTGGTGTCTCTAGCTACTGTAGCATCAGTGCTTCATACAATCTTGCATTGATTCTCCAATCAATCTCTTGCTAGTTTTCTTCTAACCTTTTCCATGAGCAATCCCCTCAATATATAGGAGAGAATAGATTAGTTACTTGGATAGGAAAAGATCCCAAGATATCAGGAAAGCCAGTACTTGGATGACCATTCGAATGCCAACTCATCCTTCTAGAAGATTCCCTTCTAGAAGGTTCGAGAATTTATCTTTTTCCTTCCTTTAGAAGATGTTCACACCCTAATAGTTGTGTACAGTGCGAACCCCTCGCAACCAACCTAGCTTAATGTATCTTGCGAGAATCATGCATTCTCGCAGGCAAACATATAAGTAGCCAGCAAACCTCCCTTAAAAGTATGATTTCTGGAAGCAGACAAAGGTAACTTTTCTCAGGAAAATGTTCTAGTGAAGAGCCTGATTTCTCCATCATCATTGCATCATTATGGCAACCAAAATTGTGGATAACAATCATGCATCCAATGGGTACATCAAGGAGGATGGATGTGAATGTGTGATGTGGATGGACCTTGTGAAAAAGGTCGATGAATGTAAATAATATTATGAATATATATATTGCAAGACTGCTGAGAGGGGGTGTGCTAAAAAAGAGACCACGATGGCTAAAGAAAAGTGGTGGAAGGCACTTGGAAAGGTGGCGTTAACTTCCACCGAAACCAATACCGTATTTAGACTTCACTGGCCCAGAGAACCAAGAGCGGTTCGCTGGCCCCGAATTAAATGACTCGTCAGGTTGGTAGGTAAAGGGATCCTCATAAGTAATGAGGGATGGGGGTGAATCTCCCATCCATGGAGTCCTCAGACCTGACCACTGTGAGGAAAATCATGCCACACGCAACCTCACCGAAGAGAGAAAATGAAGGAAGTGTGGGCGATTAGGGACAGACGTGAGGGAAGGAAGAAGAACTCTGGAAAATACAGAGTGAGTGATAGCAGAGAAGAAGGAGAGTAACCTTCGTTCTCTGTCACTGGAAAATAGAGACGCAGTCTCGCAGCATCGTGGTCTCAGCTTTGGGTGGCTAGTGGTAAATCCATTGGGAGTCGTTGAGCCTATGGTTGGGTGGAAACGAGCACCCCTTTCAGTAGTTGCAATCACATCTGGTGTTATTTCTGATAAGTGTTTTACATATTGCATCTTGAAATTTATATGCTGACATGTATGCTCATAGTCTGTGTAGTTTTATGAATGGTTTGAGTATAAGACTGCATGTGTAGTGTTTTGATTTCAAAAATGGTGGTTGCATGCTTATAATGGAAAGACTGCGTATGGCTTATGTTTTATAAATCACTATTTATATGCATATCGATCTAATTCAGACTTCAAGTCTGTTCTTGGGAAATCTATACCCTTATTTGTCTCAGGTAATACCCTGGATAGACCTCCCCATAGAGACACCCTTCTTGGAAAGCTCACCAAGAACCTGGAAAAGGATTGGAAGGCACAAGTCTTAGTAACCCTGTACAAGGAAGAATGATCCTCTTGAAATCCCGAAATAATAGCGTAGGGATAAGTATCGATCGACGGACAAGATCCAGTCAGAAGATATGCGGTCATTCACGACCGTTAGATTGTAGGAAGAAACGAGGGCGTCACATGCCTTAACCCTTTTTCCTTTATCTTCGTGAGTAGCGAAGAAAATCAGGACCGTAGATCCCCAATGTCCGTGGGAGTATCTGGACCGTTGGTTTTTCCACATCCAGGAAGCAGTGGGAGAGTGCATAGCATGGGACAGATCTGAGCCATCAGATCTTAGTTAGAAAACTCGTCAGTCGTTGGATCTATCAGGAGATGCATGAGGGTTAAGCCCTCGTAAACAGGGGCAAAAGTCCTGAAAGAGGAGTCGGTATTTGGGATTCATATTTTGGGATTCCGGAAGTCCTGATGACAAGAGATCGGGACACTCCATGGTGGAAGTTGTTGGTCACTATAATTGCTTAATTAATTCAAACAATCAAGTGAAACATAAATTATCAACCCAGGGAAGTCTTTTGTTTCAAAGATAGCTGCGCACTGTATATGCTCAATTCCAAAAGCAATTAGTGTTGTAGTAAAGAAATCATTCTTATCTAAACTTGCTGAAGTGAACCGAGGTTCTGAATTGAATCACAAGAAAATAATCTTCCTATTGCAATTCTTTATAGTTCAAATTAAGAATCCTGGATTACATTAAAATAACATTGCAATGGGAAAGAACAACTATCTTGCATTCAGAGAACAGGACCCTTACTCTCAACAGAGACTCAGTGTTAACACTCTTTCATGAAAATAATAATGCAGAAAACAATAAGCTCTATCTAACAGAGAACAAAGCACTTAGCTCCTTTCTGTCTAAGCAGGAGCCTTGAGCCTTACTT
>JZKD02S1745723.1:104673-116908 GCA_000966675.3 Picea glauca | reverse complement strand
GGAAATCTACAGAAGACAAGGTGTAGCAGCCCCTTCCTATCTGAGCAGGGACACTTAACCAAATCTCTGGCTAGCACACTTGCAGGGATAAAAGGAAATCTACAGAAGACAAGGTGTTATAGTCCCTTCCTGGCTGAGCAGGGACCTTGAACCAAATCTCTGGCTAACTCAATGGCAGGGGAAAGAGGTCTACTGAAGCCAAGATGGTCAGATTCCTTCCCGTCTGAGCAGGAACCTTTTATCCAGACCTCTGTCTAACACAACTGAGGTAGAAAATGAATTCTACAGAGGATCTGATATTTTAATCCCCTTCTGTCTGTGCAGGAACCCTTAATCAAATCTCTGCGAATATAGAATCACCACACAAGATTGCTGATAAAAAGAATTACAAGTTCTATTTAATAACCAAGACAGAGTCAGTAGTGTTTCAGCAACGCAAAATCCATCAAACAGTGTTTCAGCATATAACAGTCAAACAAAATATAAACAAGAATTAAACAATCACACTCTAACTAAGGGGGTGAATCTTGTGAAGAAGGTGGGCCCTCCCTTCTCACAAGATTCCCCTGGAACGGGAAAACTTAGAGAAGAATTATCAAAGCAGTCTTCTATTCATCTGTTGAAATATCACAGTACAAATTGGAAAGATTGAACACGTCCCGCTTCTCTGAAGTTCTTAGTACATAAAAAGTTGGATTCCTCGAATGGTGATTTCCCTTGAATTTAAAGGGAAATCCCATCGATACAATCATTACAAGGCAGATCTGGATCCTATACTAATTCAGATCTTCTTTCTAAATCAGCATAGGGTATCCGATTCTCATGCAACCGAATGCTAGTACAGGGGCTGAACAAGGCATCGCTGTTACGGCTGGTGTAACGGCTTCTTTTCATAGCTGCTGATGCTGTTTCAGCATCGCAATTCATGGGTTGTTTCAGCCACGTGAATTGCGCCCCTTGACTGTGTCGGCCTTGACTGCTGACTGTCAGGGTTCGTGTTTCAGCATCGTAGCGGTCTCCACTGTGTCTCAGCATCTGTATTTCTGAACTGAATGACAGCTCTGTGTTTCAGCATCTTCGTCCTCGAACCATGTAGCTGCTTCATGTTTCGGCATATGCATCCTCGGACTATGTAGCAGCTCCGTGTTTCAGCATCGGTCTTGAATACTATTCTGCAAATATGGACACTTATGTACTTCTAATCAAAGGTTAAGTACTAGAGTGATGTAAAATATCATGCAAAACAAATTAAACGTATAGTAATGAGAAAGGACGTTGTGTACCTTCGAATGATCAGTTGGAATGATAGTATAAGTCTAAATACAACTGATGAAGGGTATAACAATGGCAAAAAGTATGGGCAAAAAGGGTACAATATGTGGACCTAACAGAAGTCTCAAAACAAATATGGACCATCCGATCGAGGGAGGATATGTGTCGTGAGATTTCCCATTTCGGGGTTTCAAACTTCAGGATTTAGGAGGTCTCAAGGACAAGAGATCGGGACACTCCATGATGGAAGTCCCGAAACAATCTGGACCATCCATCCGTGAAGGACACGTGGCGAAAATTGAGAGTCCATCGATATTTCAGATAGCGGGGATTCGAGTTGATAGAGGATTTGTGTCACTGGGGGTCACAAGTCATGAAATCGTGAAATGACGAGGACCATCCATTTGAGGGAGGATACGTGGTAGCAATCTAGGATTTCAGGAGAATCCCGGAAGGAAGATTCCATCGGGATTTCTCAAATTGGGAATTCAGGAGTCCCGTTGACAAGAGGTCGGGCTCTCGTATTCATAAATCATGAAAGAAATAGAATGGAGGTCTTATGAGGAGTAGTCACCTGGATCAAGGCATAGCCAGGAGGACTAATGTGACAAAGGCCACGTCGGGAAATCAGAAATTGGGAATTCGGTAGTCCCATTGACAAGAGGTCGTAAGACCAGGCGAAAACATCTTTAAATTTTCTGAGTAGGTCCTTATACTTGCCTTTTATTTCAGGAGGGAGAAGTTTAGATATTTTAACCATCCTCGACTCTTCTTTGGTTCCTATGTCATGGTCCTCAACCTCTTCTGGTTGGGGTTGTAAGGTGGATTTTACAGGTATGTCGTTTTGATCAAACAGTCTTTCCAAAGGGATCAATCCTTTCAGAATTTGGTTATTTTTTAGGACCAGCATGCGATGATTTGTGATTTTGTCTTGGAAATTTTGAGGGTCCTCCCCTTCTTGCATGATCCATATATGGTCATTATGATTTTCTTGATCCACGTGAGTTTCGGAAAAACCGCCTATTGCTTCAAGAAACTTCTTAATTTGTTCATCATCCTCAAAAACCTTCCAGTGCTAGATATTATCCGGTACAGATGGTCTGTGTCTTATCTCTATGTGATACTTCAATTTAAAGGTTGTGGGAGGAGTGAAAGTTGAAGATGATTTAGCTAATGCATCAGCCTGTAAGTTTTCTTTGTGTGGGATGAAGCAAACATTTACAGACGAGAAAAAGTTTTCCATTAGATCCCGGGCACAATTTCTGTATGATTTTAATCTGGGATGCTTGGCGTGGTATTGCCGATTTATTTGTTTGAATATCAACTCTGCATCTCCGTATACCTCTAGGTTTTTTATTTTTAGCCTCCTGGAAGCCTCTAATCCTAAGACCAAGGCTTCGTATTCACATACATTATTAGTATAATCTATATCCCATTGTAGTCTGTAAGAAAAAGGGAAAACGAACCTTTCTTCGGGTGCCACAAAAAACACTCCTGCACCAGCTCCTTCACATGACAAGGCACCATCAAAAAACATTTTCCAGATACCGGTGCTACATATATCCCTGGTCATGTTACCTGACTCTTCATGCTCTATATCATTTTCCTATGTGCAACCATATAAACCGTCGTCAAAAGATAAGATACAATTTCCTAAATCTTGATCTGTAATGTAAATAGGGAAATTGTTCAGATTTTGAGGGTCACTTACTATATATGCTAACCTCGTCTCCTTGTACAACTGAGTAAATTGCCCATCGAACACAGGAATTGTGGTGTACATCATATCCAGTTGAAGAGAACCCCCCAGCTTGGCTCCCCATGACCTAGACAATAGTAAGTCGTACTTGGGGGGAATATCAGCAAGGACCACATCCATCAAGACGCTCTTAACTGAGACCTGTGCTAGGGTGACTACTAAATCCTTTATCATTCCCATGCACTTAACTTTTCTCAAATCAAATGAGTAAAGATCTCCGTAAGGTCTGGTGATCTGGAGGCCCAATATGTCCATAATAATTTTAGGCATCACGTTATGTGAGGCTCTGGAATCTAGCATGCAATTATGCAGCAGTTGATCATACACGTTTAAGGTGACATAAAAGGGAGCAACAATGTCTCTGGCTCCTTCAAAATGTGGACCAAAAGTGATGTTGGTATTATCATCTTCCAGGTTCAAAAAGTCAGATTGGATTTCTAGCTCTGAAACGCCTATCACTTTGGTAATCGGATTTCAATAAACTGGGTTTTTCGCTAACTCTACCAGAGGAATTGGTATCTTAATTTTATTTATCTCGTTTTTGAAACTGAAAACTCCGCTCACCTTGTCTATTTCTCTAGCTGGGACTTCCGAATCCTTCTTTTCCGACTTATTTGTCTGGACTGCCTTATTACTCATGATCTTGGTTAAAGGTGTATTTGTATTAGCTGCTTCGGTTTCCTCTATTTGAGTCTCAACCTTCTCCACTTCGGGTTGTTGCGCGTTTACTACTTTCGCTTTGTTGTTAGGTAACATGGTTTCTTCCGGGGTACGCTCATAAGTTTGACCTCTTGGGAGAATTTTCTTAGGTTGAGTAGTTGAAATGGGCTTACTCTTAGATCTCAATTTATACCTAGGTTGGACCTCAGCCATTATCATATCGGTTTCTTCCTGATAACTACAAAGGTCAGTATAATCTCTTTCTTCACCTTCAATAGATGATTGTTGAGTGTTTAGAGATTTTTCATAATCCTCTCTAGTCAGATAAGGTTGTGTGTAGTCATCACCCAGGTTCGTGACATCATCATCTAAATCTTTGAAATCTTGGAGATCATTCCCTCCTATAAAATTTTCGTTCTTTAGGGGAGTTTGTATTTTCTGATCTTCATTTTTTATCTGTCTTTGTTGGTTTGGGGGATTCGGATTCCTCCTGAAATCCTTTTTGGTGAAAGAATCGGCTTTGGCCTGTTTTAGCTCCATCCTGGATATCTTATTAGATAGCTCCTTAATTATCCTGGCCATATTGTCTACTTTGTCATATGTGTATCTATTAGACCTTGACGGCCCTGCTTGTTCTCTAAAGCGTCTAGTTTCTCGGTTTGCCGCTTCTAATTTAGCTTTTAACTTACTAGAAGCCATCATATTTGACTCAATTTCTACAGTGTCATCTTGCATTCGGTTTAGAGTAGATCCCCTTCTTTCCTGTAAAAGAAGTGCAAAATCTGGTTCAAAAGCCCCCGCACAAGTTACTTTGGTTGCGGGTTGGGACTATTTAACCTCGGCTAGGATTTTGTTATATAGCTTGTTGAATCTTTGAATAAACTCCATAACTGTTTCTGAATTAATTTTTCTTAAAGACCCGAACTCGATTAAATAGTATAGGTGGTCCTTTCTTTCACCCCATTGTCTAAGGAAAGCATCTTCCAAGGCATCATAGGACAAGATAGATCCTACAGGTAGACTCTGAAACCAAGTTCGGACTTGACCTTCGAAGGTTTGGATGAAAAGCCTCAAATACACATCTTCATTTTCGAGACCTAGGATGTCTTCGAATTGATCAAAGAAATTTATGTGTTTGGCCGCCGTCAGATCTCCTTCCCTAGTAAATTTAGGAAATTTTTTTATATAATTTTCGAGAAGGTCGTGCAGAGGAACGGGTAATACCAAAGGAGAGTATCTTGCTACCACTTTAGCAAACACTCTGGGAGGGGGGGGTAGGCCCTTGACCTCCATCTCCTCCCCCAGGAGCACCCCCACCTCCTCCTCTAGGAGGACCCCCACCACCTCCTCCGACAACCCCTCTACCTCCCCCTCCGGTGGCTACCATCGATATTAGTGGAAAGTTGTAAAAGGGGTTTTGGAATATTAAAAGTGAATCTTTACTTTCTTCGCGAGGTGAAAAATCCAAGGATGTTTGGTAAGGGATGCGAGGGCTTGGATCTTCGGACTTGCAAGAGATGAAATCAGGAGAACCAATGGATGTGGAAACTGGGTGTGTGAAATATTCTTCAAGATTGGGTGAGGTCGTGAAATTTAAATGAAGAGTCGATGATATATCGACTGTAGATGAATTTTCTACAGGGATTTTTCCTTTGTGTACGACGGAGGTTATTGGACGGGTTTCACTTCTAACTTCGGAGCAATTTGATGTTATATCCTTAGTGTCGAAAAGAGGATTGTGTGAATTTGAAGGTTCAGAAGAACTCTTGGTCTTCAGTTGTGGGTATTTAAGCTGATAGACCACAGGGGTCGGCTTAAGAGAGCCTCTCGCCTTCAAAATCTTCTCGGGATCGGTAACGGGTATGGTCTGTTTACCATCCAGGTTTTCCCTAGTATTCCTTCGACCTGATGCCAACTTACTAATCGTGGAGTCTCCAAGTGAAAGATTAGAAAGTCTTTAAAAGGTGTGCACTCTTTGTTCACTATCAAAGGGTGACACTTTCAACAAAAAATTTTGTTTTCCCAGGGAAAACGATTTCGTAACTTCGGTCCCCGGCAATGGCACCAAAAAGATGTTGTTCTAGAGTCTGTAATTAAGGCTTAGAAGTATAGTGTCTAGGCATACGAAAGTCAGTAAGGGGTAGAGAAGGAATAAATGTCAACCTTCGGCAAGGGAAGCTAGGGATGATTTCTAAGTTGTTGTTGTCTAGCTTCCAACTATTCCTAGATGTTTATGTCTCTTTCAATCACTGCCCACGAACGTTCAAGTTCTACCCATATAGTGGTTGTTTTAATAATAGTATCAAAAAGGTTCAAGGCAATATGTGTTTGATCTGATAGTCTCGGTTCTATATTAGGTTGTCTTGTCACAGGGACAGTCATAGAGGAACAAAACGATAAGAAAATCTCAAAACCTTTTAGATGTTGTCTCGATTTCGGTCGTATAAAGGAGAGTCTATAGCTCCAGTAGTGAAAATAGGGTACAAACCAAAGGCCCTTTCCCGTAACTGAGTTATATTTTAATAAATGTGTATGAGGTGTGAGAAAACATTAAGTTTTCTATCATGTAAGGCTCCGATCAAGGGAGAATCTCACTTGTAAACAAAGGAAGAAAAAGATAAATAAATAACGTGATGAAGCATAAAATATATATAGAAATCTAAAGTGTTCACTGGTCTTATACTTGCTGATAGCCAGTACAGAGGAAAAATGGTAAACAATATAGAAAACTAAAATTTATTCACTATAGTAGAGGTTGTACTAAGTTATAGCGAAACATTCATCAGATAAATATATGAAATGAAATTAAATATGAGATACAAGGAAACAAGCTCATAACATAGTCGTGACGGAATTGAGAATCTTCATATTTTATTTATATTAACTCTCAAGGGAGAAAGTCTCTATTACAATCGATCCAAAAGGGTCCAGCCTCTGGTCCTTCCTTCTATTGTATATTTATACATATTTACATATGATGGAATCTCAATCGTTCCAGGATTTTCAGTTACAACAAGAAGGAGATCAATCGTTTCATTTCTTTATCTTTGTCTTTATTTGGTACTAGAAGCCTGTCCCCTCACATGCTTGGTACAAGTGACACATTTTTCCACTAGATGAGATATCAACCTAGAAGGTTCCACTTGATAATTGGCCTAAAAAATGTAACAATCTCTGACTAATTGTGGCAACCTTTCTTCCATCTGTCAGTCTAGGGTGTCGATAGTGCACAATCGCACACTTGGTTTAATAATCCATTTATCTATTTGAACTATGTCTGCCAGAGTTACTTGTGAGACTTCGGCCGAATCTCTTTCTTCTTTCTCATTTATATCAAGTGAGAGTTTTTCCATATTCATTTGGCTCAGTGTCTCAGCGTTACTCTCGCTATTAGTGCCTAACATATTTCCATCTATAGAACTGAAAGCCTCTTCACAGGATTTCCTTACCTTCTTGGTTTGCAATTTGCCTTCTGATATGCTACGTTCCCATTCTTTCAACAAAATATTACCTCGGGTCTATTCCGAAAAGAAAAACTTGGAACTATTTCCCGATTCCCTATTTGTTGTAGCTATTATAGCCTCTTGAAATGTGACCCGAGTTGCTCAAGCTTCTCTCTCTCTGATAGATAAGTTTTCCAATACTTGATCAATAAGCAGGCAATTGTCCCGAATCGTCTCTACGTTGGTAAGTAAACTTCGTTGGGCTGCAGAAACTCTGCTCTGAATCTCCATAGCCTGGGACTGGAATATCTCGATATTTATAACTTGGCTTCTAGTGAACTCTAATCTAACCTGTAGCTACCCTATCAAGTCTCTTTGTTGGCCTACCTGTATTTGACTGGTTTGAGCTACCAAATCTGCTTGTTCGAGCTTAGCTTTGAGCAACTCAATTTCCTTTTTATCATCCATTCTTGCTTGTTTTATTCCTGTGTTCGCCTGGTCCTTGGCAGCTTCCTCTGTTGTGGCTAGTTTAGCTTCTAAGGTTTTGATGAGGCAATTTTTTTTCTTCAGCTGATTTTTCAAAACCCCGACTGAAAATTGGTCTATCATAACATATGCCCCTAATGTTCCGGCTATTTTTGTCGTAAACTCTTCTTTCTTCATATATTTCCTGTCGGTCAACACCTTAAATTTTTTGGCCATTGATCCTGCTTCTTGATAGAATTCTTTTTTTACCACATCTTTTCTCTTTTTATCAAAAAAGAACTCATTTGGAGGGAGCTCTTCCATCCTTATAGGTCTCAATTCTACATTGAAAATCCACCCTGCATCTATGTTCTCTTTAGTTTATTGTAAGGGAGTAATGGAGGCGATGGAATTTATGATTTTCTTAGTTGATTGGCCTGGAGTGGCAACTGGAGTCGGTGTTTTCGGTGAATCAGGAGTTTTCATTTCTGGTTTCGGGCTCCCAATTGGCTCTTTCGTGTCCTAGTGTTCTTCTTGTCAGGGTGTTGAATCTTTGGAGCCTTCGGCTTCTTTTTGTTGCACCTCTGTTGTTATTGGATTCTCACCCTGCAATACTGGGGGAAGGCAACTCTGTCGATGTTCTTGGAATTTTAAAACATCAGCCCTCTCTTCGGACGTTAGGGCTTGTATCCAAGCCAAAACCTCGGCATAAGATCTCGTGCCTTGGAAAATGTCATCCGAGGGTGAATTTTCGTGCTTGAACCTTTTAAGCCCGCAACTGGCTAAGTGATTACTTACGACCCTATGTGGATCGTGCTTCTTGAATTCGACATGAACCAATTTTAGGTCTTCCAGGGCTGCTGCCTCAACTTTAGCATGCCCGAAATCTAACAAAGAATAGGAATTTAAATGAACAGGAAAAGGTGGCCATACCTTCTTAGAATATCCCTTAAGTTCCATGCTTACGCCACCGATTACAATTTGCCTGGGAATCTCATGACAAGCCAGCCTATCGGGTATGAATAATGGTAAGGCATGCAGAGGCATAGAAGTGCCGAAAACCCTGAGATATGAAAATTTTTCTTCCACATACCAGTCGGCTATACTACTCAGATTTACACCAATACTGTCTGAGATCCTGGGTGGTAGGTGGCCGAAGATAGTGACATGCAGTGGTACCATTACCCAGTTAAAGATTTCATACAAAAAATATGAATCTTTGTCTTCCCACATCTTTGAATGAAGCGGTCTTTCCGCTCTCCCTCTGCGCTCGATACTCTGTAACTCGACTGGTCAAACTATCAGACAATAGTTTAGCCCAGTCGAAGGAACAACCTTCAGTGACTGTATGAATTAGAGGCACCCACTGAAGGAAAAAATGTGTGGTGTCCTCTCTCCCATATAATCTGTAGGTCATCATAGCTATATATTTGAACTGTGGTTCCAGAGAAGATATTGAATATACACCATTATTGTCCGCCCTGAACTTCACTGGGTGTGAAACCCAATATTTGATTAAACCAGACATACTCTTGTCGTATTGCACACATTCCTTCTGTTTAAAATTCTCCAGGAGTTCGGCATTGTAAGAAAAGTCTGACACGGTTGGTAACTTGTACATAGCCTGCAATTGTTCAGGTTTGAAAGTCCCGATGGTGACCCTCTGCTCGTTGACGATGGTTCTGGTTGGTATATCTACATGGTCTAATTCCCACCAGACCATATCATAGTAAGGGATCATATGTGGCCTAGCCGCTACTTTATGCATTTCAGCCTGGATGATGATCTTATATTTGGTGATCAGGTCGTCTTTTTCATTTTCAACGGAATCATCTTAAACATCTACCAATTCAGACTGTAGAACCTCATAAATATATGACCAGGTCCTGACAGAGTCGACACTTCGAGGTGAACTATCAGAAACATTGTCTGAACCTTGTCCTAAAACCTCAATAGTGGCTTTAGATTATTTTCATGGGGCCATGGCGGGGGATTCTACTTTAGCTCTCCTGTGATAAAAATATGTATACATACAGAAATTAGTTTGCTCGATAAAATTTTGTTCTGCGTAGAATAGAAATGAAATTTGTGACAACAAATAAAAGATCCATGTCTTCGACCACTTAAAACTAGGTT
This sequence comes from Picea glauca, assembly GCA_000966675.3. Classification (NCBI taxonomy): domain Eukaryota; kingdom Viridiplantae; phylum Streptophyta; class Pinopsida; order Pinales; family Pinaceae; genus Picea; species Picea glauca. The sequence continues at coordinate 107,173 of JZKD02S1745723.1, read as the reverse complement.
GTCCTTAGGAACAGAATGGTCAAATCATTCTTAAATATAAATTTATCAATAAAAACGAAATCCTTTCTTGTCGATTTGCCTCATTTCCAATTAATGTCATAAATTTTGACATTTCGTAATGCAAGTTGGCGCAAGGAAGGTTTAAAAATTGCCTCGTAGACTGTGCATATTAATTTTCGTATTAAAACATTGGAAATGTTGGCTTAACTTAATTAATCAGGCCTTTTTAAAAGTTAACTAATCTTTCGACATTCACCTCGTCGGGAGTTTTCACTTTAACCCTTTAAACCTCTAAAACCCGAGATTGCGACAATTAGCTTTGGTTAATAAAAAATGTAACCGGATTAAGTGTTTAATTAACTACGTTTTTATTTATATCGCGACTTCACGACTCGGGGATTCGAAGGTATAGCTTCCAGGAGTCTTGTATGTTGAGTTGCGAAATCACGACATCGTGAAGATATGATCTAATTAGAATGGAAGATAAAACTGGATTAAGTGTTTAATTAATTACATTTTTATTTATATCGTGACTTCGCGACTCGGGGTTTCGAAGGTATCGCTTTTGAGGGAAAACATGCTGAGTTGTGAATTCCCAACAAAGCTTAACCGCGGCTAAACTTTTTACCTTTAACATTAACCCGGGTTACTAAAACAAGGCTATCGGGGTTATGACGGTAAGACTTTTGGAGCTAGCATATGCCGAGACACAAAGTCCTGATGATGCTTAGCTATGGTTTAGAGTATCTTTACTCTCGGTACTGATCTAGGTAAATTTTTTAAAATTATTTCACCATTTCACCCCTCGGGACTTGTAAACTATGTGATCTATAACTTCCGACATGCGACATCCTGAGGTAAAAAGGAGAGACTCGTTTAAACGATTAAAACAAAAAAAAATCTTACCTTAAGAGTATGATAACCATCGCTGCTTGCGTGATGACACTTCTGAGATTTTGGGGAAAATAAAGGAAAATATGAAAACCATCTTTCGATTTCAAGCATTAAGATATAAAATTTAAAACAAGCTAAAAAACAAAGGTGGCTCCAACATGATGCATCAGTCTTAATCTAGAACGATTATTGTAGATCGGGTAAGGAGAGTATTGGAGCTAAGCACAAGCGATGCTACAGATCGTCAAATGCTCATTGTTGTTCCTTCCCCCATGCGAACTTTTCCCTACCACCTCCCTTTGTCACTTGGTTGAGGGCCCATGCAATTTGGGAGAATCCCAACACGAACCGTTGGTAGAAGTTGGCCAATCCCAGGAAGCTCCGAAGCTCAGTTAGTGTGTTCGGGGATGGACAGTCATAGATGACTTGGATCTTAGTTGGATCAACATGTACCCCATGCTCATCAACAATGTATCCCAAGTATTGGACCCTGTTCATGCCAAAGGAGCATTTTTCCAAGTTGGCATATAGCTTGTGTTGTCACAGAGTGCTCAAAACCTGTTGAATATGATGCATGTGTTTCTCCCAAGTTCTACTGAAGATGAGGATGTCATCCAAATATACCACCACAAAAGAGTTGGTGAAGGGTCTCAATACATCTTCCATCAACCTCATAAAAGTGCATGATGCATTTGTTAAGCCAAAGGGCATGATCAGCCATTCGAAGAGACCTTCTTTAGATTTGAAAGTTGTCTTCCATACATCAGTTGGTTCGATGGGAACCTGGTGGTAGCTATACTTTAGATCAATCTTGTTGAAGAACTTTTCCCCCTTAATTTGGTCAAAAAGGTCATCAATTCTAGGAATTGGGTACCAGTTCCTGACTGTGATTTTGTTTAACGCTCTGTAATCAATGCAGAGCTGCCAGGTCCCGTCTCTCTTCTACACCAGTATAATTGGGCTTCCACAAGGGGAGGAGTTGGGTCTGATGTGCCCCTTTTGAAGCAGCTCTTGGATCTGACGCTTGATTTTTTTATTTTCCATCAGCGAGTGACAATACACTGGTCTATTAGGCAAAGGTGCACCAAGGCTTAGATCAATTGTATGATTGACTTGGTAGTGTGTCAGTAACTCAGTGGGTGAGGAGAAGATGTCTCTGTACTCTTCCATGATCCCATCCAATTTCTTCTACTACAACGAGAGACTTTGTGTAGAGGCCACGGATGTGGCAGCGACCTTCTGCTAAATGTGAGCACGGATCACATAGAAGACAAATTTCCCATTCTATGAAATGACCTTACTGCATTTCTTAGCAGAGATTAAAGAAATAAAAGTAGGTGGTGCCACCTCTGGTATCCTGTACAATTGTCTACCCAAAGTAATAATAACACTGCGGGATCTAGACTCATACACAACATGTCGCTTCCAAAAATATGGTTTTCCTAAAAGAACATCACAAACTTCAAGGGGAGCAATATCACACAATACCTCATCTTTGAAAGGCTTGATGTCATAGGGCAGATGACATTGTTGATTGACACAAATATCTCTTCCTTGGAAAAGCCAACCGATGGTGTAAGGTTGCGGGTGTGATGTCATCGGCAGG
>JZKD02S1745723.1:55541-70117 GCA_000966675.3 Picea glauca | reverse complement strand
AAGAATTCATGAATTGATATATCATGAATGCATTGACAATCAAGGAATGCATTGGGTATGAATGTGGCCATGGATATTGACACAATTGTTAAAACCCTTTTTAAATATTGAATTACGTTTTGAAAAGTTTGGTATGTTGACACGAAACTAACAATTGTTTGGCTGTGTAAAGAACGAATTGCAGGAAGCAAAGGGTCATGAATATGGCAGTAAGGTAAGTCCATAGGAAATATTGATTGCCTGTTGAGCCAAACTGCAAGGAGTGGTATTTCCTTTTGAGAAAGTACTTTAATTGTTAAATATGCACAATTGTGAAATTGTTGAGACAATGTTGTAAAGGTGCAATAAAATGTATATGCATGGAAAAGCTAACAAGTTGTTTGGCCGATTGAATTTGAAAGTGCAGGAAGAAAAGGGGTCTTAGATATGGTAACATTGTAAGCCCATAAGGAAGGCTAATTGCATGCTGATCCAAACCATTATGGGAAGGAAAGTCCCATAATTGTGAATCTGGTTCCTGTGCGGAACAAATATGAAAACAAATCGTGATATTGGAAAATCTATGGGTGATAGATTTGCAATAAAATTCTGAAAGTTAGAATTTATAATGATGTCTCATGAATTTTGTATACCTGTGATACAGGTGAGGAGAAAAGATTTGTCCAGAAAGGAACATATGAAGGCTGTCAAAGTTGAAGATGATGAGCATGGCTACTACTGAGTCGTGAAAACCCAGTGATAAGTCATGATCACCTTAAATAAATTATGTTGAGGTAACACAAGCCGGAGGAACGCCTCGGCAGAGCAAGTCTAAGGGACGCCTCGACTGTAAGACTCGATAGAGTCTCTAAAATTTTCCTGTGTGAGAAAACCTTGACAAGGCAAGATGGATCACCCAAGGGACTGTATAACAGTGAAGGGCATGCCTGAGCCTGGGTCTAGAGGGTGAGTGACTGCAAGGAAGAGGAGACTTTAATAATTCTTGTAAACTATTGGGATCATGCACATAGTGGGTAATTTACCGTGTGGGAAAACCTTGGAAAGGAAGATGAAATCATGATAGCTCTTGTGAGCTATTGAATTGGAATCATGCATCCAATGGGTACATCAAGGAGGATGATGAGCATGGATAACAAAACTACCATGTGGATACAGATCCATAAACTGCATAGATAAGTATTGTGCTTGGATTATGAAATTTTCCTTTTGAATTATGAGCAACAATAAGATGTTTTTGCACAAAATTGTGATTAATGAGCTTGTTGTCCAAGAATTATGGAAGGCAGGTGATGAAGACTGAGATCCTGAAAAAGGACCGGACCGAGGATGAAGGTCAAGCCTTCTGAAGTGTCCAAATGAGAAAGGCATGATAGGTGTTTGAGAAAGAACACCGAGGACGGTGTTCCTTTAAGGGGGAGGGAATTGCAACACCTTGTTTCCTCCAGTCTGTAAAAATAACTATACTAGACAAGTATTGTGGAAAACTCAGAAATCTGAATGTGTGATGTGAATGGGCCTTGTGAAAAAGGTCGATGAATGTAAATAATATTATGAATATATATATATATATATATATATATATATATATATATATATATTGTAGGACTGCTAAGAGGGGGTGTTTTGAAAAAGAGACCACGATGGCTAAAGAAAGGTGGTGTTAACTTCCACTGAAACCAATACCGTATTTGGACTTCACTGGCCTGAAGAACCAAGAGCAACTCACTGGCCCCGAATTAAATGACTCGTCAGGTTAGTAGGTAAAGGTCTCCTCATGAGTAATGAGGGATGGGGGTGAACCGCCCATCCGTGGAGTCCTCCGACCTAACCACTGTGAGGAAAATCATGCCACAGGCAACCTCACCGAAGAGAGAAAAGGCAGGAAGTGTGGGCGATCAGGGACAGATGCGAGGGAAGGAAGAAGAACTCTGGAAAATACAGAGTGAGTGATAGTAGAGAAGAAGGAGAGTAACCTTCATTCTCGGTCCTTGGAAAATAGAGACGCAGTCTCGCAGCATCATGGTCTCAACTCGGGGGTGGCTAGTGGTAAATCTGTTGGGAGTCGTTGAGCCTACAGTTGGGTGGAAATGAGCACCCCTCTCAGCAGTTGCAATCACATCTGGTGTTATTTCTGATAAGTGTTTTACATCTTTCATCTTGAAATTTATATGCTGACATGTATGCTCATAGTCTATGCAGTTTTATGAATGATTTGAGTATAAGACTGTCTATGTAGTGTTTTGATTTTAGAAATGGTGGCTGCATGCTTATAATGGAAAGACTATGTATGGCTTATGTTTTATAAATCGCTATTTATATGCATACCGATATAATTCAGACTTCAAGTCTGTTCTTGGGAAATCTATACCCTTATCCGTCTCAGGTAATACCCTGGATAGACCTCCCCATAGAAACACCCTTCTTGGAAAGCTCACTAAAAACCTAGAAAAGGATTGGAAGGTGCAAGTCTTAGTAACCCTGTATGAGGAAGAATGATCCTCTTGAAATCTTGAAATAGTAGCGTAGGGATAAGTATCGATCGACAGACAAGATCTAGTCAGAAGATCTGCGGTCATTCAAGATCGTTATATTGGAGGAAGAAACGAGGGCATCACATGCCTTAAACCTTTTTCCTTTATCTTCGTGAGTAGCGAAGAAAATTGGGACCGTAGATCCCTAATGTCCGTGGGAGTATCTGGACCGTTGGTTTTTCCACATCCAGAAAGCAGTGGTAGAGTGCACAACGTGGGACAGATCTGAGCCATTAGATCTTAGTTAGAAAACTCGTCAGTCGTTGGATCTATCAGGAGATGCATGAGGGTTAAGCCCTTTTGAACAGGGGCGAAAGTCCCGAAAGAGGAGTCGGTATCGAGGATTCAGATTTTGGGATTCTGGAAGTCTTGATGACAAGAGATTGGGACACTCCATGGTGGAAGTCTCGAAATAGATCTAGACCGTCCGATCTAGGGAGGATATATGTCATGATATTGCCCATTCCGGGGATTCGAACTTCAGGATTTCGAAGGTCTCGAGGACAAGAGATCGGGACACTCCATGATGGAAGTCCAAACAATCTGGACCATCCATCTGTGAAGGACACATGGTAGAGATCGAGAGTCCATCGATATTTTGGATACTAGAGATTCGAGTTGATAGAGTATTTGTGTTACTGGGGGTCGTAAGTCGTGAAATTGTGAAACGACGAGGACCGTCCATCTGAGGGAGGATACATGGTAGCAATCCAGGATTTTGGGAGAATCTTGAAAGGAAGAGTCCATCGGGATTTCACAAATCAGGAATTCGGGAGTCCCATTGACAAGAGGTCAGTCTCTTGTATTCATATATCCTGAAAGAAATAGGATGGAGGTCTTATGAGGAGTGGTCACCTGGATCAGGGCATAGCCAAGAGGGCTAATGTGACAAAGGCCACGTCGGGAAATCAGAAATCGAGAATTCGGGAGTCTCGTTGACAAGAGGTCGAGCTCTCGTATTGATAAGTCTCGAAGGGAATAAGATTGTGGTCTTATGAGAAGTGGTCATATGGACCAAGGCATAGCCCAGGGGGATAATTGTTGATCGAATCCTCTTTGGAAGTTCAGCATTCAGGGTTTGCAGAGCTGAAAGTCTCGACTCGCTTATATCACTAAGTTGCGAAATGTGAAAAGGTGCCTAGTTGTTTAGCTTGTGATCATGATCAACGATCACATGGAGGTGGAAAAAGGGGAGAGCTATCCTGTGCTAAGACTCGTAGGATTTTGGGGATTCCATCCCTCGAAAAAAGGCGAAAAAATTATTATGTTGTAGTGGGTGTGTGACAACATCAATGGGACCCAAGGGTTGGAATCCCAGCCCCACCTGAAATGGGCTATGGTCGGTGGAGCTATGGAGAGCCCTGTTATAGTTGTGATGAATATAAGGGATAATCTCATCCCAGGTACACAGATGCTTAGAGTTGTACATGTGAAAGATGTGCACAATCATTTGATTGTCGACCTTTGTTTTGCTCTCAGTTTGGGAGTGGAAAGCAGTGGATTCAGTGAGCTTGGTGTCCAATAGTGACTAGAGACTCAACCAAAATGTGCTGAGGAACCTGTTGTCCCGATCAGAGATGATCGTCTGTGGTATCCCAAAATGGACCACACTCATTCCAAGAAGAGATTGGAAGTATCTGTCACTATGATTCTCTTATTGTAGGTTGTGAGGATGGCCATATTTGAAAACTAATCAACTACCGCAAATACACAATCATTTCCTTTCTTGGTCGATGGAAGGCCAGACATGTAATCCATCGAGATGGATTCCCAAGGCCTCTCAGAAATAGGAAGAGGTGTGTATAAGCCTTTATTCTTTATGGCAGGTTTGGCAATGGCCCAGGCAGTGCAGGATCTGATATACTTGTTGACATTCCTTCAGAGTTATGGCCAATAAAAATGTTTCTATAGAATGGCCATAGTTTTCTCCATGAAAAATGTACTACCATCTGACTGTAGTGAGCATCCCATATCATCTTTACACGCTCACTTGCAAGAACACAGAGATGGCCAAGATAACATAAAAGTCCATCTTGAATGTGAAAATTGGTGACATTTGTGTCTGTACCCAAGAGTTGATAGGTGGTGGCGAAGTTTGGATCTTGCTAATAAAGTTGGGGCCACTCAGATGCCTCATGTCCATAGGAATGGAGCACGATGGTGAGTGCATCCACAAGAGGTCGACTGAGGCAGTCATCGACAAGATTTGTGCTCCCTATCTTATACTTGATGTTGATATGGAACTGTTGCAGGTAGGTGGACTACTTCTGATGGTGGTCATTCTGCAACTTCCCCTATGTTTGTATGAACTGCAGAGTCTTTTGATCAGTGTGGATGATTGTCTCCTTTCCCAGAATGTAATGTTTCCATTGACGACAACCTTGTACAATGGAATACATTTCCTTGTCATAAGTGGGGTATTTTCGGACAGTATCTGAGGGTGTCTCACTATGGTATTCCATCAGATGACCGTGTTGAGTGAGAACTGCGCCTACAACATAGTCAGATGTGTTGTTCCAGAGTCTGTACTTAAGGCTTAGAAGTACAGTGTCTAGGCATCCGAAAGTGAGGAAGGGCTAGAGAAGGAAGAAATGTCAACCTTCGGCAAGGGAAGCTAGGGCTGATTTCTAAGTTGTTGTTGTCTAGCTTCCAATTGTTCCTGGATGTTTATGTCCCTTTCAATCACTGCCCACGAACGTTCAAGTTCTACCCGTGTAGTGGCTATTTTAATAATAGTATCAAAAAGTTTCAAGGAAATATGTGTTTGATCTGATAGTCCAGGTTCGATATTAGGCTGTGTTGTCACAGGGATAGTCATAGAGGAACATAATGATAAGAAAATCTCAAAACCTTTTAGATGTTGTCTTGATTTTGGTCATATATAGGAGATTTTATAGATCCAGTAGTGAAAATAGGGTGCAAACCAAAGGCCCTTTCCCATAACTAAGTTATATTTTAATAAATGTGTATGAGGTGTGAGAAAACATTAAGTTGTCTATCATGTAAGGCTCCTATCAAGGGAGAATCTCACTTGTAAACAGAGGGAGAAAAAGATAAAGAAATAACCTGATGAACCATAAAATATATATAGAAATTTAAAGTGTTCACTGGTATTATACCTATCGATAGTCAGTACAGAGGAAAAACGATAAACAATATAGAAAACTAAAATTTATTCACTATAGTAGAGGTTGTACTAAGTTATAGCAAAACATTCATCAAATAAATATATGAAATGAAATTAAATATGAGATACCAGGAAACAAACACATAACACAGTCGTGATGGAATTGAGAATCTTTGGATTTGCTTTATATTAACTCTCAAGGGAGAAAATCTCTATTACAATCAACCCAAAAAGGTCCAGCCTCTGGTCCTTCCTTCTATTGTATATTTATACAGATTTACATATGATGGAATCTCAATCGTTCCAGGATTTTCAGTTACAACAAGAAGGAGATCAATCATTTCATTTCTTTATCTCTGTCTTTATTTGGTACCAGAAGCATGTCCCCTCACATGCTCGGTACAAGTGACACATTTTTCCACTAGCCGAGATATCAACCTAGAAGGTTCTGCTTGAAAATTGGCCTCAAAAATGTAACAATCTCTGACTAATTGTGGCAACCTTTCTTCCATCTGTCGGTCTAGGGTGTCGATAGCGCACAATCGCACACTTGGTTTAATAATCCATTTATCTATTTGAACTATGTCTGCCAGAGTTACTTGTGAGACTTCGGTCGAATCTCTTTCTTCTTTCTCATTTATATCAAGCGAGAGTTGTACCATATTCATTTGGCTCAGTGTCTCAGCGTTACTCTCGCTATCAGTGCCTAACAAATTTCCATCTATAGAATCGAAAACCTCTTCACAGAATTTCCTTACCTTCTTGGCTTGCAATTTGCCTTCGGATATGTTGCGTTCCCATTCTTTCAACAAAATATTACCTCGGGTCTGTTCCAAAATGGAAAACTTGGAACTATCTCTTGATTCCCTATTTGTTGTAGCTATTACAGCCTCTTGAAATGCAACCCAAGTTTCTCCAGCTTCTCTCTCTCTGACAGATAAGTTTTCCAATACTTGATCAATAAGCAGGCAGTTGTCCCGAATCGTCTCTACCTTGACAAGTAAACTTCGCTGGGCTGCAGAAACTCTTCTCCGAATCTCCATAGCCTGGGACTGGAATATCCCGATATTTATAACTTGTCTTTCGGTGAACTCTAATCTAACATGTAGCTGCCCTATCAAGTCTCTTTGTTGGCTTACCTGTATTTGACTGGACTGAGCTACTAGCTCTACATGTTCGATCTTAGCTTTGAGCAGATCAATTTCCTTTTTATCGTCCATTCTTGTTTGTTCTATTCCTGTGTTCGCTTGGTCCTTGGCAGCTTCCTCTACTGTGGCTAGTTTAGCTTCTAAGGTTTTGATGAGGCGATTTTTTCGCTTCAGCTGATTTTTCAAAACCCCGACTGAAAATTGGTTTGTCGTAGCATACACCCCTAATGTTCCGATTGTTTCTATCGCAAACTCTTCTTTCTTCATATCTTTCCCATCGGTCAACACCTTAAATGTTTTGGCCATTGATCCTGCTTCTTGATAGAATTCTCTTTTTACCACAACTTTTCTCTTTTTATCAAAAAAGAACTCATTTGGAGGGAGCTCTTCCATCCTTATAGATCTCAATTCTTCATTGAAAATCCACCCTGCATCTATGTTCCTTTTAGTTGAATGTAAGGGAGTAATGGAGGCGATGGGATTTCCGATTTGCTTAGTTGATTGGCCTGGAGTAGCAACTGGAGTCGGCTTTTTTGACGAATCGGGAGTTTTCATTTCTGGTTTTGGGCTCCTAGTTGGCTCTTCCATGTCCTGGTGTTCTTCTTGTCTGGGTGCTGAATATTTGGAGCCTTCGGCTTCTTTTTGCTGCACCTCTATTGTTATTCGATTCTCACCCTGCAATACTAGGGGAAGGCAACTCCGTCAATGTTCTTGGAATTTTAAAACATCAGCCCTCTCTTCGGGTGCCAAAGCTTGTATACGAGCCAAAACCTCGGCATAAGATCTCGTGCCTCGGAAAATGTCATCCGAGGGTGAATTTTTGTGCTCGAACCTTTTAAGCCCACAACTAGCTAAGTGATTACTTACAACCCTATGTGGATCGTGCTTCTTGAATTCGACATGAACCAATTTCAGGTCTTCCAGGGCTATTGCCTCAGCTTTAGCATGCCCGAAATCTAACAAAGAATAGGAATTTAAATGACGAGGAAAAGGTGGCCATACCTTCTTAGAATATCCCTTAAGTCCCTTTCTTACACCACCAATTACGGTTTTCTTGGAAATCTCATGACAAGCCAGCCTATCAGGTATGAATAATGGTAAGGCATGCGGAGGAATAGAAGCGTCGAAAACCCTAAGACATGAAAATTCTGCTTCCACGTACCAGTCAGCTATAATGCTCAGATTTACCGTGATACTGTCTGATATCCTAGGTGGCGGGTGGCCAAAGATAGTGACATGCAGCGGTACCATTACCCATTTAAAGATTTCATACACAAAATCTGAATCTTTGTCTTCCCACAGCTTTGAATGGTAGATGTGGATGGGCTCAGCCTCCGATGGAGTCCAGCTCCAAATCATTAAGGGAAAAGGCGTCAAAAAACACACGGCATCCATGATATATGCGGACATAAAGAATGAAGCGGTATTTCCGCTCTCCCTCTACACTCAATACTCTATAACTTGACTGGTCAAACTATCAGACAGTAGTTTAGCCCAGTCGAAGGAACAGCCTTCGGCGGCTGTATGAATTAGAGGCACCCACTAAAGGAAAAAATATGTGGTTTCCTCTCTCCCATATAATCTGCAGGTCATCATAGCTATATATTTGAACTGTGGTTCCAGAGAAGATATTGAATATACACCATTACGGTCTGCCCTAAACTTCACAGGGTGTGAAACCCAATCTTTGATTAAACTGGACATACTCTTGTCGTATTGCACACATTCCTTCTGTTTAAAATTCTTCAGGAATTTGGCATTGTAAGCAAAGTCTGACATGGTTGGAAACTTGTACATAGCCTGCAATTGTTTGGGTCTGAAAGTCTCGATGGTGACCCTCTTCTCGTTGACAATGGTTCTGGTTGGCATATCTACATGGTCTAATGCCCACCAGACCATATCGTAGTAAGTGAGTAGAAGTGGCCTAGATGCTACTTTATGCATTTCAGCCTGGACAATGATCTTATATTTGGTGATCAGGTCGTCTTTTTCATTTTCACTGGAATCATCCGAAACATCTACCAATTCAGACTGTAGAACCTCAGAAATATATGACCAGGTCCTGACAGAGTTGACACTTTGAGGTGAAGTATCAGAAACATTGTCTGAACATTATCCTGAAACCTCAATAGTGGATTTAGATGCTTTTCATGGGGCCATGGCGGGGGATTCTACTTTAGCTCTCCTACGATAAAAATATGTATACATACAGAAATTAGTTCGCTCGAGAAAAGTTTGCTCTGCGTAGAATAGAAATGAAATTTGTGACAACAAATAAAAGATCCATGTCTTCGACCATTTAAAACTAGGTCGTCCTTAGGAATAGAATGGTCAAATCGTTCTTAAATATAAATTTAGCAATAAAAACCAAATCCTTTCTTATCAATTCGCCTCATTTCCAATTAATGTCATAAATTTTGACATTTCGTAATGCAAGTTGGTGCAAGGAATGTTTAAAAATTGCCTCGTAGACTGTGCATATTAATTTTCATATTAAAACACTGGAAATGTTGGCTTAGCTTAATGAATCAGGCCTTTTTAAATGTTAATTAATCTTTCAGCATTCACCTCATTGAGAGTTTTCACTTTAACCCTTTAAACCTCTAAAACCCGAGATTGCGATAATTAGCTTTGGTTAATAAAAATGTAACCGGATTAAGTGTTTAATTAATTACGTTTTTATTTATATCATGAATTCGTGACTCAGGGATTTGAAGGTATAGCTTCCAAGAGTCTCGTATGATGAGTTACGAAATCGCGAGATCGTAAAGATATGATATAATTAAAATGGAAGATAAAATCGGATTAAGTTTTTAATTAATTACGTTTTTATTTATATCATGACTTCACGACTCGAGGTTTGGAAGGTATAGCTTTTGAGGGAAAACATGTCGAATTGTGAATTCCCGACAGAGCTTAACCACGGCTAAACTTTTTACCTTTAACATTAACCTGAGTTACTAAAACAAGAATCTCGCGGTTTCGGCTATCGAGGTTATGACGGTAAGACTTTTGGAGCTAGAAAACACTGAGACACGAAGTACCAATGATGATTAACTTTGGTTTAGAGTATCTATACTCTCGGTACTGATCTAGGTAAAGTTTTTAAAACTATTTCGTCGTTTCGCCCCTCGGGACTTGTAAACTATGTGCTCTATAACTTCTGACATGCGACATCCCAAGGTAAAAAGGAGAGACTCGTTTAAACAATTAAAATAATTAAATCTTACCTTAAGAGTATGATAACCATCGCTGCTTGCGTGATGAGACTTCTAAGATTTTGGGGAAAATAAAGGAAAATATGAAAACCAACTTTTGATTTCAAGCATTAAGATAAAAAAATTAAAACAGGCTAAAAAACAAAGGCGGCTCCAACATAGGATCCAGCTAGGGATCTTGTTTTCCTGCAAGACAGGAAGAACAGTAGACCACGTGCCTATATTGGGTAAATGGAGTCAATGGATTTAAACCAACGAAAATGTTCCTTAGAATAGGATACCAAAGGGGAAAGGGCCTTTGTTTTTTTTTTACTTTCGAAAATCTTTTCAAAACTCAGATACTTTTTAAACTTAGTTGTAGTCCCTTTCATGACATTCGGCTTCTCATTACTGAATTCAAGTCTGCATTAAGACAATCAAAATAGTTCTAGGAGATCCAACAGATCTTGTGGCTATCGGCTTGCATCAAAAGAAAAAAAAATGTATATGTTTTTAATCAGGAAGCCCTGTCTAAACTTGGGAAGTAGATTGGGTTTTGAAAAAATTGGTTACCAGAGTAGAGTGATATTCATGTATAACAACCTTACAGATATCTCAGATATTGCTTCACTACCATCGAGCCTGTTCAGTACCCCGGTGAAGTTATCTGGCCCTTTTTATTGAATTTCCTTTCACCACTTCGGAATATATTTATGCATTTAAATGTTGAGACGAGGGCAATCATTTTTGAATTTCCTTTCATCGTCTTTTGGACTAGATGGGGGAAATCATTTCTGAATTTCCTTTCACCACTTGTCTTATAATTTTCTTTTTTTAGAGCGCGAAGTGGGGGCAATCAGTTTGTATGAGGGCTAATATCTATGTAATATTTTTCATTATAGGTCTACCAACTTACTTTGATTACTCAGTACCAACCTTCCCTTAACTTTCACAACACCTTCGTTTGCAGGGAGAAAGGGAAAAATTAATTTTTGGAGTTTTCTATTTGAGCAAGCCTCAATCCTCCATGTTGAAATTACTAAGACAACTGAGAGGTGGGGGTGAATCAGTTGTTACTGTGCTTAAACAATAATAAATCTATTAAACCATTCTTAAATTTTGTTCAAGTGACCATCAATACTATACAACATATAGACGATACAAATAATGAGCATCAGTCACACATAAGATATACACAGAGACAGATTTTCATGAGGAAACCCATAAAGGGAGAAAACCTCTTCTTCTTCGAAACAATAGGCAGTCTTTTAAGTTTTGTACATCATCTTTAATTGAGCACCAACTCAATGTGAGGCTACTACCTCTGTTTTACAAGCTCCAACTTGTTTGAGAGCACCAATTCTTTGGTTTCTCTAGCACCCACTAGAAGGAAGCATCAACTCCCTTAATGTACCAGCACCAACTGGATGGAAGCACCAACTTCCAGTTACACAGGCTCCAACCTGTATAACAGAGAACACTTTTTCTCCCTTGCACCACCCTGCCACCCTGGTTTCTCTGGCTGCAACCAGATGGAAGCTACAACTCCCTGTGTTCAAGATACCACTTGAACCTATGAGGACAACAGTCCTCCCTAGCACCTCCCAACCACCCTGAAATATAAATGAATGATTAAACAACCAACTACACAGATAAATCGATTCTTACCACTTCTTCTCTGTTCTATAAATCTGGTCTTCTTCTAATTGTACTGCAATTCCTTTGTCTGTTCTGCAATTCTACTCTGCTTCAACTTGTTCTACCATTTTGCTCTGCTTCAACTTGATCTGCCATTCTTCTTTGCTTCAAGTCTATTCCTCATATGTTACTCTTCTCTGAGTTTTATCTCACACTGTGCATATTTTCAGTCTCACACTACGCATCCTGTGATTTTCCCTTTCTTACAGTTTAATTCATTTTTCGTCTAGAACAACAAACCACACATAGTTTGTATCTTTTTCTTTTATACACCATACCCACAGCAGTTACACTTCGAATCTTCTGAGGCAAAAGGAAAAACCGTCTAAACAACTGAAACGCCAATCGATCATGAATCATGAATCAGTTTTGCTAACTAATTCGTAACTGATGAATTAACTGTGAGAGAGAATAGTAGCCCTCCGATCATATTCAAATTTATCTGCACCGTTGGATGAACTTTATTAATCTTGCCTTTAAATCGAGTTTCGACATTCGACATTCCTGTGGTCAAGTGTCTTGATACTTCATATAACGATCTCCAAAACTCCGATATGGAGCCTATTTGAACTGACTCCTTCCCTTCTCGTGACCACTGGTGGTGACCATAGGTTGTGCCAAAAGGTGCTTCATATTTTGTGAGTTTCCACACCATGCTCCTGTTGACTCCAAGTCAGCGAAACTCCAATCGCTTGCCACTTGTCTTATGATACGACGGTCTAGATCTAATCTTGAATTAATGGCTCAGATCATATCGCAATTTCGCATATCGCGATTTCGACATTCTTGTTGCAAAGTGTTTCGACACTCCAACTTTTGATATCCGAAACCCCGAAATGGGGTTGGATCAATGGTCCACATCAAAACTTGATCTGATGGCTCGGATCATTTCGCTATTTCGCATTTCACGATTTTGGCATTCCTGTGGTATTGTTCTTTTACATATCCAACTCTCGATCTATGAAACTTTGAAATGGAGTCATATCGATGGTCCGGATCACCACCTTGATCTGACGGCTGAGATGATTTCGCGATTTCGAGAGGTGAGAGGTTGGAGCATTTCTAGACTTTGACTTTCTAGTCAGTGAAATGTTGATCTGTGTCTACTTGTCCTGCCTAAAGATGGATGATCCTCCTTCTTTCAAGATTTTGTGAGCCCGCTTCTCCTTGCACTTTAATCAACGTGCAAGTTCTCCCTGATCCAATGATGGTTGGAACTTATGCTCAAATTTGACGCTTGAGATCTGTCCTCCTCTTCTACGCATTCTTCTTGTCTACAATCAGATCTGATGGTCCTCCTTCTTTCAAGAATTCAGGATGGGATCCAATGATCCAAGTCTTATCAAACTATATGGGCCTTCATCATGCCTGATCAATGGTGCAAATCAATCCTCGATCTAACGGCTAAGGATATTTCGCGATTTCGCATATCGCGAGTTTGGGACTCCTTTTGTAATGATCCTTGACATTTCTATCTCTCGATATCCAAAATCCTGATAGCAAAAACTCTGAAATGGAGTTTGACCAACACTTTGATCTTGTCACTCGATCATTGTTGCGATGTTGGTCTTCCTAAACTTATATTATGTTCCTGTTTTTCCATCGAAACCATAAATGACAGGAATACTCTGATCTTGCCATCAATGACAAGAATACTCTACCTGTTAAACATGCCAACCATCATCCTCTGCCTTCTGTCTGAAAACATGCCAACAATCTCCCTTTTTGGCATTGATGGCAACCCCATGATGTAACTACACCACTGAAACATCTTAAAATCATGAAAAAAACATGCAACTATACCACTGTAACATATACTCTGATCTTGAAATCATCCACTATAACATATACTCTGAACATCTTAAAATCATGAAAAAGCATGCAACTATACCACTGTAACATATACTCTGATCTTGAAATCATCACACCTTCTCCCCCTTTTACATCAATGTCAAAGAAATAACATGCTCCCCCTGAGCTGTTGCAGTACATACTCCCCCTGTCAACTAGGAGCATCTTAGAAATACACCAGATATGCAATAAGTATTCCCCGTGACCGGGTGAACATATTAGACAAAACAAATTAGCACCCCCAACTTTTGAGGAAGATATCCAAAAGGGGTCACTGCTAATGGTTTAGTAAAGATATCAACAATCTGTTCTGTGGAAGGAATATAATTCAGCTGAACAATTCTGTTTGTAACTTGTTCTCTAAGAAAATGGTACTTTATTGGAATATGCTTAGTCTTGGAATGAAGAACAGGATTCTTGGAGACACTAATGGAACTGGTGTTATCACAGTGAATTGGAATGGGATCAGTGTAAGTTACTTTCAAATCTGCAAGAGTTTGTATCATCCATAAAATTTGTGTGCAACAAGTAGCGGCATCAATGTATTCTGCCTCTGTAGTTGATAATGAAATGGATCCTTTCTTTTTACTAAGCCATGCTACTAATGAATCACCCAAAAAGAATGCTCCTCCACTGGTTCTTTTTCTCTCATCAACACAATTTGCCCAATCTGCATCTGAATAAGCAATTAACTGGAAATTCATATTTATGGGATACCACATACCATAAGTCATTGTTCCCTTCAAGTATTTGAATATCCTTTTTACAACTACCAAACGACTTTGTTTAGGAGCAGACTGATAATGACCTACCATTCCAACAGCTTGCATTATATCAGGACAGGATGGTGTGATGTACAGAAGACTGCCTATCATAGAGCGATATGAAGTTTGATCAACATCGGGTGAAATATCATCTTTACTCAGCTTGCAACCAACCACCATAGGTGTACTAACAGGAGAGGAATCCTCCATCTGAAATTTCTTTAACATCTCTTTCAAATATTTTTCTTGAGAGATAAATA
>JZKD02S1745723.1:13704-24710 GCA_000966675.3 Picea glauca | reverse complement strand
GAATTTTCTTAGGTTGAGTAGTTGAAATGGGCTTACTCTTAGATCTCAAGTTATACCTAGGTTGGACCTCAGCCATTATCATATCGGTTTCTTCTTGATAACTACAAAGGTCAGTGTAATCTCTTTCTTCACCTTCAATAGACGATTGTTGAGTGTTTAGAGATTTTTCATAATCCTCTCTAGTCAGATAAGGTTGTGTGCAGTCATCACCCAGGTTCGTGACATCATCATCTAAATCTCTGAAATCTTGGAGATCATTCCCTCCTATAAAATTTTCGTTCTTTAGGGGAGTTTGTATTTTCTGATCTTCATTTTTTATCTGTCTTTGTTGGTTTGGGGGATTGGGATTCCTCCTAAAATACTTTTTGGTGAAAGAATCGGCTTTGGCTTGTTCTAGCTCCATCCTGGATATCTTATTAGACAGCTCCTTAATTATCCTAGCCATATCGTCTACTTTGTCATCTATGTATCTATTAGACCCTGACGACCCTGCTTGTTCTCTAAAGTGTCTAGTTTCTCGGTTTCCCGCTTCTACTTTAGATTTTAACTTACCAGAAGCCATCATATTTGACTCAATTTATACAGCATCATCTTACATTCGGTTTAGAGTAGCTCCCCTTCTTTCCCGTAAAAGAAGTGCAAAATCTAGTTCGAAAGCCCCCGCGAAAGTTACTTTGGCTGCGGGTTGGGACGGTTTAACCTCGGCTGGGATTTTGTTATATAGCTTGTTGAATCTTTGAATAAAATCCATAACTGTTTCTGAATTATTTTTTCTTAAAAACCCAAACTCAGTTAAATAGTATAGGTGGTCCTTTCTTTCACCCCATTGTCTAAGGAAAGCATTTTCCAAAACATCATAGAACAAGATAGATCTTGCAGGTAGACTCTGAAACCAAGTTCGGACCTGACGTTCAAAGGTTTGGATGAAAACCATCGAATACACATCTTCATGTTCGAGACCTAGGATGTCTGTGAATTGATCAAAGAAATTTATGTGTTCCACCGCGGTCAGACCTCCTTCCCCAATGAATTTAGGCAAATTTTTTATATAATTTTTGGGAAGGTCGTGCAGAGGAACGGGCAATACCAAAGGAGCGTATCTTGCTGCCACTTTAGAAAACACTCTGAGAGGGGGGGGTAGGCCCTTGACCTCCAGCACCCCCACCTCCTCCTCTAGGAGGACCCCCACCACCTCCTCCGACAACCCCTCCACCTCCCCCTTCGGCAGCTGCCATCGATATTAGTGGAAAGTTATAAAGGGGGTTTTGGAATATTAAAAGTGAATCTTTACTTTCTTCGCGGGGCAAAAAATCTGAGGATGATTGGTAAGGGATGTGAGGGCTTGGCTCTTCGGACTTGCAAGAGATGAAATCAGGAGAACTAATGGGTGTAGAAACTGGGTGTGTGAAATATTCTTCGAGACTGGGTGAGGTCACGAAATTTAACTGAAGAGAAGACGATATATTGACTGCAGATGAATTTTCTACAGGGCTTTTTCCTTTGTGTACTACGGAGGTTATCGGACGGGTTTCACTTCTAACTTTGGAGCAGTTTGATGTTAGATCCTTAGTGTCAAAAAGAGGACTGCGTGAAGTTGAAGGTTCAGAAGAACTCTTGGTCTTCAGTTGTGGGTATTTAAGCTGATAGACTGCAGGGGTCGGCTTAAGAGAGCCTCTCGCCTTTAAAATCTTCTCGGGATCGGTAACGAGTGTGGTCTATTTACCATCCGGGTTTTTCCTGGTATTCCTTCGACCGGATGCCAGCTTATTAATCGTGGAGTATCCAAGTGAAAGATTGGAAAGCCTTTAAAAGGTGTGCACTCTTTGTTCACTATCAAATGGTGACACTTTCAACGAAAAATGTCGTTTTCCGAGGGAAAAAGATTTCGTAACTTCGGTCCCTAGCAACAGTGCCAAAAAGATGTTGTTCTAGAGTCTGTACTTAAGGCTTAGAAGTACAGTGTCTAGGCATCTGAAAGTGAGTAAGGGGTAGAGAAGGAAGAAATGTCAACCTTAGGCAAGGGAAGCTAGGGATGATTTCTAAGTTGTTGTTGTCTAGCTTCCAACTGTTCCTGTATGTTTATGTCCCTTTCAATCACTACCCATGAACATTCAAGTTCTACCCATGTAGTGGTTGTTTTAATAATAGTATCAAAAAGGTTCAAGGAAATATGTGTTTGATCTGATAGTCTGGGTTCGATATTAGGCTGTCTTGTCACAGGGACAGTCATAGAGGAACAGAATGATAAGAAAATCTCAAAACCTTTTAGATGTTATCTCGATTTCGGTCGTATAAATGAGAGTTTATAGCTCCAGTAGTGAAAATAGGGTGCAAACCAAAGGCCCTTTTCCGTAACTGAGTTATATTTTAATAAATGTGTATGAGATGTGAGAAAACATTAAGTTGTCTATCATGTAAGGCTCCTATCAAGGGAGAATCTCACTTGTAAATAGAGGAAGAAAAAGATAAAGAAATAACCTAATGAAGCATAAAATATATATAGAAATCTAAAGTGTTCGCTGGTCTTATACCTGCTGATAGTCAGTACAGAGGAAAAATGGTAAACAATATAGAAAACTAAAATTTATTCACTATAGTAGAGGTTGTACTAATTTATAGCGAAACATTCATCAGATAAATATATGAAATGAAATTAAATATGAGATACAAGGAAACAAACTCATAACACAGTTGTGACGGAATTGAGAATCTTTGGATTTTCTTTATATTAACTCTCAAGGGAGAAAATCTCTATTACAATCGACCCAAAAAGGTCTAGCCTTTGGTCCTTCCTTCTATTATATATTTATACAAATTTACATATGATGGAATCTCAATCGTTCCAGGATTTTCAGCTACAACAAGAAGGAGATCAATTGTTTCATTTCTTTATCTCTGTCTTTATTTGGTACCAGAATCTTGTCCCCTCGCATGCTCGGTACAAGTGACACATTTTTCCACTAGCCGAGATATCAACCTAAAAGGTTCCGCTTGACAATTGGCCTCAAAAATGTAACAATCTTTGACTAATTGTGGCAACCTTTCTTCCATCTGTCGGTCTAGGGTGTCGATAGCATACAATCACACACTTGGTTTAATAATCCATTTATCTATTTGAACTATGTATGCCAGAGTTATTTGTGAGACTTCGGCCCAATCTCTTTCTTCTTTCTCATTTATATCAAGCGAGAGTTTTACCATATTCATTTGGCTCAGTGTCTCAACGTTACTCTCGCTATCAGTGCCTAACAGATTTCCATCTATAGAACCGAAAGCCTCTTCACAGGATTTCCTTACCTTCTTGGCTTGCAATTTGCCTTCTAATATGCTGCGTTCCCATTCTTTCAACAAAATATTACCTCGGATCTGTTCTAAAATGGAAAACTTGGAACTATTTCCTGATTCCCTTTTTGTTGTAGCTATTACAGCCTCTTGAAATGCGACTCGAGCTGCTCCAGCTTCTCTCTCTCTGAAAAATAAGTTTTCCAATATTTGATCAATAAGCAGGTAGTTGTCCTGAATCGTCTCTACCTTGGCAAGTAAACTTCGCTAGGTTGCAAAAACTCTGCTCCGAATCTCCATAGCCTGGGACTAGAATATCCCGATATTTATAACTTGGCTTTTGGCGAACTCTAATCTAACCTGTAGCTACCCTATCAAGTCTCTTTGTTGTCCTACATGTATTTGACTAGTCTGAGCTACCAGCTTTGCTTGTTTGAGCTTAGCTTTGAGTAGCTCAATTTCCTTTTTATCCACCATTCTTGCTTGTTCTATTCCTGTGTTTGCCTGGTCCTTGGTAGCTTCCTCTGTTGTGGCTAGTTTAGCTTCTAAGGTTTTGATGAGGCAATTTTTTCGCTTTAGCTGATTTTTCAAAACCCCAACTGAAAATTGGTTTGTTGTAGCATACACCCCTAATGTTCCATCTATTTCTGTCACAAATTCTTCTTTCTTCATATCTTTCCCGTCGGTCAACACCTTAAATTTTTTGTTCGTTGATCCTACTTCTTGATAGAATTCTCTTTTTACCACAGCTTTTCTCTTTTTATCAAAAAAGAACTCATTTGGAGGGAGCTCTTCTATCCTTATAGGTCTCAATTCTTCATTGAAAATCCACCCTACATCTATGTTCCCTTTAGTTGACTGTAAGGGAGTAATGGAGTCGATGGGATTTCCAATTTGCTTAGTTGATTGGCCTGGAGTGACAACTGGAGTCGGCGTTTTCGGTGAATCAGGAGTTTTCATTTCTGGTTTTGGGCTCCCAATTGGATCTTCTGTGTTCTGGTGTTCTTCTTGTCTGGGTGTTGAATCTTTAGAGCCTTCGGCTTCTTTTTGTTGCACCTCTGTTGTTATTGGATTCTCACCCCGCAATACTGGGGGAAGGAAACTCTGTCGATGTTCTTGGAATTTTAAAACATCGGCCCTCTCTTCGGGCACTAGGGCTTGTATCCAAGCCAAAACCTTGGCATAAGATCTCGTGCCTCAGAAAATGTCATCCGAGGGTGAATTTTCGTGCTCGAACCTTTTAAGCCCACAACTGGCTAAGTGATTACTTACAACCCTATGTGGATCGTGCTTCTTGAATTCAACATGAACCAATTTCAGGTCTTCCAGTGCTGCTGCCTCAGCTTTAGCATGCCCGAAATCTAAAAAAGAATTGGAATTTAAATGAACAGGAAAAGGTGGATATACCTTCTTAGAATATCCCTTAAGTTCCATGCATACGCCATTGATTATGGTTTTCTTGGCAATCTCATGACAAGCCAACCTATTGGGTATGAATAATGATAAGGCATGCGGAGGAACAGAGGCACCGAAAACCCTGAGATATGAAAATTTTGCTTCCATGTACCAGTCAACTATACTACTCGGACTTACCACGATACTGTCTGAGATCCTGGGTAGCAGGTGGCCGAAGATAGTGACATCCAGCAGTACCATTACCCAGTTAGAGTTTCATACACAAAATCTGAAGCTTTGTCTTCCCACATCTTTGAATGGTAGACGTGGATGGGCTCAGCCTCTGATGGAATCCAGCTCCAACTCATTAAGGGAAAAGGCGTCAGAAAAGACACGGCGTCCATGATATATGTGGACATAAAGAATGAAGCGGTCTTTCTGCTCTCCCTCTGCACTCGATACTCTGTAACTTGACTGGTCAAACTATCAGACAGTAGTTTAGCCCAGTCAAAGGAATAGCCTTCAGTGACTGTATGAATTAGAGGCAACCACTGAAGGAAAAAATGTGTGGTGTCCTCTCTCCCATATAATCTGCAGGTCATCATAGCTATATATTTGAACTGTGGTTCCAGAGAAGATATTAAATATACACCATTACTGTCTGCCCTGAACTTCGCAGGGTGTGAAATGCAATCTTTGATTAAACCGGACATACTCTTGTCGTATTGCACACATTCCTTCTGTTTAAAATTCTCCAAGAATTCGGCATTGTAAGAAAATTCTGACACGGTTGACAACTTGTACGTAACCTACAATTGTTTGGGTCTAAAAGTCCCGATGGTGACCCTCTGCTCATTGACAATGGTTCTGGTTGGTATATCTACATGGTCTAATGCCCACCGAACCATATCGTAGTAGGGGAGCAGTCGTGGCCTAGCCACTACTTTATGCATTTCATCTTGGACAATGATCTTATATTGGTGATTAGGTCGTCTTTTTCATTTTCACTGGAATCATCCGAAACATCTACCAATTCGGACTGTAGAACCTCAGAAATATATGACCAAGTCCTGACAGAGTCGACACTTTAAGGTGAAGTATCAGAAACGTTGTCTGAACCTTGTCCTGAAACCTCAACAGTGGCTTTAGATGCTTTTTGTGGGGCCATGGCGGGGGATTCTACTTTAGCTCTCCTGTGATAAAAATATGTATACATACAGAAATTAGTTCACTCGAGAAAAGTTTACTCTGCATAGAATAGAAATGAAATTTATGACAACAAATAAAAGATCCATGTCTTCGACCATTTAAAACTAGGTCATCCTTAGGAACAGAATGGTCAAATCATTCTTAAATATAAATTTAGCAATAAAAACCAAATCCTTTCTTGTCGATTCGCCTCATTTCCAATTAATGTCATAAATTTTGACATTTCGTAATGCAAGTTGGCACAAGGAAGGTTTAAAAATTGCCTCGTAGACTGTGCATATTAATTTTCGTATTAAAACACTGGAAATGTTGGCTTAGCTTAATTAATCATGCCTTTTTAAATGTTGATTAATCTTTCGGCATTCCCCTCATCGGGAGTTTTCACTTAAACCCTTTAAACCTATAAAACCCGAGATTGTGATAATTAGCTTTGGTTAATAAAAAACGTAACCGGATTAAGTGTTTAATTAATTACGTTTTTATTTATATCATGACTTCGCGATTCAGGGCTTCAAAGGTATAGCTTCTGGGAGTCTCGTATGCTGAGTTGCGAAATCATGAGATCGCGAAGATATGATCTAATTAAAATCGAAGATAAAACCGGATTAAGTGTTTAATTAATTACGTTTTTATTTATATAGCGACTTCGCGACTCGGGGTTTCGAAGGTATAGCTTTTGAGGGAAAACATGCCGAGTTGTGAATTCCCGACAGAGCTTAACCGTGGCTAAACTTTTTACCTTTAACATTAACCTGGGTTACTAAAACAAGAATCTCACAGTTTTGGCTATCGGGGTTATGACGGTAAGACTTTTGGAGCTAGCAAATGCCGAGACACGAAGTCCCGATGATGCTTAACTGTGGTTTAGAGTATCTTTACTCTCAGTACTGATCTAGGTAAAGTTTTTAAAACTATTTTATCATTTCGCCCCTTGGGACTTGTAAACTATGTGATCTATAACTTTCGACATGCGACATCTCGAGGTAAAAAGGAGAGACTCGTTTAAACGATTAAAAAAAAAAATCTTAACTTAAGAGTATGACAATCGTCACTGCTTGCGTGATGAGACTTCTGAGATTTTGGGGAAAATAAAGGAAAATATGAAAACCAACTTTCGATTTCAAGCATTAATATATAAAATTTAAAACAAGCTAAAAAACAAAGGCAGCTCCAACAGGATGCATTAGTCTCAATCTCGAACAATTGTTGCAGATCGGGTAAGGAGAGTACTGGAGCTAAGCACAAGCGATGCTTCAGATCATCAAATGCTCGTTGTTGTTCCTTCCCCCATACGAACTTTTCCCTACCACCTCCCTTGGTCACTTGGTTGAGGGCCCATGCAATATGGGAGAATCTCAACACAAATCGTCGGTAGAAGTTGGCCAATCCTAGGAATCTCCAAAGCTCGGTTAGTGTGTTCGGGGATGGAAAGTCACAGATGACTTGGATCTTATCTAGATCAACATGTACCCCATGCTCATCAACAATGTATCCCAAGTATTGGACCCTATTCATGCCAAAGGAGCATTTTTCCAAGTTGGCATATAGCTTGTGTTGTTGCAGAGTGCTCAAAACCTGCTGAATATGATGCATGTGTTTCTCCCAAGTTCTGTTGAAGATGAGGATGTCATCCAAATATACCACCACAAAAGAGTTGGTGAAGGGTCTCAATACATCTTCCATCAACCTCATAAAAGTGCCTGATGCATTTGTTAAGCCAAAGGGCATGATCAGCCATTCGAAGAGACCTTCTTTAGATTTGAAAGTTGTCTTCCATACATCAGTTGGTTCGATGGGAACCTGGTGGTAGCTAGACTTTAGATCAATCTTGTTGAAGAAATTTTCCCCCTTAAGTTGGTCAAGAAGGTCATCAATTCTAGGAATTGGGTACCGGTTCCTGACTATGATTTTGTTTAATGCTCTGTAATTAATACAGAGTCACCAGGTCTCATCTCTCTTCTGCACCAGTATAATCGAGCTTCAGCAAGGGGAGGAGTTGGGTCTGATGTGCCCCTTTTGAAGCAACTCTTGGATCTCATGCTTGTTTTTTTCATTTTCCATCAGTGATCGATGATACACTGATCTATTAGGCAGAGGTGCACTAGGGGTTAGATCAATTGGATGCTTGACTTGGTAGTGTGTCAGTAACCTGGTGGGTGAGGAGAAAATGTCTCTGTACTCTTCCGCGATCCCATCCAATTGCTTCTATTTCAAGGAGAGACTCTGTGTAGAGGCCACAGATGTGGCAGCAACCTTCTACTAACTGTGAGCATGGATCACACAGAAGACGAATTTCCCATTCTGTGAAATGACCTTACTACATTGCTTAGCAGAGATTAAATAAATAAAAATAGGTGGCGCCACCTCTGGTATCCTGTACAATTGTCTACCCAAAGTAATAATAACACTATGGGGTCTAGACTCATACACAACATGTCACTTCCAAAAATATGGTTGTCCTAAAAGAACATCACAAACTTCAAGGGGAGAAATATCACACAGTACCTCGCCTTTGAAAGGCTTGATGTCATAGGGCAGACGACATTGTTGGCTGACACAAATATCCCTTCCTTGGCGAAGCCAACCGATGGTGTAAGGCTGCAGGTGCGATGTCATCGACAGGTCCAGTCGCTTGACAACCTCTACTGAGATCAGATTCTTCTGATTGTCGATATCGACAACAAAATGAAGCGGATCCCCCTTTACCCACATATGCGAGTGAAAGAGGCGTTCCCCTTCCTATGGTTCTTCTGGTTCACTTGGCTAGACTTTGGTGGTAGCAACTGTGGCACTGGGTTCAACATCGATAATCTACTTCCCTCCTTCTAGATTTGATTCAGAGTCAAAATCAACCTCTGACTCAGAAGCTTTCATCTTGGCCACGAGTGACTACTTGGAGCGACATTCTTCGGTGTTGTGTTAAGGGATTTTATGGTATTCACACCATTTTCCCGTGTCCTTCTTTGACTTCTCATTTCCCTTCATGTGTTGCAGATTGGAATGGGTGTCCTGAGAGTGGCCATCCTTGCTTTGTTCCTTGTTGTGTGGGTTGCATCCACTTTTTCCTTGCTTCAGCTATGAGGAGTTTGCAGATCCAAACTCTTGCCTCTTCAGCTTAAACTTCTACTCGATCTTGACAACATATCTATACGTCGTACCCAATGATGCGATGTCCAGAAACTCCATTTCTTTTTGAATGAATCTATGCAAAAACCCGTGATATTTGAGCACCAGATGTCGTTCAGAGTCTTTGATACCCAATTTGGTGCACAGGGTATGGAAAATATTGGTGAAATCTGGTACTGTTTGGTCCCTTTCCTGACGCAGGGTGGTCCATCTGGTGTACTGGTCCTCGTAGCTTCCAACAGGGTAGTATTGTTCTTTAATGGCATCCTTGAAGGACTCCCATGTGGGGGCGACCAAAAATATTGCATATTTCTCTATGGCCCTTTGCTCATAGTAAGTATCCCACCATTCCTTAACATGGGGGACGACCTTGAGGAGTGCAAAAGTAATTTTTTCCATATCAGAAAAATTGTGGACCGAAAAATACCCTTCGAGCAAATTCAACCATTTATCTATAGCATCTGCATCTATCAATCCTTCAAATAATGGAATATCAAAATTATTTGTACCTTGAAGGGGGTTGCATGGCTGCTTGATGAAGATGCTTCTCTTGTGGGTAGCCTCCAAAGGATTTGTGCAAAGTTGTCCATCATTCCGTTCCCTTGTCGCGCAAGGGATTCCTCGAGCAACATTTTAAAAGGATATCCTGCTCCATCATCTTTATTTTCATCCCCCATGGGTTTTTGTTGGGCTTAGTGCGACTGATCTTGCAAAGGTATGATTGTTTCGAGTCCCAACTTCTTGTACCCAGATCTTGTCAGGGACATGCACGAAGAAAAATAAATGAAAAGAAGACCGCTCTGATACCACTGATCCAGATTTATGAGCGGAACGAAATGAATAACAAACTGAATACAATAACACAAAGATAACAACAGATATCCAGTGAACAATAACTTCTATTGAATAAATGAAATAGGTTGAAACTGTAAAATTGTAGAACTGAAACAACTTGCTCGAATGGTGGTAGCTATTTTTGAGAAGAGATGTGACTGTTACGCGCATCTGGGTGATAAAAATGATTACAATGAGGTTCCAGAGGCCTTTTTAACATTATGCATGAATGCTAAAAACCTAACCCTAGACATCCAAAAACCTAACCCTAGGAGGTGAAACTCCAAAAGTTATGTGGGCCCTGATGGGTAAGTTGGTACCTCAAATTCTCGAGGTCGTAAATTTTGCATATGACCTCCATTTTAGGCACGTGATAGCCCATTGGAAAGGTCTTTTTGAGAACTACACATTATTTCATCAAACTCTGACTCCGTTTACATTTTGATTGTGGCAAGCAAAAAAAACACTGTTTAGGGCCCCAAAACGGTCCTAGAAGTACAAAAAGATGCACTGACATGAAAACTTTCAAACTAAACCAGTTGGATTAGGTGGGTGGACACCAATCTCCACTTGGAAGATGTGTAGGGCTTCAGAAAGCCCCAGAAGTGTAGAACCCACAATTACAAATAAGTACAGAAGAACATGTTGAACTAAAAATTGTCAAGTGGAGCCAGTTGGAATAGGTGGGTGGCCACCAATATCCACATAGATCACCACTCCTATTGTCTGCTTCACATAAACTCATAGCAACAACTCATCTCTCTACAGATCATATGTAGAAACAACATATTCCCACGGATAAACCAGGGACACACAAAATCAATCTACTCTCACCTACAGGAATATATTCCTCTATGGAAGCTTCCAATTCCTTGGTCCCCCTCATGATGGAGTCAAGCCTAGTCCCACTCTGATTCGATTAAATGAAACATGAGAGGGAGAGTAGACATTATTACACACAAAGCAAAAATGTGTTGAGCGCTCTATTAAACAATGAAATAGAGTACATATAAATACACGAAGATTTGTCTCAAGATAGACAAAATACCTTGATCACACAATCTTCTTGGTTTAGGAAATATCCCAACCTCACACCAATCTAGGAAACATCTAGTTGGAGAGAATCTCTCAAATCCAACTAGTTCCAACAACTTCCCAAA
>JZKD02S1745709.1:86144-105293 GCA_000966675.3 Picea glauca | reverse complement strand
GGTTAGAATATAGGCTAGTGTCCTTGCTTCAATAGAACCAGCTTGATGATCAACGTTACACCATGATTTGGATACCTAAAAGGTTGTTTGGCTAACCCCTTGGTGGTGTAGACATGAGAAGCCTTGGGAAAAAACCCGTGAAATTCACTTATCCTAAGTTCTCGGCGCATGTATTTTCCGCGCCCCACTTATGCTCCGTTCATATATCAATGGTCCGGATGATTGCACCCAGATCTGCGGTGAATAGGTCTTTCCGGACCCCCCGACCATTCTATCTTTAACAGGGGGGGGGGGGGGGGTCGGAAATTGCTGATAAGCCCCGCGCCCATCTAGAGGGTTCGGGTTTAAGCAAACAGATCTATGCTCAATCTTGGATTCTAGACCCCCCCCGTACGTTCGGCCTTGAGTGGGGCGGGGGGGGGGGTCTGGAATGGGTGATAAAGAATGCACACAGATCTGCGGCCAAGAAACAAGCACACAGATCAACAACTCAAGGTGTTTTTCGGACCCCCCCCCGACTGTTCTGCTTTTAACTAAGGGGCGGGGTCCGGAATGGAATCTTCCCTCTGGCGGGCCCCTATCTATACGTAGCATTAGTCTACCGGTCTCGAGTCCCATCGCCTCCTACTGATTGACATACCTTTGTCACCTCCTGATGTCATCATCCACCTTCCCCGAAAGAGTCACGTCCCATAATTTCTGTCAGTCCTTCCCCCCCATTCGCTCGTGGAAAGCCCCCTCACCATGATTTTTACCCCAATCGGTAACCGCCACTTCACCCATCCGTATTCCTCAGTCACCGTCACCCTCCATCTCACACTCTAAGTGATCTGTTGGCCATTTATTACTGGATAACCTATCCGTTAACCAACTGACTTGTCTCCCACGCCCAACGGACACCCGTTTACTCAAAACTACCCTTATTCTTCCTACTTTCACCATTTACCCACTCATCGCACCAGAGAAATTTACACCGTTTTCTCCCCCATCCACAGTCACCCCCGCTAACTTTGTTTTTCTTGCAGGTACTGTTGCAGTAATGGCACCAAAGTCACAACAAGAAGAAGGAGAGGAGAATCCATTTCTCCCGCTTCCTGTCGACCTTGACCGGATCCCACTGGCCGAAAAAGATCGCTTAATCGCAGATACAAAGTGCGATTTCAATTTCGCAGAACTTCAGTCGTGGCTCAAGGAAGTTTTCTTGGACCAGAGTGAAGAAATTGGACTCTGGGAGTCCAACTTATCCCTATATCTCTTTCCTTAGATTCCCGAGCAAAGAGCTGTCATTTCCTCGTCTGGAGAAATTTTGTTCCTCATCACGTTTGAATCCATCGACCAAATGATGCAAATCCCCCGAGCTGACTCTGCATCACCTTTCAACCTTGAAATTCTCACAGAATTATACCAGAAAATGACCTTCCCCCAAAGAGCTCAAATATTTGAGCTTTTCGTCCCACCATCCGCTCCATTTCCATCCACAAATCCCCCTTATGCTTCTTCCATGTTTTCGACCAAAGGAAACTAGATCATCTCATCCCTATGCGCCTTGTTGGGATACTATTCTGATCAATGGGTAGATGAACCAAGTCTGGGATTTTTATCCATCTTCTCTACCGATGAGAAGCCCACTACCCAGTTCAACTTCAGCACGTTCCTGGAAAACAATATTCAGGAACACTTTGTAAATTTCACCACGGAAGGCATGTTCCGGTACTCTTCCATATTGGCGTACTTGCTCGTCTTCTTCCAAGCGGACAAATTTGTTTTTTCCATGCAGAAGATGGATGGAGATGGTAGACCCCAGGCAGTGACCGCATGGACCTCCTTGCTCAAGCAAAACTCCACAGAGTTCAGTTTCAAGGAGTTCATCGATCAATTTTACCACGCAGTGGTAAGTATGCTTAGCGGCAGGCCCGAGCCTAGGATAAATGATGAAGTTCAAAGGATCCTGCATCTCTCGGATCAGACAAAGACAGGTGATTGGTATTTATACCAAAATCACACTGAGATCAGAGTATATGGGTGCGAGTTGGCACCGTATAAGCTGCCCAAATACCTGCCTGTCAGAATTTTTGCCCTGGAGTACATAAGGCAGATGCTAAACTCTGATGACATTCACTTCATGTCACTAAAGAAAAAGAAACAACTCAGAATCAAAGGGAAGATTGGCTATTTCATTTGCAACAATCGTAGTGCTGGAGAAGAAGCAGACAGGCTGCTGAAGGAAATGAATTTCTTCATGAGTTTCCCATGGCATTATGATCCATGTGGGATTATCTCTGAGATGAGGGTGAAAAACAAGAACATCCCATATGTCCACGAATCTAGGCCTGAACTCGAGAAATTTGCAAACCAGACAGTATGGGAGCCTAACACTTTGGTTGAAGCAGAACAACATGATCCCCCGGCCACCGTATCGTAAACAACCACACCACAGGTTCCGAAAGAGAAAATGCCTAGGCAAGATTTATCTTCGCCTGTCACTAAGGTGTCGTTAGAAGAATTCCAATTGCATACCAAGAGGTCTAAAACCATTTCGGCTCCTAACCCGACTGGGGAAAAGGAAGTCCCGTCTACTACAGTGACCAAGGTTGATAGGCCACCCCTCAGTGCAATCTTCCAGCATATCATAACCTCAGCATTGCCGAAGAAATCTATAGATTCTCCGTCGACCACCCAGCCAGGAAAGGTGGGACCGAAGCTGAGCATATTTGAAAAGTATGAGCTGATCAAGAAAAGGAACTAGACCCTGACCAACAGTACTTGCACCCATTTCTGGAAGCAGATGTCGACTGCACAACATAGGCTGCTATCATCATTTGACACTGAGAAGGGCATAATGCATATGGCATTCCTCCAAGCACAGGTGTCAGATCCAAAGGTAATCACTAATTACAAAAGGGCCACCTTTAAATTCCAGACGAAGGATGTGCATCCGACCGATCAGATGGATCTGCACAAACAAATAGGGGAAATGGTCTTCTATACGCTGGCGCATGCTTCCACTACTGCGTCCAAATTGCAAGTGTCCCTAAACAACGTTCAAACAGAATTGAAGTTAGAGAAGATATCGTCATTTTCCAAGGACAACAAAATCAAGACTTTGGAGGAATTGGTCCTTAAGATCGGGTATGATCCCTCGAACGTGAAGGCAACCGAGGAGATGATTAAAAATAAAAATGCAGACATAGCCTCCTTAAGGAAACAACTAAAACTGCCACTAACAAAGGATTCATAGGCGAAGGAGATAATAGAGAAAGAAGCAGAAAAAAATGAAATGCTCAAACTACTCATGGAGCAGAATGCACAACTAAAGGAAATGGAAGCTGAGATGGAGAAGCTAGTAAAAGAGAAAGAACAACTGAATCCAATGGAAGTCATTCCATTGAGTGCCATTCCAATTTTGGGAGTGAGCACAACGTCAGTGACAGAAGTCCCATCTGCGACTCCACTGACATCCCTGGAAAAGACAGCCGAATTGGCTAAATCTATGGAAAAGATCAACCTGGAGGAAACAGAGATCACCAGGCTCAAAAAGGAGATTGAGAACCTTCAGGAACTCAAATCTTCCTTTCAGATCAGCCTCTCCAAGGAAAATTAGGTGTCAGACCATCTCAAACAAGAGTTACAACAGCTCCGGAAGCAAACAGTGGCATGTAAAACTTTGGCCGAGGTTAAAGAAAGTGTCTGGACAGACATCACCAAGTCTATGAACGAGATATGTCCCATGATACAGATCATGTTTGAGTAGAATGAATTGGTGCAGAGAAGCAAACAGGCCATTGAGAAGATCAGATCAGAATTGGGAGAGATGCCCACACAGGCTAATGAAATGATCAAGTTCCTAAATTCTAAGACCAGGGAGGAACTGGAAGAGCTGAAGATTGAAGACAAAACATAGACCATCCTTGAGGTAAAAAGAGTTTTGACCAAGAGAGGATTAATGCCAGATGGAAGAAAAGGTTCAGGCCATGGACCTAGGGGTACAAAGGTTTTTTAGTAAGATTGAGGCTCTACAGAAGAAAGGTCTTCCTGGTCTGAAGGTAATCAATGATAAATTGATGACACTCCCAGACTACAAAAAGAGACTGGCTGATGTTGCTAAGGACAGTTCCAAGTTTTTAGGAATTCAAGGCAGCATCACTGGCAAAGCATTTCTAGATGCGCTTCAGTGGGACATCAGTATTCAACATGATATTCGATACATCTTCATCACCAAACCTACCTTTGCCAAATACACAGAAATGGATGAAGTTTATCGAAGGCTACTCAAAGTCAACGTGCCCAGTCATCTTCGATGGGAAGAATTCGATGATCTGTTCGAGTAGCAGATGAGCTATCCCAGCCCAATCATTTGTCCAGTCAGATGAGGTCGTGCAGAGGCCTCACCAATGGTCCACCTAGAAAACAGAATGCAGTTGTGACACATCATCAAGCAGTTCCTAGATTTATGAAATTTGTTGAGTTAGTTAGGCTAAAAATAGATTTAGCACGTCCTGGTCATTAATGACAGGATCATTTGTAATTTTGAGTTATAAATACTTCATCTTTCGAAGTATTGGGGGTTGTTGATCTTCACACCCTGCAAGCTATCAGACTGTAATATTTTTGAAGAGATCTTCCATTAATACAAAGAGACACTTTTACAGGATTCTTGCGTGTATTCACTGGTGATGTTGTTCTCTCTAAGTTAAATGTTATTCTCACTTTGTTATCATACTGTTTTCTAAATCTAATCTTTGGAAGTAACGAATGTTACATGATTTATCTCGTATACCCTGTTTCTGACTCAAAATATTTAAGTGTTTTATCTTCTCATTTTACAATAAAGAAATTCTTAATTGCTTCTTTGTTGTAATTGTCTTTCTCATCTTTTCTGCTATTCCTCATTTATGCTACTAAAGAATCCAGTGATTATATTATCTCGCCCTGTGAAAGGTTCGTTTTTTTTTCTGGTTCGGATTTCATCTTTACGACATGGACCCCATAGCCCAATGGATGTGTAATTATCTCAACCAACTCAACAAACACTATGACAACAAAACCGACTTATTTATTTATCTAGCCTAATATTTAAAAATTTGAAACCTATCTAAATCATATAGAGAGATCCCTCTCTGAAGTTGGAAGGGCTAGATCCCAGCTTCAAAAGCGGTTGGATAAAGTTACCTCTTGTAGATTTCTTCTTCCTAACAACCTCTTGGAAATTTATAGAGCGCTAACATGTGGAAGAAAATAATTAGCGTCATTGAGGAAGTTTTCCCTGTCCTTTAGACTGAGGGACTATTAGTAATCGATTTTCATTTTTCTTATTAACTTGG
The DNA here is from genome assembly GCA_000966675.3 of Picea glauca. Classification (NCBI taxonomy): domain Eukaryota; kingdom Viridiplantae; phylum Streptophyta; class Pinopsida; order Pinales; family Pinaceae; genus Picea; species Picea glauca. Next base: position 99,972 of record JZKD02S1745709.1, on the reverse strand, counting down.
CACATAAACCAATGAGTTTTGATTGTTTTAATCATTTTTTCCAAAAATCATATAATTTAGGTTGTAATTTAACCGAAGTTTTCAGTTGGACCTCTTATTTGGCCTCTTCCCAAGGCATGGGGAGAAGGTATCTTAGTCTATGTTGGTTGAAATCATACAGTTACAAGGAAAATTTCTCTATGGCTAGGGGAAAACCACAACAAACATAAATCACTGCAGAAATCAACTCTATTCTATTATATACACAAATATGCTAGCAAGAAAAGATAAAAGGCCTACTTCGTCTAGACGTTTGATGAAGTCCACCGTTGAGCACTTGACCCAAAGAAATATATTTGCAAATAGTCCTCAACAACCAAAAAATCCAATCATATGGTGATAATATATGATGTTAGCACATTCAATAGCATAATCCATTAACATTCATAACAAATATGCCCATGGAATAATAATTCAAATATTTGCAAGATATCAATTGGATGAGAAAAGAGTATTTCTATTAAGATATGATCAGCAGAAGTGAATAAGTTACAGACTTCCGTGTCGGCACGGTTCATAACTGATAAACTAAGTTCCTTCTAGTTGGGCCTCCACCACTTCAATCCTCCACCAAAGGCAAGCTCATGTAAGAGAGACAATGGAGTTCTCACTCAATAAGGGAAGATCTTGGGGGTTGAACAATGTGTTCAGACTTAAAAGATAAAGGGATCCAGACTCAATGTGAAGTGAATAATTCCTCCAGAGTAACTTTACTCTCAAAGTTGAATTCTTTCTCCTCTTTTCCATGGCTCGGAATTGGCCCATTTATAGCCTTCAAGTGGAACTGAAGGGCCGAGTCAGAATGTTTCTAGTATATGGAAGGCCAAGGATCATTGATCTCCTGTCATGACATGGAAAACTAACACTATTTTTCATTTTTGGACACATTTCCTGATGTACGCGGGCTGTAGTGGTGCAACCTACGTATACACAAGTTGTATAGTAGGCAAGGTGTGTATATGTGGAAAAATTGTATTTTTAGCTCAGGGATTTGCAAAAAGGGATTAAAAGTCTGCATGGGGAAATGGAAAAAGGCCGTCAGTGCAAGATTGCATTGGGTGAGGCAAATATTTCTATAATAGATGCCCCCTAATGTGTGAGGTCAGAGGAGTATTTGCGATGGCCGAAATACATTATAAAAAACCAGAAGTGGAGTGATGGGGAACCAACTGGAAGAACTAGTTTCTCATTACAATCCGTACTGACTTTGCATACATGCTTGCCAATTTGAATTACACTGCAAATCTATGTGAAAATATACCAAACAACTGTCCATGGCCATGAATAGGCAAATACAAATGCGATTACATGCCAAAGGTTGTCATAGTCATGAACAAGGCCCAATAGAACCAATCTCAAAATCAATCTGAAGATGTCTGTGTTCAATGGAGTACAATCTGATCTCCCATGATTACTGAAGTCACATAGTTACTGTTCCAATGAAAAGGAAGCAAAAACTTAGGAAAGCTGGGACCACATAATGATGTCTTCAAGTCTTCTACATAATCTGCCAAAGGTACAAGTCTGCATTGTGTGAATAAAGGAGTTGAGGTCAAACACAATGAGACTTTGTTTGATTACCAATCATTGAGATATACTGTTAACAAACGCGAGACAACCTACCGATGATGAAAGTAGGTATCAAGGCACCAAGTACATTCTTACAAGTGTGAATAAAGGAGTCGTGGTCGAACACTTGAAGAATACATCGATCATGAGACATTGATGTATTCCCAACTATCGACGGAGAGAGAACCTGCCACTAATGAATGCAAGCCTCAAGTTACTCATAGGACTCTAGGCCTCGTTTCCATAATAGATGAGTTGAATTCGATGGAAGGAGACCCGCTGAAAGGAGAGCATTAAAGCATCTCTCATCATTTAGCATGAGGTACAAATAAGGATCTTCATGATTTGGAGGAAATCGAACGAAGAACATGTTCACTAACCAACGACCCTGTGCTTCTTTTGCTTGTGCCAAGTGCAAGTGGTGCATAAAAAAGACCCTCTGAATAACAACCAATGAGGAAAACTATTGACAAAGGCGAGGAAACCACTAATAAGGCTAATGACATCCAAGAAACTACACGAATCCCAATGTGTGAATAGATGTCTTGTCGTCGAACACAAGGGAAACCACCCAGTCAACGATCAATGATGAAATGTCGACTGTTGGGTTCAAGGTTACCTACCAATGATGAAAGTAGGACTAGGGTGCATAATATGATTACAAAATCATGTGATTTTGAGACAGACTGAGGGTATGGACGACATGCAAAGTCAATATTTATGAGGAATGGCCAACACAGGTTGATAGAATTCCTTTGAACAAGAGCATGAGACATATGGAAGACTCTGACAACCTAGACTCAATGATGAAACCATGAGATGCAGGAGGAATCAATCAAGTTCTCCATAGGGACTGGAAGAGTAACCAGTCGAGGGAGAAAATTCTCTGTAACGAGCTCAGCCTCTTAAGGCCATGCTAAATCCAAAATTATGATGACAAGTGGACTCAATAACTTTGTGCTCCGCTCAAAGGCGAAACCATTGCTACCAATATAAGATAATACTCCATTCCCGCCTGTCTTGTTTTGCTTTTTCATAGTCAAATGAATGTTATGATACAAAGGAGGAAACGAGTGTTGCAAGTAAGAAAAACTAGTTCCAACAGTGGAACATACCTATGCTCAATGCAAGGAGGTGCATGCGGGGGATGGACACTCAGGGGAATGTTCCCTCTTGGGTATAGGGTGTCATGTTGTGAATGATATAAACGAGGCTCTGCTTGGTTGAGGATGCAAAAATGCTGAGGCAAATGGTTTATAATGAAAATCGAGAACCAAATATAGGCTCAATACTGCAAGCAAGGGCATGAGATGCAATCACAACTTAACGCCAAAAAATGTCTTTTTTCATAATCTTAGTCTACTTGGTGTGAAAAAGGGATATACTTGTACCAAATAGACGTCCTTTCAAATCCAATTTACGAGTGTGAAAGAGACAAGTTCACTCGACAATCTTTTCTCTTTTTGAAAACGAGTTGGAAAAGAGATTAAATTAAACTTGGCTGAGAGTCCTCTAGTAAATAGGTCAGCATGTTTATGAATGAGAAATGAGGCTCAAAATAAAGTCATGTATTAGCTATAAGGGACTCCCAGTCCTATGGAAAAAACTTTGCATGGGCACCAAATGAAGCAGAGGATCTAACTAGGGTACCCATGTTTGGTAAGTCTCTACAACTTGATAATGACATGCCTTGTAGTAGATGGAGGGTTCTGTGTCGCAACAAATGGGTTCGTACCTAAGGCATATGAGTGATAGTTATAGGACAATGCAAGTGTTCATGATGGAATGGATACCTATCCTATATGATGGGTAGTGAAAATACTTACCCATAGTTATGAGGGGTCAACATAATGCTAAAAACCACAAGAATCCCTGGCGAAAACTACAAAAACCAACTCAATCCACTGTTGTATTAGTCCATTAGGAGAAAATGCAATCCGAAACTATAAAAAGTGGGTAAAAACTGCTATAAATAGTAACAAAAAACAAATTTTACTATGTCATTTTGACTTTTTACCCAAATAGTAAAAATTAGACCAAATTACCTCCGATCTTCAACTGGCGATTGCGGGAGAGTCAGGTGAAAGAATCAGAGATCATCTGGACGAGGTAATTCCTCTTCCCCTCCTCTTCCTTTATAGTGGATTACATTTTTTATTTAGGTTTCAAAATTTGAGTTAATTAAGGCACAAATTAGTTATTTCGGTGTACGCAAGCTACCACTCATCAAGTCACGTATACACGAGGTTATAAGCGACTGTGTAAAATAAAGGTTGCATGTGCTCATCCCTATACACGAATGTGAATGATGCAACTCATGTCCAAGTCCATAAAAAAGGTTTTTCATGGTTGTTAACTCAAAAATTGATGTTTCTCTGGCTGGATGGTGCTAGAATGGAGGGAAATGGAACATGAGGAGGTATATGTTGTTGTGGAAAGAGATCCGGGGGCCCAAATGGCCTTGAAAAGATGCGAGTTGTAAAAATTTTGGGCACTCAAAGGGATGAGGGCCCAAGTGAGGTTGTTACAGTTGCTCGTGGATTACTGGGATCTAGATAGTGAGAGCTTCAACCTCGATGGGAAACCATTGAGGATCGAAGTTGAGGATATATATTTCTTAACTGGACTGTCACGTCGGGGTGAGGTGGTAAACCTCAAAGCCTGGGGAGCTGGGAGTGGTATGAAGATTTAAGAGTACATAGACGCTCACTGTATAGCAGGGATCGAGAAGGTTAGGAGTCAACTCCCCATCCAAGCGATAAAAAATCTCAACCTCAAGATTGTTGTCCTCGTTTTGACCAGGATCACAGGATCGACTTCATTGCACCAGGCATCGAGGCCGCTCATGTTCAATTCTGTAGAGTGTTTGAGACCCACGGTGTACGATTGGTGCACCTCACTACTGGCTAATATGAATAGCCAATTGACAGAATGCAAATAGGGTGACAAGAGGAACTTCGAGTTTTCATCTATCTTGTGTATCTTTTTCTTCGAGTGGGTTATAGGTTTGGGACCTAGAGTAGAAATCATTCCTCGAGGACCTCGTGATCCAGCCATGACACAGTTGACCGAGGTAATGAGACGACAGGGGAGAGGTAGGGTGTCCACACCCTACAATGAGGATTTCTTTTACTGGTGGAGGCGACAAGTCATTTATTTGGATGACTACCCCTATCCAGGGATCGACTTCAGAGGGGACTCTGACATGCCACTGTCACCAGGGACCGCCTATGGGGACATAGGTATGTCAAATTTTGTAAATATTTCATTTTTTTGTATTTTTGTATAGTAAAAAAAATATATTTTTTGATGATGCTTAAGTACTAACTAGACACTTGTGTGACGTAGACGTAGGTCCATGACAGCCGGACAGGCTTCCACTACATCGTCGGAGGCACCAGGGAGATGAGGTGGGGGGAAGAGAAGCAGAGAGAATCATTCAAAACATGCAGGGAAACCTGTCTTGTTTGACACATAGGATTCTGATGGTTCATGTAGAGGATCTTCCGGAGGCCATGCATCGACAAGTGGTTGGTGTGCCCAGAGCTTGGGTGTGACTCTTTCAACATCTCACAAACGTCGTAATTTGTTATCATGACACACATCCGACGCCACAGGCATAGATGTCATGGATTTTTTAGTATCGGTTGTATATGTGTATTGAGGGTGTTGGCCTCAATTTTGTACTATAAACATCATATTTTTTGAAATATATATAAAACATGGTTCTTCGGCTTTACTTATATTACAATGTGTACATTTATGAGGTTGTTTTATTTGCTTTAGTTGTGTGACAAATGCCAATCTAAAACAAAATTAGCATAAGCATCGGATACATAATTAGAACTCCTAGGTATGTGATGATAAGTAATAAAATCAAATTGTTGCTCTAAAATATGTACCTGTAGGAATCATCAGAGTAATGTAGGATCACGCACATGGTAACTGCCATTCAACTGACATACTACTAACTGGGAATCCAAGCGAACCTCCAAAGAGAGAATACCATGTGAAATGGCATTGCACAAAAGTTATATAACAACACTATATTCAACCACATTATTCATGGATGGCCCAAGGAATACACCACCTGAAGACACCAGTAGACCCTCAAGTGAGTAAACCACCCAAGAGGTGGAAGCCAAGTTTTGTGTATGACGACTGGCTCCGTCTACGAATCCTAAGTAGACCAAAGACTCCATTGACATCTTCCAACCAAGAGAAACTCGATAAGCAAGTTGAAGACGGAAAAAGAAAGGGAAAAGATATATACACTAAATTACATTAGTATACAAAGAGTTACACCCAATCTTGGGGCTTAAGCATAATATATTTTCAAGTAGAACCCATTCCTGGGCTCGACCAACATTTTCCCTTCATAATCTTCTAACTCATAGGCCCCTTTTTCTAAGACATGTTGTACGATATAGGGACCATGCCACATGGGTTTGAACTTGCCTGCCTCCAACGGTTCTTTGGCTTGATCATATAAAAGGGCCAAGTCACCCTCAGTGTACAACCGAGGACAGACAAACTTATCATATTGGACCTTGACACGTCTTTTATTCACCTCGATATTCGTAGAGGAGTCTCGACGCTTCTTGTCGAGACTCTCTAAGTGTACGAGGCATCGCTCGAGATCGGAAGTGTCAGGGAGGAGTCCAACTGCCAATCTAAGATAAGGGATTTCACATTCAATAGGTAATATCGAATCCACACCATGTACTAACTACAAAGGAGAAAATCTGGTGGCAGTCTTGATCGAGGTTTGGTATGCCCAGAGTGCGGGATATAGCATAATATGTCATTCATATTTACTCTGGCTGACAGTTTTCTGCAAAATGGTCTTGAGAGACTTGTTGACGGCCTCTACCTGTCCATTTTACTGGGGTTAGTAAGGGGAAGAATGACCATTCTTAAACCCCAACCTGGATGCTATCTCTTCCATCATTTCATTCTAAAAGTGACTGCCATGATTAGTGAGAATCTCACTCGGGATACCGAACCTGACGATAATTTGATTGAATACGAAGAAGGCGACAGTATTACCGTCAGAATTAACTATAGGCATGGCCTCGACCCACTTAGTAAAGTAGTCTACGGCCACGATAATGTATTGATTCTCCCCGACTGAAGTTGGTTTGCATTAATCCACGAAGTCTACCCCCCACTTGGTGAAGGGACCGACAGTAATGACTAGGTGAAGAGGGGATGGATGCGAGAACATTTTCCGAGTGAACACCTGGTAGGGGTGACACTTCTTAACCTCTTCAACACAATATTTAAAGATAGATGGCCAAAAATAATCGACTCGTTAAATTTTCTGGGTTGTCGCAAGCCCGGATAGATGACTATCACAAGCCCCATTGTGGAAATCGTTTAGAACTGACTCGGCTTCTTCGTGAGATAAACAACGACGCATGATATTATCTATTCCTTGGAGATACAAAGTGTCGCTGACGATAATGTAATTCTTATCTTGGCATTGTACACGTCGCCAGTCATCTCACGAGAGATGCTGAGAAAACTTCAAAGTTTGAAGATAGAGAACAATGTCTCCATACCAGGGGTCAAATGACGAGACAAGGAAAATGTTTTCATCCACAAACGAATCAACATGAATAAAATCGTCGTCCAATCGTGGGAAGTCAGATATTAACTCTGCAAAGACTAGTGATTTCTTGGATTTCGTAGAAGCAAAATCGAGACCGAATTCTTGTAAAATGACAATCCATTTATTATACTTTCCCCCTATGATACGTCGGGTAATGACATATTGAAATGGATTGACATCGAAAACCACAACAGTCTTTCAAAGAAATATATAATGGCATAATCGTTGGACTGCGTGAACGGAAGCCAAATGTAGCTTTTCGACATGAGAATAATTGAGCTTAGGACTGACTAAGTTTCGACTAAGATAGTAGATGACGTGCTCGCGGAGCTCATCATCCTCTTGAACCAAAACCATACCAATCGTCTCTTTGGATGTGGTGACTTAAAGAAATTAATCCCTATTGTAGTTAGGAGACTTCAACAGAGGCGTCGATACCAAGGCTTTCTTCAAAGCATCAAAGGATTCATGGGATCGCTCATCCCAGATAAAATGGGTGTCCTTCTTCAAAAGACGCATGAAAACCTTAGTAATATTGACATAGTTTACTATAAACTGACGTAAAAAGTTAGCTTTTCCCTACAAACCTTGAAGTTTTTGAATAGTGCACGGGGGAGGAAATCAAAGTATTGCCTCAACCTTTAACATATCTACCATGATCTCGGTCTCAGAGACTAAAAATCCCAAAAGACTTCCAGACCTAACGCAAAAGATGCATAGGGTTCAACCAGATTCTATAATGACGACATATTTCAAAAACTAGTTGAAGGTGCTTAGGGTGATCCACTCTCTTACGAGAGTGAGAAGCAAGATTGTCAAGATAAGCTTCGAATATATGCTTAAGATCATGGAATGTGAAGGTCATAACATGTTGGAAGGTTGCTCCGACATTTTTAAGGCCGAAAGGCATCTTCCGGTATGCGAAAGTGCCCCAAGGAAAACAAAGGTCGTCTTGTGTTGATCCTCGGGTTTAATTTGAATTTAGTTATACCTTGAAAATCCATCCATGAAAGAAAACACTTTTCTTCTCGCACACTCGTCGAGAATCTGATCGATGAAAGGTGTCGGGAAGTTGTCTTTAGGATAGGATTTGTTCAGGTCACGAAAGTCCATGCACACATGGATGGTTTTTTGCTTCTTATTCACCGGAATGGGATTGGATACCCATTCAGTCAAGGGAACCGGATAGATAAAGCCATCATTAAGCAGTTTCTCTACCTATGTCTTAATAGCAGGGGCCTTTCGGGGATTGACAACTCTAATAAGTTGTCGAACAATCTTATCATACAGATAAGTTATAATATCATGCTCGATAATTCGAGGGTCGATTCCTGGCATCTCTTCATATGAACAAGAAAATACATCTCAAAATTCTTTGAAGAGCTCGGTGTAGATCAGGATTTCTTCTGGTGAACAATCCGCACCAATATGTACATTTTCAATATTGCCAGGGGTATGAGAGATATCGATTGTGAAGGTAGGAGAGATACTCACCATATTTACTTCGACATAAATGCAGTGCGTATCAAGTGGAACTACGACGTGACTGACTATCTCACTCAAATTAGATCTAAAGTCATCTTGTTCGATTCTAGCAAGCTCTGGAAGAAAATAAAAGCAATGATGCAAATCATCCCAAGGTTTATCAGAACCATTCATGGCTTCGATGATAGCTTCATCATGTGAGCAAGACAACGAAGCGGCCCACACGGGCTTAAGAATAGGATCATCCTCGTCGGTTGGCAAGGTAATAGGATCGGGATCGACGGAAGAGTCAAGAACAACCTGATACGCTATCTCCACTGTCGATAGTGGAATGGCCATTATATCATGCGACTGACCTTCACAAGACATAGTCGAGGAAGGTAGGGTCCATGGATCATTAAAATAGGAAGTGTAGAAAGGAACAAACCTCTCTGATTAAACGAGCTGACTGGACATGGTGTAAACATGGTGAATTAGTGCCATGAAGTTGAAGGTACCCATAAGGGATGAATATATTCCGACACCGATATTCTCAATTTCCGACTGAGAATTGTTGACCACGGGGATCGACGGTCCAACATATGCATTGGAGCTAGCATACGCAAAGGCTAACTGGTCAACCGTCACGATCTTCCCATCGTGACGAAAACAAATAGTGCAGAAGAGGGATGATACAATGACAATCATAACATAGGTCCAATTGCGTCCTAGTAACAAGCTATAATTGATGGGTGCATTAACCACCTCGACATCCACCTCTATTGTCTTCCCACCTAACTGGACTGGAAAGGAAGGAAGATTACTGTGAGGGTGGAAGGAATGACCGTCAAAAGCAATCAACATGGTCGAAGATTGACAAAGATTCAGAGAGTTGAGAGATTTCCAACAGATCAGGGACATCACACACGTAGCAACGCCTTCATCAATGACCACACGTTTGATGGTATACTTTGAGTAACCCACATGGATTTGGAATGCCACATGGTAAGGCAAGTGAGGCTTCATATCTATGATGTAAAACTTGAAAACGTTCGAGCCACTGGGGTCTAGAGCTCTTAACGCAAACAAAAAGGCATTCCTCTGTGAAGGACACATCTGGAGTACCTCCAGAGCCGACATCGCACAAGGGGTTTGACCCAGGTCCTCAACAATAGAGTAATTATGGGCGGCTCTAGAATTTGGATTGTGGGTAGAGCGCTTGAGTACTCCTTTCAGAATACGAGGTGGTGGCTCCAGTTTTTCGATCTGCAAAGGTGTCTTCGGAGGAGGAGGAGGAGATTATAGACCAGGTACAGTCTGTGAATAACTGTAATCATGAGACCAGGTGGCTACATTAACCTGAGAATTGACCATATTGACACACAAACAACCACTGTCTTGTGTCGGTGGGTTTTGACTTCCACCAGCCACATTTTCAGGCATTTGAGGAGCTTGAGGCCATGTGTTGGTTATGTGTGAAAGGATTCATCAACATGGTGAGCGGTAGAGATAAGAGCCTCGTAGCCTCTGCAATTTTAGGGAATAAATGAGTAAGATGATCATCTGTACAAAGCTTACAGGGAAATTTCACCTTACGCCTTTATTTCTTTCCCTCACCATTATTATTATTCATATTCTCATTATTACCATTGTCCTTTTGTTTATTATTATTCTTCCCACCCTTACGATTATTATTATGTCTTTTCTTCTTATTCCCTCCTAGTTGTTGGTTACCATTCGGGCCTGTTATCGTACAGTTTGTAGTTAGGCTAATAGATGGATGAAAAGAGGTCAAACTGGCATAACTGAACCAATCCCACCCATTGTCACCTCGATGGGAAGGTTCTTTCTATTTAGGGAGGTAAGGCCCAGGGGAGTCGTCACCGGTGACTTGGTGTTTTGAGAAGTCAAAGGGCTTAAAAAGGCTAAATGATAATAATCCCCCTCACAAGTCTGGCTTATAGACAATAAAGATAACTGAAAGTAACAACCAAGAAGTATCCCTGCCCGAGAACAAAGCAACAATGAAAATATATGTGCAAGCTTGCTTGCTGGTTAGTACTTCATATAATCAATGATCTTTCTGAAAATAAGCAATTGAGCAATAGTATTTGATGAAGTAAATCAATAATTGTACAATAGAAATGACTACAATATTGCTTCTCAATAAATTCTTAAAGAAACTTGGCTTTCAATGTAACAAAATCAACACGTCATAGATACTGCATTAACCAACCATTCAATTTCTTTAAAAGTAAAATGATAGCTGCACAAAGATTTTTATAGCACAAGAAATATGATGACAACACTAGGGTTAGTATGGTTAGGGTTTGTTCAAAAGTATTGGAAGTTTATACGATCATGTTACTCAACACAAAAGGCCTTAGATTAGTGCGCTCCTAGGGTATATGGAGTCAGAAGGGAGACACAAAATCTGAAGGATCAAGTGAGATTGGTAAAAATAAGGACAAGAGAGTTAAACCTTGAGGTGTTGCTATGGCAAGGCCTCAAGGATGAAACCCTAGGGGAGAGAGGCCCACTTTGGTGTTGCTATGGAAAGGCCTCAGTGATCTCTAATCCTTCCTTAGATTAATGGAAAAAATGGCTAGCTCAATGATGATTGATCTAAGACAAGAGGGTTTGAGAGTGACGTGTTGCTAGAGCAAAGCTTCACTAATCAGACCCTAGGGAAAATTGACTCACCAAGGTGTAGGGGAACTAGGCCTTGGTGAGTTTTCTCCTTCTTAGCTCAACAAATAAGAAAAAGGGCTAGAATGGAAGAAGATGGATGGAGTGTTGCTATGGCAAGACTCTATCCTCTTCAACAATTCAAAAGGCTAGAAAGAAAGAATAGAGTGTTGCTAAGGCAAGGCTCTATCTCACTTCGACAAATAAACTGGCTTAAAACCTTGGTAGGGACATGAGACAAGGACCTTCAATGTGTGTTTTTCACCTAGGGTTTGATTCAACAAATTATAATAAAAAATGCAAGAAAATAACACTACAACCATTCAATCAAGAAGTTTTACAGAAATTCACTTACATTCAACTAAGAAATCACATAGCTAAACCCTAGTTGTAATACCTTCCACCAAGAGAAATGCCAAAATGCCAAGAAAAAGTCTTCCTTCAACAAGTGCGTCTCACAATTTCAGCCCTTAACTCCAAAGATAGCGCAAATTTTATACCTCACTAATGAGAGAGTGAAAGATGATGAAAAAATGAAGGTAAAAACCCTCAATTTATACAGTACAATCACCTAATTTTACTTTTTAGGTCATGAAAAAGGCTGACAAGTCCAACATACTAAAATCATATTGTTTTACATTAAATGTTTGAAAATTAAACCCTAATCAAGGAATAGAAAGACGCCATCCCCTTTCTAGGGTGATGTTAGCCCCTTCCAGGGAAAATGCAACCTCCTGGAGCAAAACGTTAGCCCTCCTTGGGCTTCTCCAAGCTGCCACATGTGCCAACACTGCTAAAGATGCCTCCCAAAACATCCATACTATTGGGTGATGTCATGGGTATCCTGGGAGACATTCTAGGCCTTCCAAGGCCAACGTTCCTGTGGAGAGGGCTCAATCCCCCTAGGTATAGGTCTGTTCAGTTGCCTCTGGTGGATTCTTCCGCTCTTCCATGGTACAAATGCTCTGCCCTGTCTCTGCCCTTGCCGGGGTCAACATCCATTGGTGGGCATTTCATCCCCATGGAGGTCCAAACTGATCATCTCCCCATGTGTACTTGTCCATCGATACCTATCTGTCGGGCATGATCCTACACATCAACAACTACGCCCTCCATGGGATCATAAGTCACAGGGATCATAGCAATTTCAATCAATCATCAATATTTATTAAACATGTGCATAAAACACCTTTACCCCAGTCTAGTGCTCAAAGAGATTATACAAGTCTGCAATACAAGTTTGGGGAAAGTGACAAGACGTCCTATTGGGCTAGAGTCTATTGTAAAAGTGTTGTTCCTGGAAAGGATCAATTCCAAGTCATGTAAGTAGGTTAAGTGGATGGGGATGTTTGGACAAAAGGTGCATTGATAGCAAGGATGACTTACCGTTGGGTGCCTCTGTGGAGGGTGACCTGTACCTGTCATGGATGAAAATATTTCCAAGCCCATTCATTCCTTTTAATATTCATTTTTTCCAAGATGCTAATCAAAGGACACTGCCCTGACTTGGTGACCGGTGGTGGAAATGTTAGCCACAAACATTTCATGGAAATAAGAAGGCTGGCTCGTGATGAGACCCCCTTTCTCTTGGCTATGCCACCAAGAGCCACTACCCTGGCATGGTGACTAGATGCTGGTAATGTCATACTGCTAGATGCTCATGGACCTAATAGGCCAGCTTGCGATGAGATCTCCTATCCTCTGAACAGTTCTTGTATTATTGTTTTTTATCTTTTTATTGTTTTTTTTCTCAAGAATTTAGTTAAGGGACATTGCCTTGGCTTGGTGACCAGAAGTGTTATCCACAATTTTGGTCATCGTGATGATGTTACGATGATGTTATGATGATGGAAAATCAAGCTCTTCACTACAAACACTTTCCTGAGAAAAGTTACATTTGTTTGCTTCCAAAAATCATGCTTTTAAGGGATGTTCGCAGGCTACCTATATATTCTCCTGCGAGAATGCCTGATTCTCGTAGGCTGCTTTAAGCTGGGGTGCGAAGGGTTCGCACTGTACCTAACTGTCAGGGTGCGAACATGTTCCAAAGGAAGGAAAAAGATAAAATCTCAAACCTTCTAGAAGGGAATCTTCTAGAAACATGAGTTGGCTTCGAATGGTTGTTCACGTGCTGGCATTCCAGATATCTTGGGATCATTCCTATCCAAGTAACTAATCTATCTTCTCCTATATATTGAGAGGAATGCTTATGGAAAGGGTTAGAAGCAAACTAGCAAGAGATTGATTGGAGAATTAGTGCAAGACTGTATGGAGGACTGATGCTACAGCAGCTGGAGACAACAACAAGGTCATCAAAAGTGGTTGATTTTATTCATGCATGAGCAAGTGTGTGTGTCAGAGCTAGGAGCCATCGAAAGGAGATCTACAACATCAAGGCTCAGGTTGTAAGTTTCATTTCAATTAATTCAATACAGTAATATGTCCCTTTCCCAT
>JZKD02S1745709.1:55016-78639 GCA_000966675.3 Picea glauca | reverse complement strand
TAACTCTTATACTATTGTTCATTGCTCATTGGATATAGTTGAATTGTTTAAGTATAAGTTGAAAAAGGTTTTAAATTGTACTTGATACTGATTCACCCCCCTCTCAGTATCAACAGTTGTAATACCTTCCACCAAGAGAAATGCTAAAATGCCAAGAAAAAGTCTTCCTTCAACAGGTGCGCCTCACAATTTCAGCCCATAACTCTAAAGATAACGCAAATTTTAGACCTCACTAATGAGCGAGTGAAAGATGATGAAAACATGAAGGTAAAAACCCGCAATTTATATAGTACAATGACCTAATTTTACTTTTTAGGTCATGAAAAAGGCCGACAAGGCCAAAATACTAAAATCATATTTTTTTACATTAAATGTTTGAAAATTAAACCCTAATCAAGCAATAGACATACATCATCCCCTTTCTAGGGTGACGTTAGCCCCTTCCAGGGAAAATGTAGCCCCCTGGAGAAAAATGTTAGCCCTCCTTAGGCTTCTCCAAGCTGCCACACGTGCCAACACTACCAAAGCTACCTCCCAAAATGTCCATACTGCTGGGTTATGTCATGGGAATCTTGGTAGATGTCATGGGCCTTCCAAGGTCAACGTTCCTATGGAGAGGGCTCAATCCTCCTAGGTATAGGTATGCTCAGCTCCCTCTGGTGGATTCTTCTACTCTTCTTTGGTACAAATGCTCTGCCCTATCTCTGTCCCCTGTTGGGGTCTTAGTATCCATCAGTGGGCTCTTCAACCCCATGGAGGTCTGAACTGATCATCTCCCCATGTGTACCTGTCCATCGATATCTGTCTATCGGGAATGATCATACACATCAACATCTAAGCCCTCCATGGGATCATAAGTCATAGGGATCATAGCAATGTCAATCACATCTAATCATCAATATTTATTAAACATCTGCATAAAACCCCTTTACCCCAGTCCAGTTCTCAAAGATATTATACAAGTATGCAATACAAGTTTGGGGAAAGTGACAAGACGTCCTATTGGGATAGAGTCTATTGGAAAAGGGTTTTTCCCGGAAAGGATCAATTCCAAGTCATGTAAGTAGGTGAAGTGGATGGGGATGTCTAGGAAAACGGTGCAGTGATAGAAAGGATGGCTTACCGATAGATGCCTCTGTGGAGGGTGAGTTTTAACTATTATGGATACAAATATTTCCAAGCCCATTCATGCCTTTTAATATTCATTTTTTCCAAGATGCTAATCAGAGGAAACTGCCCTGGCTTGGTGACTAGTGGTGGCATTGTTAGCCACAAACATTTCACGGAAATGAGAAGGTTGGCTCGTGATGAGACCAGCTTTCTCTTGGCTATGCCACCAAGAGCCACTACCCTGGTGTGGTGACTAGATGCTGGTAGTTTCATACTGCTAGATTCTCATGGACCTAATGGGACAGCTCGTGATGAGACCTCCTATTCTCTGACTAGGTCTTGTCTTATTATTTGTTATCTTTTTATTGCTTTTTCTCTCAAGAATTTAGTTAAGGGACATTGCCCTGGCTTGGTGACCAGAAGTGACAATGTTACCCACAAGTACTTTCATCGAAATTAGAAGGTTGAATCGTGATGAGACCCCCTTTATCTTGGTTATGCAACCAAGATCCACTACCCTAGCGTGGTAACCAGACGCTGGTAGTGTCATACCGTTAGGCACCCATGGATGTAATGATCTGGCTCATGATGAGACCCCTCATCCTTCAACTAGGTCTTGATTTATTCTTTTACGGGTCCCTCTGTTTCTTGCTAAGAAGCCTTTTATTTATTTCTCAGGGATCCCTAGGTGAAGAATCTCGAGGTTTTATTCCTAGTCTTTTATCGTCAGCTACTTTTACTCCCCATGCCTTTAGCCAATTCTTCCCACAATGTAAGGTACAACCCCTAAATGATCAAACCTATTCCCATACCAAGGTAATGAGATGGGTGAGCAAGAAATAAGATAGAAAGTGGTATGTGTGACATAAATGGATGATGGCTCTTCAGAAATCCCCCCAGTGGCAACTCAAAACCTATGGACACAGGCTTGCTAGGGCATCCTGTCATTCCCCCAATACACGGTCAAGTGGACAAGCATAATGTCCAAGCACCTGTTAGAAACAAAGGAATCAAATGCACTTATTAAAAAAATTTTGAGGACCAGAGTGATGCATACCATGATACCTGGACTCATTATCTCATCGAGAAAGAACCATCTATGATGCAATACCAAGCCGAAGGTGATGGATGTTGCAGTTGCTGTTGACAAAGTGGAGGTGTTGAAAGGGAGAAAAGATGGGCCCTCTAGGACCATGCTCAAGTCGATCTAGCTCTCGGTACTCCATGTCTAGGACCTGTGGGCCTCAAGACATAATATCCTAGTTATCCTTGAAAGTAGGGTATACCAAGGCCGATCGATGATTGCATAGAATGTACATCCACCGACTGAGTGGGATTGGAAGACACAGACGAAGTTGGCCCTCCTGCAGACTAGTTTAGAGACAACTCTTTCAAAATGCTTGTCATCGAGTCTGCAAATTTCACATTGGTGGAGCCTACAATGCCATTGACATGAGGTCTGGGCTCTTTTATAGGGTCATAGTTTGACCTCGGTGCATCTGAAAGAATCTGGTACAACATCCCAGACTGAGCGTATATAAGATCTAGCTGTCAGGATTTGAAGATTGCTTCTTCTTCAAATGTAACCTGGGATGTAGCAACATCCTTAGAGATAGGATGATGCAAGGACTTAAGGAACCACTCTAAAATAATGTTTGGGGGTATGCAGGTCTTTTTCAACCTCTTCTGTCTACTCCACTCCTGGATGTGATCCGAGATATGAGTGGTTGTGTCCTGTCGTAATGTTGACAAAATTTCTAGACCAACATCGTAACAGACCGACAATTGGAAGTGGTTAAGGAAGACAAGCATCATCTGACTAAAGGTCCCATATGCCCCTAGGTAGCTTGATATATCATTTCTCAACAACCCCTATGAGGGTGCGTTGAAATAATCTTAACTTAATGGAATCGTCATTAAGGGAATTAGAAGAGAACCATAGGTGAAAGGTGTTGACGTGATCACCATGATCCTCGCCATTCTTACCTTCGAATTTTGGAATGTCCGAAGGAAGCTTGGTGGAAATGGGGGGCCATGTAGGATCATGACACATAGGGTCGTTCATCAACTTAGACAAGTCTGAAAGATTAAGCATGGCCAGAAAAGGCAGATGAGGTTGTAGCATCTAGCCCCAAGCTCCCTGGAAAGATTGTGTTTGAGGAATTGCAGCCCATCCAGGGTTCTGGTAAGCACCATGGCCCTGTCCAGGGTTGTAATACCCTACTCCAGGATGATTCATAAGAGGTTGGTTGGGCATCATTCCAGTAGGAATTTTCTGATGGGGGTTATAAAAATTTCTCCCATTCGGAGTGGCTCTAGGTTGAGGGTTGCCCAGGGTGTGAAACTAACCTCCTCCGAGTGTGAATCCGAAGGATAAAGGTGGGTTCGTCATGCCAAATGTATTGGTCAGAATTGACATTGAGGAGGTGGGGGTATAGGATGGAATTTGAGCAAAATCTTGTTCGCCAGGTTGGTTGCTCCACCCAGAAGCAACGGGATTAGACCCAGGGTTAAAAGAAGGAATGCCTCCCATGGTAGGAGTCGTTTGAGGGGTCCGAGAGCCATCAAATGAAAAATGAGTATAAGGAGGAGTTGTGCCCCCAAGTCCAGTGATATCATTAGGGCCAACAGCTGGGATGGAGATTGAAAACTGCGAAGTAAAATTCAGCATACCATAGGAAAAGGGACTAGAGGCCATAGGGATTGAATAAACATTATAGCCCGGTGAGTGACCAAGAGAGCCAAATGGGTTCGTGGCAATAGGTTGAGAATTCACTATAGGATAGGAAAGAGTGATGATATGTGCCTCCGACACTACAACCATTGTGGTTGTAGGAGTCAAAGGGGTGCCATTAACTATAGTAGGTGTGGGAGTCGAGGGGCTCACAGTATTCTGATGACTCAGTTCAATACTCATCCTTGTAGAATCACAAGTCTTAAAAGTGGAGGTGTGTGTACCACATATAATAAATGTCCGCCTTTTAGAAGGCAAAGACTCAAAATCTGGTGGTAACTATAACAAGTGGCGAGACTGGAGGGGAAGCTGGTCCGACTCCACAATGACTTAAGACTCAAGATATAAAAACAAATCCTAAGTCCAACTAGTAATCAAAGAGCACACCAAAAATAGTCAAACGACCAATATGCAAACAAATAGGATAAAGTGGCTGAAATGGGCCTACCTTCCTAAAGTAGGTATGCCTCACCCAAGAGGGGCCTTAGACTCCCTACTAAAGATCGGAGGTAACCAAATCAGTTATAAGGGCCCTCCTGGGATTAACAACCAGTCGATCAGATCCCCTTGAAGAGGTAATCCTCCATAAAGGTTGTTTGTTGTCCGACCCTTATCTAACCCAAGGTACCTGCAAAATAACCCCTGCAAGTAACCTATGTGACACCTAAGTCAAGCAACTAAGAAACCATTGTATAACCGATGCACAGGTGAGAAGTCGTAAGTCAGGTCCACCACATGGGTAGGGTAGAAAATTCTAAAACATTGAAAGCACCACTTTTCATGGAGGTAAGGGCACTAGCAAGATCCCCAGATATGAATAGATCCCTAGAAATATCTCTGACGCTAAGAAGGTATAGGGGGGATATCCCTTCAACTGACCTCGCGCGACCGCGTGATTAACTTCGATGTAAGCAGGTTCTCCTGATCTTACCGATTATACAATGGATTTCTCCACTCCCTTAGTCAGACACATATGTTGATTTAATATCCTTGGAGAAGTTTACTCACAAAATCCTATTCCAAGGCACTAAATCCTAAGCTAGTTTGTGCACCTTAGAAAATAAAATCGTTACTAATCAATTTTAAATTATAGAGTTAATTTTAATGGCCGTGCTTACTCAAAAAGGTGCGGTTGTGAAACTGGTGATGTTATGACTTAGAAAGTAAAGTAAATATGAATACAATGAAAAGTCCTAACTTCAATTTACAATGAATGATATGATTTTTAAAAATGCAACTTTCAATTCAATTCTGCAATTCTAAATAAAAATGAAATCTTTCTTTACATGCACTAAGATAAATGACAAAGACTTAAAAGATCAAAATGCCAATCAATGTAAAATGCCTCATATTTTTGTATTTTCAATATAAGAAAAATGAAAATGCATGGACTGAACAACAACATGATATATAGACTCTACTCTGTATAGAAAGAGACAACTCATGTAGGATACAAAGGAGAAAAACACCCAACCCAATGTACAAGGACAATCAAAATGAAAATATGATGAGAAAGGCACCACCCAAAAATTCAACCAAAGACAGGTTTCTTGTCATCCTGTAGACACTTAACAGTCACTACAGAGACCCAAGAAGACTCAACAATCATCAAAACCTACCCAACAACCACCAAACCCAACAAAAAATAAAAAGAGGTTGATGTACGCGATTGTTCAAAGGAAAAGCGCGTATGTACGCAAATTGCAGAAGGACAACACGCGTATATACATGACTGCCAAGAAAAAACCTGCATATAGTGTCAAAAACACAGCTAGGATAAGGAGACGGCTGAAAGACTCAGAACCAAAGTGAACAGAGGCTGTTAAGAAATCACACAACAAGAAATGAAATATGAATGAGAGAAATCTAAGGAGAAAAACACTCTAAACCCCCCAAAAGAAGATTCAATCCCTAGTATGGTCACCAATTATGTTACGAGGAAAATATCTCTATGGCTAGGGGGAAACCACAACAGATAGAAATGAATGCAGAAATCAACTCTATTTTCAAGCATGCTATATAAAAAAATATGCTAGCAAGACAAGATAAAATTCCTACCTCGTCTAGACGTTCGATGAAGTCCATTGTTGAGCACTTGACCCAAAGAAATATACCTGCAACTAGTCCTCAAAAACCAAGCAATGAAAGCATATGGTGATAATATATGATGTTAGCACATTCAATAGGATAATCAATTAACATTCATAAAAAATACGCCCATGGAATAATAATTCAAATATTTGCAAGATATCAATTGGACGAGAAAAGAGTATTTCTATGATCGACATAAGTGAATAAGTTACAGACTTCTGTGTCGGAATGGTTCGGAACCGAGAAACTAAGTTCCTTCCAGCTATGCCTCCACCACTTCAATCCTCCACCAAAGGAAATCTCATGTAAGAGAGACAATGGAGTTCTCACTCAATAAGGGAAAATCTTGGAGGTTGAACACTGTGTTGAGACTTAAAGGATAAAGGGATGCAGACTCAATGTGAAGTGAATAATTCCTCCAGAGTAAATTTGCTCTCAAAGTTGAATTCTTTCTCCTCTTTTCCATGGCTCAAAATTGGCCCATTTATAGCCTTCAAGTGGAACTAAAGGGCCGAGTCAGAAATTTTCCAGTATATGGAAGGCCAAGGATCATTGATCTCTTTTTGTGACATGGAAACCCGACACTATTTTTCATTTTTGGGCACATTTCCCAATGTACACGCGCTGTAGTGGTGCAACCTATGTATACGCATGTTGTATAGTAGGCAATGTGCGCATATGTGGAAAAAATGTATTTTTGGCTCTAGGATTTTCAAAAAGGGATTGAAATTCTGCATGGGGAAATGGAAAAAGGTCTTCGGTGCAAGATTGCATAGGGTGAGACAAATCTTGCTATAACACATACATTTGTGTCCTCATTTTTCCCAAACAAAGTAATGCTAGAAATGAGTCTAGTATTACTTCTTAACATTAAATGTTTGCTCCAATGTATAGTTCATAGTTCATAGAGCATTTTCTATTGAATTGATCTGCCACTACCACCTACAACACCATGCAAACTTGCCTACACGAGCATGTTCATACATCTTGTTTACCTGCTCAATCATACTTCTTCTTTACCTACTAAGCTATATACACACAACGCCCTCTCCAATTTCCCCATGAAATGTTTGCACAAAATCACCAGAATCTCGGCCAACCCAACCGTGGCATGCAACAATAGTTTGGTAATTAACGAAGAACCCCAGTACCATCGGCTGGCCTGCTCCTCTTCCGAGAATTTTTGGTGGAGCATGTGAGTCTCTAGAGCCAATGTTGTGAATATTGGTTCCATAGTAGCGAATTTATCTCTGTAAGTTCTAAATATTGTAGTATGTTTAGACGAAGTAAGTAATATTTTGCAAAATTGATAGCTCAAATAAAATTTGGTGTTTGATTTGCTCAAGAGGAAGGCTTACCAGATTGTGATTGGGACTGTGGTATTTGTCGCAGCACCGAATACTGGCCTCCTATTTATCTTTCAGTGTTCCTGGGTGGTTCCCTCTGACTATCGTGATGCTATAAGCTACTTTTCTCATACACTCTACAACTATAAGAATACTCCACACACATGTCCATCAATTAAATCAATTTAGCTAGAATTGTTTATTTTCTATTGACTGACACATTTGGTTAATACACACATATATTCACATACATTCATTGTTCGACTGTAAATTATTACCTAGGGAAATATATACATACGAGCCAACAACCATTGACATTGCATTATCCTGACCCAACTTCTCTACAATTCTAGCTAAACCAAAATCAACAATATGGGCCTCCAATTCAGAATCCAACAATATATTAAATGATTTAACATCTTGATGTATTATTGGAGGGTGTAATGAGCCAAATGCTTAAATGATCATACCAGAACAGAAATACACACCATGTATAGAATGTAAGCGTGGAGAACAACTCCAAGATATATAAGTTACGCAACAACTCCTTAAATAATAGGGGAACCCTCTCTGAATAACCAAATACCTTATTACATCCTTCATAATTCCCTCCTCCAATAATAAATGCTTGACCTCTATATATACCTATTCACACTTGCACATGAGTCCCCTTTACCATTAGGCTAACCTTATTACATATATATTTACACATTACATGTACATTTAGGCCCATATATGCCCCCCCTTGGGATCATATCATATACATTTAACCCCATATATACTCCCCTTGGGTCATAACATAGTACCCTCCTTCAAAAATCTTTGTCCTTAAAGCTTTTTAATTAAAGGCTTCACATGTGATGAAACCAAGTAATATGATTTTATTATGTTCCTCATTTATTCCTTCCATTGATGATGATCCATCCATCCAAAATCAATTCTTTCCAGTCGTAATCCTTGGTGTCTGGTTGTCACATGATTTTCTTTTCCTTGATTCCATGTATCATTGTTGAATCTTCTCCAATTTGTAGTAGATGTTGGTATATGATAATATCCTCTAGAATAATGATTTTATGATGCCATATTCCATGAATATTAATGAATATTCCATCTTCTTCCTTGATAATGATGATATTGATATTATTGTCTTCCTTGAAATCTTTCCCGATAATGAGGGTGTCGATGTGGTTTGAAATTTGATGGTTTTTCTTTATTTTGCACACCCATTTCATCTATCTTCTTTTCAAAGACAATGACATACTCGATCATTTTTCCTTTTTCTTTGATTACTATAGCCTTGGATATAATACCATGATATTTGGCATGTACACCATCTAGATGGAGTTCAAAGTCTTCAAGTATCTTCTGGTGACCTTGTTGAATCTTGTCTTCTTTCTCTTTTTAAAGCCGCAATGTCACCCTATTTATCAAATTTTGACATCATTCTTCAATTATGGATTGCATTTCTGATTTTATCTTATCAGTATTTAGGGATTATTCAACCTTTTTGCAAATTTCCTCTTCAAGTATTTTGGTAGATTCTTCATCCAAGATCCTTTCTTTTTCTTGATTTTGACAATGCTTCTTTTCTTCTTTCAATATCTTAACCTCAGCCAATAGTTTTTTATTATGGTTTTGTAATATGCATATCTCTTCTTCTTTCTTTTTCAATTCTTCCCTTGAATCATCATTTTCCCACTTTTCGTTGCTACTACTCTTTTCTTGCTTTAAGTTCTTAATATCCTTAATGAGTGATTCATTAAGGGATTGCAACTTGACGAACTCATTGTTTTTATTTGTAATACATTTTCTTAGCTCTTCATTATCCCTTTTCAGTTTGGAGACATTTTTGTTCGATTCCTTTAATTCCACTTGAATTTTATGCATCTCCTCCATTTTTTATCCTTGATCCATTTATTTGAGAATAATTCTTCAAATACTTCCCATGTGGTGCTTCTTCTAGTACCTTCGTCAAATCTATAACACCACTTACAATATTCACCATTCAAACAAATACTTGCCCCAAAAGGAGTCTTGCAGTTTTTCTTTATCATTCTCAACCATTCCCCAGGATTGATTTCATCATTGTCTTCATCTCCACTAAAGTTAGGTATTGTCGTTGATTCTTAATTGAGGTCTAACCCAAACCTCAACTTCCAACTTCAATATATTAAGGATAAATATCTCAAATAGTTGTAATCCTTGTTCCAATATTATCTTCTATGTTTTTTTCTTTCCAATGGATTTTGAATTAGCTCAATCGAGCATTCCAATCAAAAGTTATGATAGTTTTAAGTGAACATACCTTTGAAACCTTATTTTGGAGTCTGTCCTGTTAGCCAACCTTCCTTCTGATGTATCTCTGCAATTTTGTCCCTTTTGAGTCCGAAATTGTGACCTGTAGTACTCTGAAATGTATTATTTTCAATGCCATATGTCTGAATAAAATTGGATGTGCCAAGTGGAAGTTATGGTAACTTCCCCACACCTTGCTGATTTTTGGCCTTTCCAGCAGAACGAAATTGTACAGAGTGCCACGTACACAATATATTATATCTGATTCTGAAAATTGTACCATAAATACTATGGATTGTTCTTGTTCCATTGAAATTGGTCTCATAGAAGTTGGATCTTCTATTAAAAAGTTAAGAATGTCTTACCCAGAACACTTGTTTGAGACTAGTTACAAAACTAGTAAAAAACCCTATCTTACACAAAGTGTATCTCTGAAAGTACAACAAACGAGAAGTCGAAATTCGTACCATATGTACTCTGATAATTATTCTCAATATCCTCTAGGTTTCACATTTTGAAGTGGATCTGAGAAATGTTTTTGGTGGAAATTCCAAAATGATTGTGTTGAGGAAGAAAAACCCTAGGATCGGTGCTCCAATAGAAAATGTAATGAGCCAAATTCTTAAATTGTAATACCAATACATAAGTACACACTATGTAAAAAATGTGAGTGCGGAGCACAACTCCAAGATAGATAAGTTACACAAAAACTCCTTAAATAATAGGGCAACCCCCTTCGAATAACCAAATACCTTATTACATCCTTCACAATTCCCTCCTCCAATAATGAATACATGACCTCTATATATACCTATTCACACTAGCACATGAGGCCCCTTTACCATTAGGCCAACCTTATTACATATATATTTACACATTACATGTACATTTAAGACCATATATTCCCCCCTTGGGGTCATATCATATACATTTATCCCCATATATGCCTCCCTTGGGTCATAACAGAGGGGAACATTCGTGATGTAGGTAGGAGATTCCCATCCAACATTTCCCATTGAGAACTATGAATTTTTTCACACATGCTACCATTTGGCATGTATTCATACACTAACATATTGGAATCTGAACTAGATATGCAACAAAGCAACTTGACAATGTTGGCATGCCTAATATTCCTTAAAGTCTCCACTTATGCTCAAAATTCCTTGTCTGGGGAAGATTGTAGTTTCTCATTGTTCCAGATCATTTTCACAACAAAAATATTATCATTTCCCAGTGTTTCCTTGTACACTTTTCCTACACCTCCACTTTCAATAACATTATCTTCTGTCAATCTCTTCAGAATGTCTGATTGATTGAATTCCACCTTGTGAAAGGCTGTGAGATTCCATGAATTTGTACTTGATTTAACTCAAGCAAAGTTCTTGCATGTATTATACAAGAAACCTATACCAATCAAGCACACTACTACTATCACAGTAGTAACCACAATCAATACTGTATATAGATGGATTTCAACTTTGTCTTTCTGCTAGAAACATGAAGGTATCATTAATGGCCCACCTCCACAAAGGCCCAGATTGTCAAGAAAACTTTTATCATAGGCCATATTATTGTAATCAATAAGAACAGATCCAGACAAAAGGTTACCAGACACATTAAAAAAACTCAATAATTCAAGAGCTATATTCCTTGAAAGTACATTGTTTGAGAGGTCAAGTCTATTAAGAACAATCAACAACCCAAGCGATGCAAAGATTGATCATGTGATGCAATTGTTGGAAGGTTAAGATGAGAAAGACCATGCAGGTTGCCATTAAAATTATTCTTAAAAACTATGAAAGCTTTCAGTACTCCACATTTACAGACATTATGTGGAAGATGACCGAAAAGGTTATTTGTTGATACATCAAATTCAACAATTTTTGGACGGAGGATTGAACTGAGGTAAGTAATAGAATTTATGAATTGGGGAATCATTCTTTAATTATCTTTCCTAGTGACGACAATGGTAGAAACATTGTATGGGCAAAATCCTTGAAATTTTACCTAGGTATCAAGACAGATGCAATGGAGGGTCCTCGATATCAATTCCTTCCTATCTTATCAATCTCCATGTGCCTTGTATTTAGTCTTAATCTTGGGCCATGGCAAGTCCCACTACCATGTATCAATGATTTCTTTGAATTTGAATGGTATATTTATTGTATATGTCTCGTTTCATTGGTTGAAATTCCTAGCGCAGGTTAGTCCATATTTTTCAAACCAATAAAAGAATTATGACAATTATAACAATCCCACATTAAGAGGTGAGTGGATATCTCTCTCCATCCCACATTAAGAGAAAAAGCTATCATATCCCAAGAAAAATGTAAATCTATCACCTCTCACATGCCATGTCTAACACTATTTTCCTCTGCTTTGAGGCATGAAATATCGAGATACAGTCATTGAGGCTTCGCGCCATGGTAATTGTTGGATACATGATAATGTAATTATGAAATAGGTCTCCTTCTAGAGAAGTTGTTGACCACAGTTTTCCTTCCAACTTTGAAGGGCGGTGATGTCACCATCCACATCACTGGGACCAAAAAACTTGCAATCCCACCATCAATTTGCAGTATCCCATTCTCTACCTCGTGCTTACTTCTCAACCCATTGATTCTATTTTACGGATTGTCAAGTTCCTTCCAGTGCACTGGCAGATCTGCACCAACCAAGAATGGACCGTCATCATCTCCACTCTCTTCATAGTAAGTTTCGTCAATAACGAGATTGCTCTTAGCTCTGATACTTCCCCCACCTCGACTTTGAAAGTCCCTATCCTTCAAAGTTCACATATGTTCCCTACTATAACCCTTAGAAATAATCAAATGATCCTCCACCTTACTAATATCCTTGTTTGATTATTTGATGGTTGTTTCTGCATGAATATTTTACTTATCTGTTTTGGGGAAAAGTGGGGTTGCGTGGGTTGAGAACTACCGAAGGTTGGAGTATACCTTGACCGTTGATCACAAAATATATGTGGCAGCCTATGCGGTAGTCTGGAGACTTGGCACTCCAGAAGATTGGTTGTGATGCACTTTGGATACTTCCGAGGCCAGAGTTTCGAAGGAAATTTCATTCGTTGGATGTTGGGAAGCCAAGGACCGTAGATCCACCGTTCTTCACGCGTTCTATAGTTTGTTGTTATGTGATGTTGGGACGCATGGAAAATGGAAACCTTTGAAGCCCCTTAGCCCGAAGTTTCAAGGTTCCGGATAAGCGCCCAAATCATTAACACTGGGTCACAACCATGGTCCCATGCGAACCAAGGGAAGAAGAAAAAGGGGCTAACGCCTGAAAATTTGTTGCAGAACAGAGAGGGGCTTAGAGATAGAAGCCTGAGGGGTTCTTGATCGACCAATACCTGATGAAAATGGAATCTAATATTGCTTTTATTGAATCAGATTGGTTTATTCCGGAAAATTTTTAAAAGTCTATTAGCCTGACAAAATTTCAGGTGACTGCACATTTTGTAGTATTAACAATTGTCGGAACCGAACCGAATTGTCACATAGTGCAGACAAATGGGGGAGGCACATGATGCTTATAGTTTGGAAAATGAATCTAGAGGAATGGATGTCTATTTGAGATTTGAAGGGACAAACCCCAATGGCATGGAGAAGAAATAGATAAAGAAGGGAACATGGTGAAAATCATTAAAAAGTTGCAGAAAGATGTCCAAACTCATCGAGAAGATAACAAAAAACTCATGAAAGCCATGGAGAAACATGAAGAATTCAACATAAAGTTGATGCAAAGCCTGGAAAGAATAGAAAAGAAATTGGATAAGGAGAGTGGCTCAAGCAAATGAGGAAGTCGCAGAAGAACAAAAGGTGATAGTAGACATCACCAACACTCCCCGAGGCATTCCAATAAGAGAGTGCACAACAACTCAAGTATATCCCCTGTTAGGAAGCATAAGAGGTCTGGGGAGGATGAGCTACGAGGGGAACTGAAAAAAATCAAACCTCCTACGTCTAATGGGGAGCACAAGAAGGATGAAGATGCATAGACATGGATGCTGGGCATGAGAAAGTATTTTCAATTGCATAATTATTCTTCTCATGCAGAAGGAAGAATTTCCATCTATCAACTCAAAGGTAAGGCATCCATATGGTGGGATTATCTTGTGCATGTGAAACACATTAATGAGAAAAATGTTATTTGGAGGGAATTCAAGAAGTATTTTGAAAATAAATACTTGACTAAGAGGTACTATGATAATAAAATGAAAGAGTTCTTTGAACTCAAGATGGGAAGTATGTCCATTGATGAGTATGAAAGAAGGTTTTTAGAATTGCTGAAGTATGTTTCTTTCATCAAGGATGAGACAATGAAGATTCAAAGGTATTTGAGTGGTTTGCCACCATTCACCAGTGACAAAATACAATATGATGATCCCAAAAAATTGGATGAGACCATAAGGTGAGCTAAGTGCCTATATAATCAACAAAAAACAAGGCCAAATTTCTAGAAAGATTGGGAAGACAAGAAGAAATTCAATATGGATCAGAGGAAGAAGGAATTAAGCCACCATTCTTCAGAAATAATCCTCAGGGACAACCAACTTCTAGAGAACTCAGAACGATTGAGAAAGGTGGTCAAAGGCCAAGGCAACCACATATTCAATGTTAGGGTTGTAAAGGTGGTCATTTGTTTAGAGATTGTCCTCACAGAAGTGACAAAGTGAGAGTTGTTCACAATGTTCAACGAGTTGAAACAATGGGGGACATGGGAAAAAATATACCAAGGATCTATGCAGCCTTGGACAATAAGAAAGTAGAGTATCAATCACATATGATTGAAGTGGAAGGTATGATCAACAACCAAACCATTATTATTTTAATTGATTCAGGAGCTAGTCATATATATATAGATCCTAAGATGGCGAAAAATTTTCATTTGCCAAAAAGAAAGCATGGAAAATCTTGGTTGGTGAAGCTGGCTACTGGAGCCAAAACACAATTCAATGAGATGGTTAATTCATGTCTTATGGACATCAATGGATTGAGAACAAGGGAAGATTTGAACATCTTGCCTTTAGGATCTTATGACTGCCTAATTGGTATGGATTGTTTAGACCAACACCATGCCATATTAGATTGTCGTAACAAGGCATTCACTTGCCTAGATGAGGAAGGAAATCAGAGAACAATCCAAGTAATTCCTAGGGCAATGACTATCATAGAAATTTCATCAATGCAGTTGAAGAAATTCTACAGGAAAGGTTGTCAAATATTTGCAGCCCATATGGAGGAAACATCTAAGGATAAGGTGCCAAATTTGGAGGATCATGCAGTCTTGGAAGATTTTGAAGATGTGTTCAAGGAGGTACCTGGACTATCCCCAAAGAGAGATATTGATTTATCTATAAATCTAATGCCTAAAGAAACTCCAGTGTCAAAGACTCCTTACAGAATGAGTACACCAGAGCTGAAGAAGTTGCAAATGTAGCTTGAAGAAATTATGAAGAAGGGGTATATACGCCCAAGTGTGTCACCTTGGGGTGCCCTAGTCTTGTTCATGAAAAAGAAAGATGGAACATTGAGATTGTGCATGGACTTCAGACAATTGAATAAAGTAACTATAAAGAACAAGTATCCTCTACCAAGGATTGATGATCTCTTTGATCAATTGAAGGATGCAAAGACATTTTCAAAGATAGATCTCAGGTCATGGTACCATTGGGTAAGGATTAAAGAGGAAGATATCTGCAAGACCACCTTTGGGACAAGGTATGGTCATTATGAGTTCACAGTGGTGCCATTTGGGTTGTCAAATGCACCAACTGTTTTCATGTGCTTAATGAATGGTGTTTTCCGAGAATATTTAGACAAGTTTGTCATTGTCTTTTTGGATGAAATCCTTGTATATTCCAAGTCAGAGGAAGAGCATGAGCATAATTTGAGGATGTGTTGCAAGTGATAAGAGAGAATCAACTGTATGCCAAATTGAGCAAGTGCTCATTTTATCAAAAAAAAATTCACTGCTTGGGGCATATCATTTTAAAGGATGGGATAACAATGGACCCTGAAAAGATAGAAGCCATTAAAGGGTGGAAATCACCTAAGAATGTGACATAATTCAGATCCTCATGGGTCTAGATGGTTACTATGAAAAGTTCATTGCAGGTTTTTTGAGAATATCTCACCCCATCACTTCCTTGCAAAGGAAGGGGAAGAAATTTCAATGGGCAGAAGAATGTGAAAGAAGCTTCCAACAATTGAAGCAACTGTTAACCAGTGCTCCAATTCTGAGGATTTCATATCCAAATGAAGACTTCATTGTATGCACAAATACATGTAAAGAAGGACTGGGTGGAGTCCTCAGTCAAAATGGGTTTGTTGTATGTTATGACTCAAGGAAGTTGAAGGAGCGTGAAAAGCTCTATGCCACTCATGATTTGGAGTTGGCAGCCATAGTGAACGCCTTGAAGAAGTGGAGGAACCACCTCATGGGAAAGAGGTTTGAGCTAAGGACAGACCATAATGGTCTGAAGTATTTGTTTGATCATCAACCTCTAATTGTCAGGCAAAGAAGATGGTTAGAGTTTCTTAGTGAATATGAATTTGATATAAAGCATATCAAGGGGAAAGAGAAAAAAGTGGCTGATGCACTCAACAGAAGAGTGCATGAGTTGCATGCTACAACCATTAGCATGTACCAATCAGATTTGAAAGACAAATTTGTAGAGGCTGCAAAATCAGATTTGCAGTACATGGAATTGGTAACAAAATTGCAGCAAGATAAAATGCAGCAGAAGGTTGAGGATTATGAATTGAGAATTGATGGAATCCTCCTCTACATAAACAAAGTTTATGTACCCAAATCGTCTGAATTGAGGAGTGCAATTTTAAAAGAAATGCACAATGTACCTTATGCAGGACACCCATGATATCAGAAAACAATTTCAGCAGTCAAAAGCCAATATTATTGTCCAGGCATAAAGAAGGAGATTGTTTATTTTATTGAAAAATGTTTGGAATGTCAAAAGGTAAAGGCTAAGCATAGACACCCAGCTTGTTTACTGTAGCCATTACCCATTCCTGAGTGTAAATGTGAAGTTGTAACAATGGATTTCATCATGGGATTTCCCAAAATGAACAAGCAACATGATGCAATCATGGTGGTGGTGGAAAATCTTACTAAAGCTTCCCATTTCGTTCCTATGAAGACTACTCATAAGGAAACTAATGTTGTTGATATTTATATGAAGGAAGTAGCATGCTTGATGTCATACCCAAGACAATTGTGTCTGACAGAGACCCAAATTTTACATCAAAGTTCTGGAAGGGGTTCTTCAAAGGGTTCAGAACAAATGTGAACTTCAACACAACATATCATCCTGAGTCGGATGGTAAAATAGAAAGGGTGAACCCAGTGATAGGGGACATGCTAAGGATGTATGTGATGGAAAATCCATCTAAATGGGATGATTATTTACACTTGGTATAATTTGCCTACAACAATGGGTATCAAGCATCACTGAAGATGAGCCCATTTGAAGCACTTTATGGTAGAAAGTGAAACACCCCAGTAAGCCGGGACAAACTAGATGATAGGGCAGTGATTGGGCTAGAGTTTCTCAAGGAAATGGAAGAACACATGTTGAAGATTAAGCATAATTTGAAGGCTGCCCAAGACAGACAGAAAAGTTATGTTGATAAGAACAAAAATCATAGGGAATTTAAAGTAGGGGATCATGTATTCATGAGAGTGAAGGCCAACATAAGCTCCCTGAAGTTGGGAAATTGTTCAAAGTTGGCAACTCGATATTGTGGGCCGTTTGAAATCCTAGAGAGGATTGGTCCAATAGCATATAGGCTTGCATTTCCTACATGCATGTCTATACATAATGTATTTCATGTTTCATTGCTTAAGAAATATGTACCTGATGCTAATCATGTTATTGATTGGAATGTGATTCGAGTGGAGCAGGAAAGCGTTTTTCAGGTGCATCCGGTGCGTATACCAGACCGAAAAAGCAAGCAACTCCAGAATTGATCCATAGGGCTTGTAAGAGTTCAGTGGACCTGGTACGGTCTTGAGGACGCAACATGGGAGCATGAAGATACTATGCGGGCATAGTACTCGCATCTTTTTGAATATTTTGGAAATCTTGTTGTTGTTGTGTAAGTAAGTTTCACCGAGGACAATGAAAAAATAAGGGGAGGGGATTGTAACACCCCAAGGCCGAGCCCCTGCTAAATTGTAATTATTTTTATATGTTGGTGAGCCAAGTGTTTATAAGATGAAGACTTAAATGTTTATTAGGCCGGAGAGCCTAGATGCTTAAGGCCATGAGCCTGATTTTTTTTTTTTTGTATATGTAAATACACATATCATTAGTAAAATTGCACTGCTGCATGTAGATCAACCACGAAGAAAGAGTTATGGGGGACTAAGCTCCACTAGGTAGGGTAAGGGAGGGGGTTAAGTGTCTATGCCTAGGGGCTAAGCTAGAAGGCTTACCTCTAAGGGAATAATATTTTATTATTATTTCCTAAAGGCTAAGGTGGACATGATAGTTGTTGTCCTAAGTTCCTGGGAAAGGGAACAAGTGCTAAGTGGAACTCATGCGGCTTCAGGAAGACATGTGTCAAACTGGGCGCATGTAGTTTATAACTGGAAAATCCAGCTCGTTGGGGGTTCCTCCTCGCCATTCTCACGACCCTTAGGATTCTTTGGAAGTCTGTCACCCTTCCAGATTCACCGAGGATTCACGCATTTGAACCAGTTCTCCTTCATCATCACCTCGGTATCTAGTACACACCTTTGGAATCCTGAGGTCGTACTTGAGTTATCCCGTGTGTCTCCTGTGAATTTGGATGCACCCTGTAACTTCCTGAGTTGTGTTTTGTCTTATTGGTTGTTATAGCCCACACAGTTCCTTGACTAAGTGTGGCTTGCCGCCATCATCTTTTCTTTACTGAGCTTTGTTGTTTCCATCACCTTTTCGGGAATTGACTTAGAAGTTGAACTGAAGAAGCAGGTTGTTAGACTTGCAAGCAACTCTCTCCAGGTGAGAAAGGTTATTGGGGAAGTGTTTTCCCAGAGGGAGCCCAACTGCAGCTATAGTTCTCGGAGAATTCCTAGCTGGCCTATTGCTAAAGCCATGGAAGGGAAGTGGGCCAGCTGAAGGACAGTTGAGAAGAGAAGGGACACACTTCCTGGGGTGGGATATGAATGTGGGGAATGAGAGGTTGTAGGCTGTTTGTGTGAGCTAGCCCTGGGAGATAATCCTTCTTGTTGACCTGTGTGACTTTCCTGTTGCCCTTGCCAAGCCTAGGAATCCCTTGCCCGATGGAGTTTAGTCCCAACTCGAGGGTGACCCACTCCCAAGCGTGATGAGCAGCGTGGTCTAAGGCTGGGAGGTTCGTGGAAGGTCTGCACGCAGTTGGTGGTCATCTATTGAAAGATAAGTACCAAATCTTTGTTGATTGTATGTTGTGTAATTGTACATGTTTTATAACTTGATGAGTAATTCCTGGATATATCATTTATGTTGTAGGTGTAGGCTTACTATTATTTCCGCATTAATCTGTGTATGGTCAGAATATGTCGTCTGTATGCATACATTGTCAGAATGTTTTAATGATTATTTCCGCATGAATAGTGGCATGAGAAGAATGCTATAGCTATTAATTGGCATTAGATAGATATACACGCATATAAATTTACAAAATGGTATCAAAGCTAAGAGAGACATCCAAGAAGTGACGTTTCTCGACCTGTTGGTGGCTGGGGGCGTTACAAGAAGAGATAAATCAAATTGAGAAGAATAAGAAATGGTAACTTGTTCCAAGGCCAAAAGATAAAAATTTGATTGGCACCAAGTGAGTTTTCATGAACAAGTTTAATGAATATGGGAAAGTAATAATAAATAAAGGAAGATTGGTTTGTAAAGGCTATGCTAAAGTTGAAGATATTGATTCCAAAGAAACCTTTGCCCTAGTTGCAACACTAGAAGTTATCAAAATGTTTTTGGCATTTGTATGTTTCAAGAACTTCAAAGTCTATCAAATGGATGTCAAGTTAGAGCTTCTCAATGGAAATATAGAGGAAGAAATATACATTGTGCAACCAAATGGTTTCTTATTATCAAAAAATAAGGATCATGTGTGCAAATTGAAGAAATAACTTTAAGGGATAGAGAAAGCTCCCTGAGTTTGGTATTCAAGACTTGATAAATATCTACAACAAAAAGGATTCAAAGGAGGAAATGCAGACAATAATATCTACATCAAGATGGAAAATGAAAATAAGTTAATTGTTGTGGTTTATGTAGATGCCATCAATTTTTCAAGTAGTATAAACAAAATTTACCAAGAGTTTGCAAAGGAAATGAAAAAGGAATTTGAGATTTCTATGCTTGGTGAACTATCATTATTTCTTGGCTTACATATTTCTCAATCCGATAGAGGCATATTCATTTCACAAACCAAGTATATCAAGGAAACATTGAATAAATTCATTATGGAAGATTGTGCACAAGTCAAAACACCCATGGTTACAAGTTGTGATGTCATCACATATAATTTTTGGTCTCCTGTGTAAAATCCTCGATTGCATTGGGACCGCAAAAACCACTAGAAAAAACAAAAAAAAACAAGAGAATCTTTAGAGGATATATGGAACAATATAATAACGAAAAATGATCATGAAAATGCTAAATCTCTCACAAAGAAATCCCACTGAAATTACTTGATATATATATATGTATGTATCATGCATGCATTTATAAACATATATATGGATATAATTGGGTGTTCTTAAATACTCCATTACCCCAAATCAACAGGAAATGAGAGTTGATTGTTAATTAGAAAACAACTAAAATTAGAAAAACTTATGAATGTTTTTAAATACAGACATTTTTTACTTTACAATACCTTGTATGCATTCAAATCCTTCAAGAGAATGGATTCTAGAACTCAAGGATTGCATTCCAAATACTCTGTAAGATATTCCTGAATAGCCTGGTCCACAATCCTCCTCACCTCTGGATTTCCTAACCTTGTCTATCAACATCCAAGATATAAAATATTAGGATATTTCCAGGATTAGTTTCCCATCAAAGAAAAACGTCAATTCATATAAAATTGCCAGATTAAAACAATGTAGTTTACACAAGCTAAAATTCAATTAATCACTTGAGAAGAGAAGTGCTAAACAAGACAAAACAATATATATCAACATAGTTTCTACATAAGTTAAAGACATCAATATAACTTCACTTACTTTTGTTTTCCCCTCAAACTCCAGTTTTGGAACTTTGACTAAAACTACACCTGTCAACCCTTCCCTCACATGTTCACCACTAAGGTTCTCATCCTTCTCATGCATAATTAACAAATCCAGAAGAACGCTTTGTTAAAATATGGTTGATTCCAACACAAACATAGAAAAAAATTGTTTTGGATACCCTAACAGATAGTCTATTTTCCTCAAGTTAATTAGAGGTATATGACACCAATAACAAGGCCTAATGTAGAACAAGTGGCTATAACTTAATGAACATTTTTTTTTAAGTAAAAAAGGGTAGATCCTATTATATTACTGGCAAAAAAAAACATTTATCTTAAGGCTCCCAACTGTTCCGTCGAATTAGCGGAAACCAGAATAGTTGGAGGCCTTGGATGTCCATGTCCAAAAGAGGTGGTCTGCCATCTTCCCTACTCGTAGGAAACTAGGACAGACGACGACCTATAGTCCGTACTTTAACCAGAGAGACAGACAAGAGAACTAGTTCTGAGCTAACTAAAACCATAACTAAACCAGAAGCATTTACCCATCGGCTTCTGAGGTAGCCATGTCGACATCCTCATCTTGCAGGCCATATCGAGCTGGAAGCATGTAAGGGCACATAGAGGTAGGGAATATTTGTCCTTTTGGTGCGTTGGAAAAGGCGTCGTATAGCATGTATATGCATTGGATCATGAGGGTGCCATGGTGAAATTGATTCGCCATTTGGATTCTCAAATTGAACATCAATTCCAACTACTTTGGTTGGAAGAATGGCGGTGAGACACACCCTTGTTCCTGCATGGTCGAAATGGGAGGTGGCGCAAGGATTTCACCACCCTCCTTCGATAGGCCACCCGCTTCGGTATTCGTAGTCTCGTTTGTTTCCTCCTTGCTTTGCTGATCTCTTGCTACACCCTGCCCTTGTTCCTCGCCCTGCATCTCCTGGTCCATGTCACTTCCCATGACTCTGGCTGAATTGTGGCTTGCTGGGATTGCAACATCCTGAGAGGCCACACGTAGGAGTTCTTCCAGAAACTCCTCCTCGATGTAGCAAGTGGGGAATTCCTTCATGGTGTTGTGCCCTTGGCGCTCCATAGTGACAGATTGATTGGCTTCCCTTGGGAGGCTTCTTGATGGCTTCTAGCCTTATGACACTATGAAAAGAAGAGGCTCTAGAGGGATCTGTAGAGGCTCCTCTAGAAGAACCTCCTCCAAAAACTCCATGGGGGGCAACCAGGTAATCCTTTCTCTGCGTGCAATTTGAGTTCTGGCCATGGATAGCACGCATTCTAGCTTCTGTTGTCTCTTCTTCTTTTCCACGAAGGTGTACCAAGATGAGCCGCATCATGGTTTTCCCCTATCCCTTGACATTGTGATGACAATTCGAATGGCTATGTTACAAGGGGGTGTTCTGGTGGCTTCACCAAATATCGAAGTTGATGGTCTGGTGTAAGCCAAAAATGAAATGGAAAGAGCCCAGGAAAATCTGGATGATATCATGGAGGGGTGACGAGACAGGTTCCATTAGCACTCCTCCATCATTTACTACCCGTGCCACTGGACTGTTTGCACGAGGGAGAAGTCCCATGGTGTGATGCGGGTGATTAAGTCTTGCTCCCATACATAATGGTGAGGGGATGGGAGCTGGCCTGCCTTATTTATGGCCAGGCCTGGCTCCTCCATGCGTGGCACTATTGCGCTACGTGTCACCCCATCTGGGGTTGGGAAGTCCCTTTTGGCGAGGTCTTGGCAACGTTCTGAGAGTTCAGTGCAGGAAGAGGTTTGTGATTTCCAGTGGATCTGATCGATCTTGGTATCTACCCCTTTGTTCGCCAAGAAATAGACTACTTTTTTTTCTTCCCTTTTCATGTGAGAGGGTATTATGGTAAGACTGGGATGAAGGAGGGATCTGAAATCCTCCAAAAGTCCTGAGATCCTCCAGCTGGGTGAGATTTCCAGTGGGTGTTCCCCATGGGGAATTTTGGTTATGAGATGGATGATAATATGTGAATCCCCTTCCGCAATGATATTATTGAATTTATTGTTTATTGCAACCTTGAGGCCTCTTAAGAGACTCTAGAGCTCAACGACATTGTTTGTGTTGTTGCCCAGAAAGCCTGCTACTAGGTGAAGGATTTCGCCATTCGAGTTCCTGAGCATTGCCCCGTAGCCCGCTGGTCCTCGATTTCCTTTTGATGCCCCATCGAAGTTTATCTTTGTAAATCCAATTGGTGGGGGGGTCCAAGTGGTCGGGCTGCTATTTTGGAAGCTGATGGTTTTCGTAGTGTGCATGTCGTCTAGGCCGAGTTGTCAATTTTGAAGAATGCATCGCTCCCTCGGACTGCATTTTAGGTCCTCAGGTGTCCAATGTCTACTTTTGATTGTTTCTCGAATTAGATTCACAAATCTTTCCCAAGTAAGGGGGGGGGAAGCCTTTGAATGGAAGATCCTTTTATTTCTTTCCTTCCAAATTTGCCATAGGGTGAAGCCCGGGAGAAGCTGCCAGATGCGATCGAGAATTGGGTTTTGAAAGGAGAGCGAGTCCCAATTCTCTATAGTGTCACTAATATTGTTTATGTTTCGATTAGAGCGGTGCATTATTTGGGATCCCAGGTCCCAGATTGACTGGTTGTAGTGACAATTGTTGAAAAGGTGTTCCATCGTTTCCTCTTGTTGTTGGCACAAGGTGCACATTGATGGGCCTATGAAACCCCTCTTTTTGAGGTTGTCCCAGGTGAGGATGCGGTTTTGAACTGTGAGCCACAGGAAAATGTACACTTTGGGCTAGAGT
>JZKD02S1745709.1:0-25412 GCA_000966675.3 Picea glauca | reverse complement strand
CCCGCCATACCTTACACTTAATGCATGAGGAGAGGTTTCAACCACCCCTTCTCACCTTCATTTATTCCAAGCGAAGACCAGGACTGAAGTTGAATCAGATGGCGCATGGAGATCACGATGATCCTTTCGGTGACTAGACTCGATGCCTTTGGCCTTCTTTACACAGCTCCTTTCTCTCCCAAGTGACCACGGGCTGTGACCATGTGCTTATTCCCAAGGTGCTTTTGACGTTCGCGAATGGAAAGGAGTTAATCCTTGCTCATCACAGTCGCGATGAGAGAAACGCTGAGATGGCATGGTTGGGCGCCACGCGTCCTTCTCAGATCTGATGGTCCTGAACTTGCTCGGTGATGCTATGGGCCCGGGTCCTGGACACTCCCGGCACCTCACGCATCGGGAATATGACGGAGTTGCTCCTTGCATTTCGAAGTCGTGATGGGTGAAAAGGTGAGGAGCCTAATCACGCGCCAGGTGTCTCCTGTGGATGAACGGCTGAGGCTGTTCCATAATACCGCGGGCCCGACTCTGGGCGCTTTCGGTGCTTCGAGGTTCGGGGTTTCGAGATGTGAGATGATGAGGCACTTTTACCCTTCGAACTCCCGAATGCCGATATGCCGACTAGATCTCGCACTATGTGTCGCTGGATCGGACAACCCAGATTTAGTCTTGGCATATAGTCACTTTCTTTGATGCTATATATCAGTCAACTTGGTAGCCCCGATATCCCAATGACCGTTGATCTTCTCTTATGGATGAATCCGGGCCGTTCACAATGTAATTTCACCTGCTCACTTGATTGGAATCCATAAAACGAGATTTTTCCATGTTGCGCTTGGACGCTCCTTGTGCAACCTGCAGACCTGGATTCTCTCGATCCCAAGACAAGAATTATCGCTAACAGATACCAAGATCAATCAGATCCACTGGAAAGCACAAACCTCTTCCCGCACTGAACTCTCAGAACGCTACCAAGACCTCGCTAAAAGGGACTTCCCAACCCCAGATGGGGTGACACGTAGGGCAATAGTGCCACGCAGGGAGGAGCCAGGCCTGGCCATAAATAAGACAGGCCAACTCCCATCCCCTCACCATTAAGTATGGGATCAAGACTTAATCGTTAGCATCACACCATGGGACTTCTCCCTCGCGCGAACAGTCCAGTGGCACAGGCAGTAAATGATGGAGGAGTGCTAATGGAACCTGTC
This sequence comes from Picea glauca, assembly GCA_000966675.3. NCBI lineage: Eukaryota > Viridiplantae > Streptophyta > Pinopsida > Pinales > Pinaceae > Picea > Picea glauca. The sequence continues at coordinate 24,207 of JZKD02S1745709.1, read as the reverse complement.
TTGTCACCCCTCCATGATATCATCCAAATTTTCCTGGGCTCTTTCCATTTCAATTTTGGCTTACACCAGACCAGCAACTTCAAGATTTGGTGCAGCCACCAGAACACCCCCTTGTAACATATACATTCGAATTGTCATCACAATGCCGAAGGATAGGGGAAAACCACAACGTGGCTCATCTTGGTACACCTTCGCGGAAAAGAAGAAGAGACAACAGAAGCTAGAATGTGCATTATCCATGGCCAGAACTCAAATTGCGTGCAGAGAAAGGATTACTCGGTTGCCCCCCATGGATTTTGTAGAGGAGGTTCTTCTGGAGGAGCCTCTACAGATCCCTCTAGAGCCTCTTCTTTTCACAGTGCCAAAAGGCTGGAAGCCATCAAGAAGCCTCCTAGGGGAAGCCAATCAATCCGTCACTGTGGAGCGCTAAGGGCACAACACCATGAAGGAATTCCCCACTTGCTACATCGAGGAGGATTTTTCGGAAGAACTCCTACGTGTGGCCTCTCAGGATGCTGCAATCCCAGCAAGCCACAATTCAGCCAGAGTCATGGGAAGTGACATGGACCAGGAGACGCAGGCCGAGGAACAGGGGCAGGGCGTAGCAAGGGATTAGCAGAGCAGGGAGGCAACAAACGAGACTACGAATATCGAAGCGGGTGGCCTGTCGAAGGAGGGTGGTGAAATCCTTGCGCCACCTCCCATTTCGACCATGCAGGAACAAGGGTGTGTCCCACCACCATTCTTCCAACCAAAGTAGTTGGAATTGATGTTCAATTTGAGAAGCCAGATGGAAAATCAAGTCCACCATGGCACCCTCATGATCCAACGCATATACATGATATACGACACCTTTTCCAACGCACCAGAAGGACAAATATTCCCTACCTCTACACACCCTTACATGCTTCCAGCTCGAGATGGCCTACAAGATGAAGATGTCGACATGGCTACCTCAGAAGCCGATGGGTAAATGCTTCTGGTTTAGTTATGGTTTTAGTTAGCTCAGAACTAGTTCTCTTGTCTGTCTCTCTGGTTAAAGTACGGACTATAGGTCGTCGTCTGTCCTAGTTTCCTACGAGTAGGGAAGATGGCAGACCACCTCTTTTGGACATGGACATCCAAGGCCTCCAACTATTCTGGTTTCCGCTAATTCGACGGAACAGTTGGGAGCCTTAAGATAAATGTTTTTTTTTGCCAGTAATATAATAGGATCTACCCTTTTTTACTTAAAAAAAAATGTTCATTAAGTTATAGCCACTTGTTCTACATTAGGCCTTGTTATTGGTGTCATATACCTCTAATTAACTTGAGGAAAATAGACTATCTGTTAGGGTATCCAAAACAATTTTTTTCTATGTTTGTGTTGGAATCAACCATATTTTAACAAAGCGTTCTTCTGGATTTGTTAATTATGCATGAGAAGGATGAGAACCTTAGTGGTGAACATGTGAGGGAAGGGTTGACAGGTGTAGTTTTAGTCAAAGTTCCAAAACTGGAGTTTGAGGGGAAAACAAAAGTAAGTGAAGTTATATTGATGTCTTTAACTTATGTAGAAACTATGTTGATATATATTGTTTTGTCTTGTTTAGCACTTCTCTTCTCAAGTGATTAATTGAATTTTAGCTTGTGTAAACTACATTGTTTTAATCTGGCAATTTTATATGAATTGACGTTTTTCTTTGATGGGAAACTATTCCTGGAAATATCCTAATATTTTATATCTTGGATGTTGATAGAAAAGGTTAGGAAATCCAGAGATGAGGAGGATTGTGGACCAGGCTATTCAGGAATATCTTACAGAGTATTTGGAATGCAATCCTCGAGTTCTAGAATCGATTCTCTCGAAGGATTTGAATGCATACAAGGTACTGTAAAGTAAAAAATGTATGTATTTAAAAACATTCATAAGTTTTTCTAATTTTAGTTGTTTTCTAATTAACAGTCAACTCTTATTTCTTGTTGATTTGGGGTAATGGAGTATTTAAGCACACCCAATTATATCCATATATATGTTTATAAATGCATGCATGACACACACACACACACACACACACACACACACACACACACACACACACATATATATATATTTCAAACAAGTATTTTGAATATCAAGTAATTTCAGTGGGATTTCTTTGTGAGAGATTTAGCATTTTCATTATCATTTTTTGTTATTATATTGTTCCATATATCCTCTAAATATTCTCTTGTTTGTTTTTGTTTTTTCTAGTGGTTTTTGCGGTCCCAATGCAATCGAGGATTTTACACAAGAGACCAAAAAACATCTATTGTCAAAGTGTCAAGGAAAGGGAGCTAACTTTGTTTGTGCAGTGGAGAAGATTGTTGAGGTCTATGAGAAGCTAAAGATGGAGAGGCAGGAAGACAACCAAAGTAGTATTGATGAACTAGAAGTTAATATTGTCATGGACTAGTGTTAGTCCATTAGTGTCGATATTTAGTTGAAAACTCATATTTGTTGTAATACTTGACACTTCATATAATATAATTTATGTCTTTTTAAAATTTATATATATGTATGATGTTTGTACTTTATATTATTTATAATTGTTGTAATTAACTAATTAATGCAACAATATTGCATGATTACATGTGTATTAGATGAGCATGAATATTGTATTATTCTTTTTTTAATTTAAACATAATATCATACTAACAAATTATATTTATTAATAATGAACAACATTAAAACTACTAAAAAACAATGAAGACATATAAAATGACTAAATTAGTGACCAAAAAATGAGAATAATAATGAACACACATAAAACGACTAAAAATGACTAAATTAGTGACCAAAAAATGAGAATAATGAACACATATAAAGTGACTAAAAATTACTAAATAAGTGACCAAAAAATGAGACATAAGTGACCAAACAATGAGAGATAAGTGACCAAACAAAATGACCAAAATTCGCATATAAAATGACCCAAAAAAATGACCAAAATTCACATATAAATGACCAAATGGAAATTTTGGTGGTTAATTTCCAGTCTCTTATTACGCAACCAAAATTGGTCATATTTAGTTTGGTCATTTATAGCTTGTCATGTGGTCATTAATTTTTTCATATATCTGGTCATTAATTTTGTCATTAATTCCAAATATATGACCAAATTAATGACCACAAGACAAGATATAAATGACCAAGTTTGGTCGTGTAATAAGAGACCAGAAATTAACCACCATTGATTGCCAAATCAAAAGCGATCATTTATATATGTATTTTTGTCTTTTTTTATTAATTTATCTCTCATTTTGTACTAGTGAATACTCCCCATGTCTGCAACTCGCCCCATTTGATATAAATGGCAAAGGGATGCTCCCCTTAAACTTGTGCTTCTCATTAAGTACCTAGTGACTAGATGAGATGGATATTACTCCCAATTGTTGTTTGAGATATTTAAATGTCTCTTTGGGAATGGGTTTTGTGAAAACATCCATAATATATTCTTTGGTTGCAATATATTCCAACTTAACATTATGTTCTACTACTTGTTCTCTTAAGAGGTGATACTTGATTGGTATATGTTTTGTTCTTAAGAGCATAACATGATTCTTTGAAATATTTATTGCACTTGTGTTGTCACAAAGTATTGATATTGGATGGATCATATTCTACCTTAATATCTCTCAATATCTGTTTCATCCAAAGAACTAACATGATGTTGTTGTTATATACTTGACCTCTACTATGGATAGAGAAACTAAAGGTTGTTTATTGATCAACCAAGACACTAGATTGTTTCCCAGAAAGAATGCTTCTCCACTTTTTCTTTTCATATCATCAAGACTACCTGTCCTATCTAAATCTATATATGTTGTTAGAGTAAATACTTCACTTGTTGAGTGGCACAAGCCAAATTCCAAGGTGCCCTTTAGACATTTGAATATTCTTTTATTGCTCGTACATGAGTTTATTTTGGTGCAACTTGAAGCTGTGCAACCAATCCTATTGCTTGCATAATGTCTGGCCTTGATGTCATCACATATAATAGGATACCAATTATTGACCTGTATGATGTTTGATTTTCTTCCGGAGATTCATCATCTTTTCTCAATTTACAACTTGTGACCATGGGTGTGCTGACTTGTGCACAATATTCCATAATGAATTTATTCAATGTTTCCTTGATATACTTGGTTTGTGAAATGAATATGCCTCTATCGGATTGAGAAATATGTAAGGCAATAAATAATGATAGTTCACCAAGCATAGAAGTCTCAAATTCCTTTTTCATTTCCTTTGCAAACTCTTGGTAAATTTTGTTTATACTACTTGAAAAAGTGATGTCATCTACATAAACCACAACAATTAACTTATTTTCATTTTCCATCTTGATGTATATATTATTGTCTGCATTTCCTCCTTTGAATCCTTTTTGTTGTAGATATTTATCAAGTCTTGAATACCAAATTCAGGGAGATTTCTTTATCCCTTAAAGTTATTTCTTCAATTTGCACACATGATCCTTATTTTTTGATAATAAGAAACCTTTTGGTTGCACAATGTATATTTCTTCCTCTAGATTTCCATTGAGAAGGGCTGACTTGACATCCATTTGATAGACTTTGAAGTTCTTGAAACATACAAATGCCAAAAACATTTTGATAACTTCTAGTCTTGCAACTAGGGCAAAGGTTTCTTTGGAATCAATATCTTCAACTTTAGCATAGCCTTTACAAACCAATCTTCCTTTATTTATTATTATTTTCCCATATTCATTAAACTTGTTCATGAAAACTCACTTGGTGCCAATCAAATTTTTATCTTTTGGCCTTGGAACAAGTTACCATGTCTTATTCTTCTCAATTTGATTTAGCTCTTCTTGTAACGCCCCCAGCCACCAACAGGTCAAGAAACGTCACTTCTTGGATGTCTCTCTTAGCTCTGATACCATTTTGTGAATTTATATGCATGCATATCTATCTAATGCCAATTAATAGCTATAGCATTCTTCTCATGCCACTATTCATGTGGAAATAATCATTAAAACATTCTGACAATGTATGCATACAGACGACATATTCTGACCATACACAGATTAATGCGGAAATAACAGTAAGCCTACACCTACAACATAAATGATATATCCAGGCATTACTCATCAAGTTATAAAACATGTACAATTACACAACATACAATCAACAAAGATTTGGTACTTATCTTTCAATAGATGACCACCAACTGCGTGTAGACCTTCCACGAACTTCCCAGCCTTAGACCACGCTACTCATCATGCTCGAGAGTGGGTCACCCTCGAGCTGCGACTAAACTCCACTGGGCAAGGGATTCATAGGCTTGGCAAGGGAAACAGGAAAGTCGCACAGGTCAACAAGAAGGATTATCTCCCAGGGCTAGCTCACACAAATAGCCTACAACCTCTCATTCCCCACATTCATGTACCACCCCAGGAAGTGTGCCCCTTCTCTTCTCAACAGTCCTTCAGCTGCCCCACTTCCCTTCCATGGCTTCAGCAATAGGCCATCTAGGAATTCTCTGAGAACTATAGCTACAGTTGGGCTCCCTCTGGGAAAACACTTCCCCAACAACCTTTCTCACTTGGAGAGAGTTGCTTGCAAGTCTAACAACCTACTTATTCAGTTCAACTTCTAAGTCAATTCCCGAAAAGGTGATGGAAACAACAAAGCTCAGTAAAGAAAAGACGATGGCGGCAAGCCACACTCATCCAAGGAACTGTGTACGCTGTAACAACCAATATTTAAGACACAACACAACTCAGAAAGTTACATGGTGCATCCAAATTCACAGGAGACACACGGGATAACTCAAGTATGACCTTAGGATTCCAAAGGTGTGTACTAGATACCGAGGTGATGATGAAGGAGAACTGGTTCAAATGCGTGAATCCTTGGTGAATCTGGAAGGGTGACAGACTTCCAAAGAATCCTAAGGGTCGTGAGAATGGCGAGGAGGAACCCCCAACGAGATGGATTTCCCATCTATAAACTACATGCACCCAGTTTGACACATGTCTTCCTGAAGCTGCATGAGTTCCACTTAGCACTCGTTCCCTTTCCCAGGAACTTAGGACAACAACTATCATGTCCACCTTAGCCTTTAGGAAATAATAATAAAATACTATTCCCTTAGAGGTAAGCCTTCTAGCTTAGCCCCTAGGCATAGACACTTAGCCCCCTCCCTTACCCTACCTTGTGGAGCTTATTCCCCCATAACTCTTTCTTCGTGGTTGATCTACATGCAGCAGTGCAATTTTATTAATGATATGTGTATTTACATATACAAAAAAAAAAATCAGGCTCATGGCCTTAAGCATCTAGGCTCTCCAGCCTAATAAACATTTAAGTCTTCATCTTATAAACACTTGGCTCACCAACATATAAAAATAATTACAATTCAGCAGGGGCTCGGCCTTGGGGTGTTACAATCCCCTCCCCTTATTTTTTCACTGTCCTCAGTGAAACTTACTTACACAACAACAACAAGATTTCCAAAATATTCAAAAAGATGCGAGTATTGTGCCCGCATAGCATCTTCATGCTCCCATGTTGCATCCTCAAGATCGTATCAGGTCCACTGAACTTTTACAAGCCCTATGGATCGATTCTGGATTTGCTTGCTTTTTCAGTCTGTTATACACACCGGATGCACCTGAAAAGTGCTTTCCTACTCCACTCGAATCACGTTCCAATCAATAACATGATTAGCATCAGGTACATATTTCTTAAGCAATGAAACATGAGATACATTATGTATAGACATGCATGTAGGAAATGCAAGCCTATATGCTATTGGACCAATCCTCTCTAGGATTTCAAACGGCCCACTATATCGAGCTGCCAACTTTGAACAATTTCCCAACTTCAGGAAGTTTATGTTGGCCTTCACTCTCATGAATACATGATCCCCTACTTTAAATTCCCTATGATTTTTGTTCTTATCAGCATAACTTTTCCGCCTGTCTTGGGCAGCCTTCAAATTATGCTTAATCTTCAACATTTGTTCTTCCATTTCCTTGAGCAACTCTAGCCCAACCATTTCCTTATCAGCTGGTTTGCCCCAGCTTACTGGGGTGTTGCACTTTCTACCATAAAGTGCTTCAAATGGGCTCATCTTCAGTGATGCTTGATACCCATTGTTGTAGGCAAATTATACCAAGTGTAAATAATCATCCCATTTAGATGGATTTTCCATCACATACATTCTTAGCATGTCCCCTATCACTTGGTTCACCCTTTCTATTTTACCATCCGACTCAGGATGATATGTTGTGTTGAAGTTCACATTTGTTCTGAACCCTTTGAATAACCCCTTCCAGAACTTTGATGTAAACTTTGGGTCTCTGTCAGACACAATTGTCTTGGGTACGACATCAAGCGTGCTACTTCCTTCATATAAATATCAACAACATTAGTTTCCTTATGAGTAGTCTTCATAGGAACGAAATGGGAAGCTTTAGTAAGCTTGTCCACCACCACCATGATTGCATCGTGTTGCTTGTTCATTTTGGGAAATCCCGTGATGAAATTCATTGTTACAACTTCCCATTTACACTCAAGAATGGGTAATGGCTACAGTAAACAAGTTGGGTGTCTATGCTCAGCCTTTACCTTTTGACATTCCAAACATTTTTCAATAAAATAAACAATCTCCTTCTTTATGCCTGGCCAATAATATTGGCTTTTGACTGCTAAAATTGTTTTATGATATCATGGGTGTCCTGCATAAGGTACATTGTGCATTTCTTTTAAAATTACACTCCTCAATTCAGACGAGTTGGGTACATAAACTCTGTTTATGTAGAGGAGGATTCCATCAATTCTCAATTCATAATCCTCAACCTTCTGCTGCATTTTATCTTGCTTCAATTTTGTTACCAATTCCATGTACTGCAAATTTGATTTTGCAGCCTCTACAAATTTGTCTTTCAAATCTGATTGGTACATGCTAATGGTTGTATCATGCAACTCCTGCACTCTTCTATTGAGTGCATCAGCCACTTTTTTCTCTTTCCCCTTGATATGATTTATATCAAATTCATATTCACTGAGAAACTCTAACCATCTGCTTTGCCTGACAATTAGAGTTGGATGATCAAAAAAATACTTCAGACCATTATGGTCTGTCCTCAGCTCAAACCTCTTTCCCATGAGGTGGTTCCTCCACTTCTTCAAGGCATTCACTATGGCTGCCAACTCCAAATCATGAGTGGCATAAATCTTTTCACGCTCCGTCAACTTCCTTGAGTCATAACATACAACAAACCCATTTTGACTGAGGACTCCACCCAATCCTTCTTTACATGCATTTGTGCATACAATGAAGTCTTCATTTGGATGTGAAATCCTCAGAATTGGAGCACTGGTTAACAGTTGCTTCAATTGCTGGAAGCTTCTTTCACATTCTTCTGCCCATTGAAATTTCTTCCCCTTCCTTTGCAAGGAAGTGATGGGGTGAGATATTCTCGAAAAACCTGCAATGAACCTTTCATAGTAACCAGCTAGACCCATGAAGGATCTGAATTATGTCACATTCTTAGGTGATTTCCACCCTTTAATGGCTTCTATATTTTCAGGGTCCACTGTTATCCCATCCTTTGAAATGATATGCCCCAAGTAGTGAATTGTTTTTTGATAAAATGAGCACTTGCTCAATTTGGCATACAATTGATTCTCTCTTATCACTTGCAACACATCCTCAAATGATGCTCATGCTCTTCCTCTGACTTGGAATATACAAGGATGTCATCCAAAAAGACAATGACAAACTTGTCTAAATATTCTCGGAAAACACCATTCATTGAGCACATGAAAACAGTTGGTGCATTTGACAACCCAAATGGCACCACTGTGAACTCATAATGACCATACCTTGTCCCAAAGGCGGTCTTGCAGATATCTTCCTCTTTAATCCTTACCCGATGGTATCATGACCTGAGATCTATCTTTGAAAATATCTTTGCATCCTTCAATTGATCAAAGAGATCGTCAATCCTTGGCAGAGGATACTTGTTCTTTATAGTTACTTTATTCAATTGTATGAAGTCCATGCACAATCTCAATGTTCCATCTTTCTTTTTCATGAACAAGACTAGGGAACCCCAAGGTGACACACTTGGGCGTATATACCCCTTCTTCATAATTTCTTCAAGCTACATTTGCAACTTCTTCAGCTCTGGTGTACTCATTCTGTACGGAGTCTTTGACACTGGAGTTGCTTTAGGCATTAAATTTATAGAGAAATCAATATCTCTCTTTGGGGATAGTCCAGGTACCTCCTTGAACACATCTTCAAAATCTTCCAAGACTGCATGATCCTCCAAATTTGGCACCTTATCCTTAGATATTTCCTCCATATGGGCTGCAAATATTTGACAACCTTTCCTGTAGAATTTCTTCAACTGCATTGATGAAATTTCTATGATAGTCATTGCCCTAGGAATTACTTGGATTGTTCTCTGATTTCCTTCCTCATCTAGGCAAGTGAATGCCTTGTTACGACAATCTAATATGGCATGGTGTTGGTCTAACCAATCCATACCAATTAGGCAGTCATAAGATCCTAAAGGCAAGATGTTCAAATCTTCCCTTGTGCTCAATCCATTGATGTCCATAAGACATGAATTAACCATCTCATTGAATTGTGTTTTGGCTCCAGTAGCCAGCTTCACCAACCAAGATTTTCCATGCTTTCTTTTTGGCAAATGAAAATTTTTCGCCATCTTAGGATCTATATATATATGACTAGCTCCTGAATCAATTAAAATAATAATGGTTTGGTTGTTGATCATACCTTCCACTTCAATCATATGTGATTGATACTCTACTTTCTTATTGTCCCAGGCTGTATAGATCCTTGGTATATTTTTTCCCATGTCCCCCATTATTTCCGCTCATTGAACATTGTGAACAACTCTCACTTTGTCACTTCTGTGAGGACAATCTCTAAACATATGACCACCTTTACAACCCTAACATTGAATATGTGGTTGCCTTGGCCTTTGACCACATGTCTCAATCGTTCTGGGTTCTCTAGAAGTTGGTTGTCCCTGAGGATTATTTCTGAAGAATGGTGGCTTAATTCCCTTCTTCCTCTGATCCATATTGAATTTCTTCTTGTCTTCCCAATCTTTCTATAAATTTGGCCTTGTTTTTTGTTGATTATATAGGCACTTAGCTCGCCTTATGGTCTCGTCCAATGTTTTGGGATCATCATATTGTATTTTGTCACTGGTGAATGGTGGCAAACCACTCAAATACCTTTGAATCTTCATTGTCTCATCCTTGATGAAATAAACATACTTCAACAATTCTAAAAACCTTCTTTCATACTCATCAATGGACATACTTCCCATCTTGAGTTCAAAGAACTCTTTCATTTTATTATCATAGTACCTCTTAGTCAAGTATTTATTTTCAAAATACTTCTTGAATTCCCTCCAAGTAACATTTTTCTCATTAATGTGTTTCACATGCACAAGCTAATCCCACCATATGGATGCCTTACCTTTGAGTTGATAGATGGAAATTCTTCCTTCTGCATGAGAAGAATAATTATGCAATTGAAAATACTTTCTCATGCCCAGCATCCATGTATCTGCATCTTCATCCTTCTTGTGCTCCCCATCATATGTAGGAGGTTTGAGTTTTTTCATTTCCCGTCATAGCTCATCCTCCCCGGACCTCTTATGCTTCCTAACAGGGGATATACTTGAGTTGTTGTGCACTCTCTTATTGGAATGCCTCGGGGAGTGTTGGTGATGTCTGCTATCACCTTTTGTTCTTCTGCGACTTCCTCATTTGCTTGAGCCACTCTCCTTATCCAATTTCTTTTCTATTCTTTCCAGGCTTTGCATCAACTTTATGTTGAATTATTCGTGTTTCTCCATGGCTTTCATGAGCTTTTTGTTATCTGCTTGATGAGTTTGGACATCTTTCTACAACTTTTTAATGATTTTCACCATGTTCCCTTCTTTATCTATTTCTTCTCCATGCCATTGGGGTTTGTCCCTTCAAATCTCAAATAGACATCCATTCCTCTAGCTTCATTTTCTGAACTATAAGCATCATGTGCCTCCCCCATTTCTCTACACTATGTGATGATTCAGTTCGGTTCCAACAATTGTTAATACTGCAAAATGTGCATTCAACTGAAATTTTGTTAGGCTAATAGACTTTTAAAAATTTTCCGGAATAAACCAATCTGATTCAATAAAAGCAATATCAGATTCCATTTTCAGTAGGTCTTGGTCGATCAAGTACCCCTCAGGATTCTATCTCTAAGACCCTCTCTTTTCTGCAACAAATTTTCAGGCGTTAGCCCCTTTTTCTTCTTCCCTTGGTTCGCATGGGACCATGGTTGTGACCCAGTGCTAATGATTTGGGCGCTTATCTGGAACCTTGAAACTTCGGGCTAAGGGGCTTCAGAGGTTTCCATTTTTCGTGCATCCCAACATCACATAACAATGAACTATAAAACGCCTGAAGAACGGTGGATCTACGGTCCTCAGCTTCCCAACATCCAACGAATGAAATTTCCTTTGGAACTCTGGCTTCGGGAGTATCCAAAGCGCATCACAACCAATATTATGGAGTGCCAAGTCTCCAGACTACCGCATAGGATGCCACGTATATTTTGTGATCAACGGTCAAGGTATACTCCAGCCTTCGGTAGTTCTCAACCCACACGACCCCACTTTTCCCCGAAACAGATAAGTAAAATATTCATGCAAAAACAACCATCAAATAATCAAACAAGGATATTAGTAAGGTGGAGGATCATTTAATTATTTCTAAGGGTGATAGTAGGGAACATATGTGAACTTTGAAGGATAGGGACTTTCAAAGTCGAGGCGGGGGAAGTATCAGAGCTAAGAGCAATCTCGTTATTGACGAAACTTACTATGAAGAGAGTGGAGATGATGATGGTCCATTCTTGGTTGGTGCATATCTGCCAGCGCACTGGAAGGAACTTGAAAATCCATAAAATAGAATCAATGGGTTGAGAAGTAAGCATGAGGTAGAGAATGGGATACTGCAAATTGATGGTGGGATTGCAAGTTTTTTGGTCTTAATGATGTGGATGGTGACATCACCGCTCTTCAAAGTTGGAAGGAAACCTGCGATCAACAACTTCTCTAGAAGGAGACCTATTTCATAATTACATTATCATGTATCCAACAATTACCATGGCGTGAATCCTCAATGACTGTATCTCGATATTTCATGCCTCCAAGCAGAGGAAAATAGTGTTAGACTTGGCATGTGAGAGGTGATAGCTTTACATTTTTCTCGGGATATGATAGCTTTTTCTCTTAATGTGGGATGGAGAGATCTATCCACTCGCCTCTTAATGTGGGATTGTTATAATTTTCATAATCCTTTTATTGGTTTGAAAAATATGGACTAACCTGCGCTAGGAATTTCAACCAATGAAACAAGACATATACAATAAATATACCATTCAAATTCAAAGAACTCATTGATACATGGCAGTGGGACTATGCCATGGCCCAAGATTAAGACTAAATACAAGGCACATGGAGATTGATAAGATAGGAAGGAATTGATATCAAGGACCCTCCATTGCATCTGTCTTGATACCTACATAAAATTTCAAGGAGTTTGCCCATACAATGTTTCTACCATCGTCGTCACTAGGAAAGATAATTAAAGAACGATTCCCCAATTAATAAATTCTATTACTTACCTCAGTTCAATCCTCCGTCCAAAAATTGTTTAATTTGATGTATCAACAAATAACCTTTTGGGTCATCTTCCACATAATGTCTGTAAAGGTGGAGTACTGAAAGATTTCATAGTTTTTAAGAATAATTTTAATGGCAACCTGCCTGGTCTTTCTCATCTTAACCTTCCAACAATTGCATCACATGATCAGTCCTTGCATCGCTTGGGTTGTTGATTGTTCTTAATAGACTTGACCTCTCAAACAATGTACTTTCAGGGAATATAGCTCTTGAATTATTGAGTTTTTTTAATGTGTCTGGTAACCTCTTGTCTGGATCTGTTCCTGTTGATTACAATAATATGGCCTATGACAAAAGTTTTCTTGACAATTTGGGCCTTTGTGGAGGTGGGCCATTAATGATACCTTCATGTTTCTAGCAGAAAGACAAAGTTGAAATCCATCTATATATAGTATTGATTGTGGTTACTACTGTGATAGTAGTAGTATGCTTGATTGGTATAGGTTTCTTGTATAATACATGCAAGAATTTTGCTTGAGTTAAATCAAGTACAAAGTCATGGAATCTCACAGCCTTTCACAAGGTGAAATTCAATGAATCAGACATTTTGAAGAGATTGATAGAAGATAATGTTATCGAAAGTGGAGGTGTAGGAAAAGTGTACAAGGAAACACTGGGAAATGATAATATTTTTGTTGTAAAAATGATCTGGAACAATGAGAAACTGCAATCTGCCCCAGATAAGAAATTTCGAGCATAAATGGAGACTTTAAGGAATATTATGCATGCCAACATTGTCAAGCTGCTATGTTGCATATCTAGTTCAAATTCCAATATGTTAGTGTATGAATACATGCCAAATGGTAGCATGTGTGAAAAAATTCATAGTTCTCAATGGAAAATGTTGGATGGGAATCTCCTACCTACATCACGAATGTTCCCCTCTGTTATGACCCAAGCGGAGCATATATGGGGATAAATGTATATGATATGACCCCAAGGGGGGAATATATGGTCTTAAATGTACATGTAATGTGTAAATATATATGTAATAAGGTTGGCCTAATGGTAAAGGGGCCTCATGTGCTAGTGTGAATAGGTATATATAGAGGTCATGTATTCATTATTGGAGGAGGGAATTGTGAAGGATGTAATAAGGTATTTGGTTATTCGAAGGGGGTTGCCCTATTATTTAAGGAGTTTTTGTGTAACTTATCTATCTTGGAGTTGTGCTCCGCACTCACATTTTTTACATAGTGTGTACTTATGTATTGGTATTACAATTTAAGAATTTGGCTCATTACATTTTCTATTGGAGCACCGATCCTAGGGTTTTTCTTCCTCAACACAATCATTTTGGAATTTCCACCAAAAACATTTCTCAGATCCACTTCAAAATGTGAAACCTAGAGGATATTGAGAATAATTATCAGAGTACATATGGTACGAATTTCGACTTCTCGTTTGTTGTACTTTCAGAGATACACTTTGTGTAAGATAGGGTTTTTTACTAGTTTTGTAACTAGTCTCAAACAAGTGTTCTGGGTAAGACATTCTTAACTTTTTAATAGAAGATCCAACTTCTATGAGACCAATTTCAATGGAACAAGAACAATCCATAGTATTTATGGTACAATTTTCAGAATCAGATATAATATATTGTGTACGTGGCACTCTGTACAATTTCGTTCTGCTGGAAAGGCCAAAAATCAGCAAGGTGTGGGGAAGTTACCATAACTTCCACTTGGCACATCCAATTTTATTCAGACATATGGCATTGAAAATAATACATTTCAGAGTACTACAGGTCACAATTTCGGACTCAAAAGGGACAAAATTGCAGAGATACATCAGAAGGAAGGTTGGCTAACAGGACAGACTCCAAAATAAGGTTTCAAAGGTATGTTCACTTAAAACTATCATAACTTTTGATTGGAATGCTCGATTGAGCTAATTCAAAATCCATTGGAAAGAAAAAAACATAGAAGATAATATTGGAACAAGGATTACAACTATTTGAGATATTTATCCTTAATATATTGAAGTTGGAAGTTGAGGTTTGGGTTAGACCTCAATTAAGAATCAACGACAATACCTAACTTTAGTGGAGATGAAGACAATGATGAAATCAATCCTGGGGAATGGTTGAGAATGATAAAGAAAAACTGCAAGACTCCTTTTGGGGCAAGTATTTGTTTGAATGGTGAATATTGTAAGTGGTGTTATAGATTTGACGAAGGTACTAGAAGAAGCACCACATGGGAAGTATTTGAAGAATTATTCTCAAATAAATGGATCAAGGATAAAAAATGGAGGAGATGCATAAAATTCAAGTGGAATTAAAGGAATCGAACAAAAATGTCTCCAAACTGAAAAGGGATAATGAAGAGCTAAGAAAATGTATTACAAATAAAAACAATGAGTTCGTCAAGTTGCAATCCCTTAATGAATCACTCATTAAGGATATTAAGAACTTAAAGCAAGAAAAGAGTAGTAGCAACGAAAAGTGGGAAAATGATGATTCAAGGGAAGAATTGAAAAAGAAAGAAGAAGAGATATGCATATTACAAAACCATAATAAAAAACTATTGGCTGAGGTTAAGATATTGAAAGAAGAAAAGAAGCATTGTCAAAATCAAGAAAAAGAAAGGATCTTGGATGAAGAATCTACCAAAATACTTGAAGAGGAAATTTGCAAAAAGGTTGAATAATCCCTAAATACTGATAAGATAAAATCAGAAATGCAATCCATAATTGAAGAATGATGTCAAAATTTGATAAATAGGGTGACATTGCGGCTTTAAAAAGAGAAAGAAGACAAGATTCAACAAGGTCACCAGAAGATACTTGAAGACTTTGAACTCCATCTAGATGGTGTACATGCCAAATATCATGGTATTATATCCAAGGCTATAGTAATCAAAGAAAAAGGAAAAATGATCGAGTATGTCATTGTCTTTGAAAAGAAGATAGATGAAATGGGTGTGCAAAATAAAGAAAAACCATCAAATTTCAAACCACATCGACACCCTCATTATCGGGAAAGATTTCAAGGAAGACAATAATATCAATATCATCATTATCAAGGAAGAAGATGGAATATTCATTAATATTCATGGAATATGGCATCATAAAATCATTATTCTAGAGGATATTATCATATACCAACATCTACTACAAATTGGAGAAGATTCAACAATGATACATGGAATCAAGGAAAAGAAAATCATGTGACAACCAGACACCAAGGATTACGACTGGAAAGAATTGATTTTGGATGGATGGATCATCATCAATGGAAGGAATAAATGAGGAACATAATAAAATCATATTACTTGGTTTCATCACATGTGAAGCCTTTAATTAAAAAGCTTTAAGGACAAAGATTTTTGAAGGAGGGTACTATGTTATGACCCAAGGGGAGTATATATGGGGTTAAATGTATATGATATGATCCCAAGGGGGGGCATATATGGGCCTAAATGTACATGTAATGTGTAAATATATATGTAATAAGGTTAGCCTAATGGTAAAGGGGACTCATGTGCAAGTGTGAATAGGTATATATAGAGGTCAAGCATTTATTATTGGAGGAGGGAATTATGAAGGATGTAATAAGGTATTTGGTTATTCAGAGAGGGTTCCCCTATTATTTAAGGAGTTGTTGCGTAACTTATATATCTTGGAGTTGTTCTCCACGCTTACATTCTATACATGGTGTGTATTTCTGTTCTGGTATGATCATTTAAGCATTTGGCTCATTACACCCTCCAATAATACATCAAGATGTTAAATCATTTAATATATTGTTGGATTCTGAATTGGAGGCCCATATTGTTGATTTTGGTTTAGCTAGAATTGTAGAGAAGTTGGGTCAGGATAATGCAATGTCAATGGTTGTTGGCTCGTATGTATATATTTCCCTAGGTAATAATTTACAGTCGAACAATGAATGTATGTGAATATATGTGTGTATTAACCAAATGTGTCAGTCAATAGAAAATAAACAATTCTAGCTAAATTGATTTAATTGATGGACATGTGTGTGGAGTATTCTTATAGTTGTAGAGTGTATGAGAAAAGTAGCTTATAGCATCACGATAGTCAGAGGGAACCACCCAGGAACACTGAAAGATAAATAGGAGGCCAGTATTCGGTGCTGCGACAAATACCACAGTCCCAATCACAATCTGGTAAGCCTTCCTCTTGAGCAAATCAAACACCAAATTTTATTTGAGCTATCAATTTTGCAAAATATTACTTACTTCGTCTAAACATACTACAATATTTAGAACTTACAGAGATAAATTCGCTACTATGGAACCAATATTCACAACATTGGCTCTAGAGACTCACATGCTCCACCAAAAATTCTCGGAAGAGGAGCAGGCCAGCCGATGGTACTGGGGTTCTTCGTTAATTACCAAACTATTGTTGCATGCCACGGTTGGGTTGGCCGAGATTCTGGTGATTTTGTGCAAACATTTCATGGGGAAATTGGAGAGGGCGTTGTGTGTATATAGCTTAGTAGGTAAAGAAGAAGTATGATTGAGCAGGTAAACAAGATGTATGAACATGCTCGTGTAGGCAAGTTTGCATGGTGTTGTAGGTGGTAGTGGCAGATCAATTCAATAGAAAATGCTCTATGAACTATGAACTATACATTGGAGCAAACATTTAATGTTAAGAAGTAATACTAGACTCATTTCTAGCATTACTTTGTTTGGGAAAAATGAGGACACAAATGTATGTGTTATAGCAAGATTTGTCTCACCCTATGCAATCTTGCACCGAAGACCTTTTTCCATTTCCCCATGCAGAATTTCAATCCCTTTTTGAAAATCCTAGAGCCAAAAATACATTTTTTCCACATATGCGCACATTGCCTACTATACAACATGCGTATACATAGGTTGCACCACTACAGCGCGTGTACATTGGGAAATGTGCCCAAAAATGAAAAATAGTGTCGGGTTTCCATGTCACAAAAAGAGATCAATGATCCTTGGCCTTCCATATACTGGAAAATTTCTGACTCGGCCCTTTAGTTCCACTTGAAGGCTATAAATGGGCCAATTTTGAGCCATGGAAAAGAGGAGAAAGAATTCAACTTTGAGAGCAAATTTACTCTGGAGGAATTATTCACTTCACATTGAGTCTGCATCCCTTTATCCTTTAAGTCTCAACACAGTGTTCAACCTCCAAGATTTTCCCTTATTGAGTGAGAACTCCATTGTCTCTCTTACATGAGCTTTCCTTTGGTGGAGGATTGAAGTGGTGGAGGCATAGCTAGAAGGAACTTAGTTTCTCGGTTCCGAACCGTTCCGACACGGAAGTCTGTAACTTATTCACTTACGTCGATAATATCTTAATAGAAATACTCTTTTCTCATCCAATTGATATCTTGCAAATATTTGAATTATTATTCCATGGGCGTATTTTTTATGAATGTTAATTGATTATGCTATTGAATGTGCTAACATCATATATTATCACCATATGCTTTCATTGCTTGGTTGTTGAGGACTAGTTGCAGGTATATTTCTTTGGGTCAAGTGCTCAACAATGGACTTCATCGAACATCTGGACGAGGTAAGAATTTTATCTTGTCTTGCTAGCATATTTGTTTATATAGCATGATTGAAAATAGAGTTGATTTATGTAGTCATTTCTGTCTGTTGTGGTTTCCCCCTAGCCATAGAGATATTTTCCTCGTAACATAATTGGTGACCATACTAGGGATTGAATCTTCTTTTTTGGGGTTTAGAGTGTTTTTATCCTTAGATTTCTCTCATTCATATTGCATTTCTTGTTGTGTGTTTTCTTAATAGCCTCTGTTCACTTTGGTTCTGAGTCTTTCAGCCTTCTCCTTAGCCTAGCTGTGTTTTTGACACTTGTATGTGGGTTTTTTCTTGGCAATCATGTATATACGCGTGTTGTCCTTCTGCAAGTTGCGTACATACGCGCTTTTCCTTTGAAAAATCGCGTACATCAACCTCTTTTTATTTTTTGCTGGGTTTGGTGGTTGTTGGGTTGGTTTTGATGATTGTTGAGTCTTCTTGGGTCTCTGTAGTGACTGTTAAGTGTCTGCAGGATGACAAGAAACCTGTCTTTGGTTGAATTTTTGGGTGGTGCCTTTCTCATCATATTTTAATTTTTTTGTCCTTTTACATTGGGTTGGGTGTTTTTCTCCTTTGTATCCTACTTGAGTTGTCTCTTTCTATACAGAGTAGAGTCTATATATCAAGTTGTTGTTCAGTCCATGCATTTTCATTTTTCTTATATTGAAAATACAAAAATTTGAGGCATTTTACATTGATTGGCATTTTGATCTTTTAAGTCTTTGTCATTTATCTTAGTGCATGTAAAGAAAGATTTCATTTTTATTTAGAATTGTAGAATTGAATTGAAAGTTTCATTTTTAAAAATCATATCATTCATTGTAAATTGAAGTTAGGACTTTTCATTGTATTCATATTTGCTTTACTTTCTAAGTCATAACATCACCAGTTTCACGACCGCACCCTTTTGAGTAAGCACGACCATTAAAATTAACTCTATAATTTAAAATTGATTAGTAACGATTTTTTTTTCTAAGGTGCACAAACTAGCTTAGGATTTAGTGCCTTGGAATAGGATTTTGTGAGTAAACTTCTCCAAGGATATTAAATCAACATATGTGTCTGACTAAGGGAGTGGAGAAATCCATTGTATAATTGGTAAGATCAGGAGAACCTGCTTACACCAAAGTTAATCACGAGGTCGCGCGAGGTCAGATGAAGGGATATCCCCCCGGTACCTTCTTAGCGTCAGAGATATTTCTAGGGATCTATTCATATCTGGGGATCTTGCTATTGCCCTTACCTCCATGAGAAGCGGTGCTTTCAGGGTTTTAGAATTTTCTACCCTTCCCATGTGGTGGACCTGACTTACGACTGCTCGCATGTGCATCAGTTATACAGCGGTTTCTTAGTTGCTTGACTTAGCTATCACATAGGTTACTTGCAGGGGTTATTCTGCAGGTACCCTGGGTAAGATAAAGGTCGGACAACAAACAACCTTTATGGAGGATTACCTCTTCGAGGGGATCTGATCGACTGGTTTTTAATCCCACGAGGGCCCTTATAACTGATTTGGTTACCTTCGATATTTAGTAGGGAGTCTAAGGCCCCTCTTGGGCAAGGCATACCTACTTTAGGGAGGTAGGCCCATTTCAGCCACTTTATCCTATTTGTTTGCATATTGGTCATTTGACTATTTTTGGTGTGCTCTTTGATTACTAGTTGGACTTAGGATTTGTTTTTATATCTTGAGTCTTAAGTCATCGTGGAGTCGGACTAGCTTCCCCATCGGTCTCGCCACTTGTTACAATTACCACCAGATTTTGAGTCTTTGCCTTCTAAAAGGCGAACATTTATTATACGTGGTACACACACCTCCACTTTTCAAACTTGTGATTCTACAAGGATGAGTATTGAACTAAGTCATCGGAATACTGTGATCCCCTCGACTCCCACACCTACTATAGTTAATGGCACCCCTTCGACTCCTGCAACCACAATGGTTGTAGTGTCAGAGGCACATACCATCACTCGTTCCTATCCTATAGTGAATGCTCAACCTATTTCCACGAACCCATTTAGCTCTCTTGGTCACTCACCGGGCTATAATGTTTAGTGAATCCCTATGGCCTCTAGTCCCTTTTCCTATGGTATGCCGAATTTTACTTCACATTTTTCAATCTCCATCCCAGTTGTTGGCCCTAATGATATTATTGGACTTGGGGGCACAACTCCTTCTTATACTCATTTTTCGTTTGGTGGTTGTCGGTTCCCTCAAAAAACTCCTACCATGGGAGGCATTCCTTGTTTTAACCCTGGGTCTAATCCCGTTGCTTCTGGGTGGAGCAACCAACCTGGCGAACAAGATTTGGCTCAAATTCCATCCTATACCCCCACCTCCTCAATTTCAATTCTGACCAATACATTTGGCATGACGAATCCACCTTTATCCTTCGGATTCACACTCGGAGGAGGTTAGTTTCACACCTTGGGAAACCCCCAACCTAGAGCCACTCCGGATGGGGGCAATTTTTATAACCCCCATCAGAACATTCCTACTAGAATGATGTCCAACCAACCTCTTATGAATCATCCTGGAGGAGGGTCTTACAACCCCGGACAGGGCCATGGTGCTTACCAGAACCCTGGATGGGCTGAAATTCCTCAAACACAATCTTTTCAGGGAGCTTGGGGCCAGATGCTACAACCTCATCTGCCTTTTCTGGCCATGCTTAATCTTCCAGACTTGTCTAAGTTGATGAAAAACCCTATGTGTCATGATCCTACATGGCCCCCCGTTCCCACCAAGCTTCCTTCGGACATTCCAAAATTCGAAGGTAAGAATGGCGAGGATCATGGTGATCACGTCAACACCTTTCACCTAGGGTGCTCTTCTAATTCCCTTAATGACGATTCCATTAAGTTAAGATTATTTCAACGCACCCTCATAGGGGTTGTTGCGAAATGATATATCAAGCTACCTAGGGGCATATGGGACCTTTAGTCAGATGATGCTTGTCTTCCTTAACCACTTCCAATTGTCGGTCTATTACGATGTTGGTCTAGAAATTTTGTCGACATTACGCCAGGACACAACCACTCATATCTCGGATCACATCTAGGAGTGGAGTAGATAGAAGAGGTTGAAAAAGACCTGCATACCCCCAAACGTTATTTTAGAGTGGTTCCTTAAGTCCTTGCATCCTCCTATCTCTAAGTATGTTGCTACATCCGAGGTTACATTTGAAGAAGAAGCAATCTTCAAATCTCGACAGTTAGATCTTATATACGCTCAGTCTGGGATGTTATACCAGATTCTTTTGGATGCACCGAGGTCAAACTATGACCCTATAAAAGAGCCCGGACCTCATGTCGATGGCATTGTAGGCTCTACCAATGTGAAATTTGCAGACTCGATGACAAGCAATTTGAAAGAGTTGTCTCTAAACTAGTCTGCAGGAGGGCCAACTTCGTCTGTGTCTTCCAATCCCACTCAGTCGGCAGATGTACATTCTGTGCAATCGTCGATCGACCCTGTTATACCCCACTTTCAAGGATAACTAGGATATTATGTCTTGAGGCCCACAAATCCTAGACATGGAGTACCGAGAGCTAGATCGACTTGAGCATGGTCCTAGAGGGCCCATCTTTTCTCCCTTTCAGCGCCTCCACTTTGTCAACAACAGCTACATCATCCATCACCTTCGGCTTGGTACTACATCATAGATGGTTCTTTCTCCATGAGATAATGAGTCCAGGTATCATGGTATGCATCACTCTGGTCCTCAAAAACTTTTTAATATGTGCATTTGATTCCTTTGTTTCTAACAGGTGCTTGGACATTATGCTTATCCACTTGACCATGTATGGGGGGAATGATAGGATGCCCTAGCAAGCCTGTGTCCATAGGTTTTGAGTTGCCACTGGGGGGATTGTTGAAGAGCCATCGTCCATTTCTGTCACACATACCACTTTCTATCTTATTTCTCGCTCACCCATCTCATTACCTTGGTATGGGAATAGGTTTGATCATTTAGGGGTTGTACCTTACATTGTGGGAAGAATTGGCTAAAGGCATGGGGGTTAAAAGTAGCTGACGATAAAAGCCTAGGAATAAAACCTCGAGATTCTTCACCTAGGGATCCCTGAGAAATAAATAAAAGGCTTCTTAGCAAGAAACAGAGGGACCCGTAAAAGAATAAATCAAGACCTAGTTGAAGGATGAGGGGTCTCATAACGAGCCAGATCATTACGTCCATGGGTGCCTAATGGTATGACACTACCAGTGTCTGGTTACCACGCCAGGGTAGTGGCTCTTGGTTTCATAGCCAAGATAAAGGGGGTATCATCATGATTCAACCTTCTAATTTCGGTGAAAGTACTTGTGGGTAACATTGTCACTTCTAGTCACCAAGTCAGGGCAATGTCCCTTAACTAAATTATTGAGAGAAAAAGCAATAAAAAGATAAAAAACAATAAGACAATACCTGGTCAGAGGATAGGAGGTCTCATCACAAGCCGGCCCATTAGATCCATGAGAATCTAGTAGTATGAAACTACCATCATCTGCTCACCACGCCAGGGTAGTGGCTCTTGGTGGCATAGCCAAGAGAAAGCTGGTCTCATCATGAGCCAACCTTCTCATTTCCGTGAAATGTTTGTGGCTAACATTGCCACCACTAGTCACCAAGCCAGGGCAGTGTCCTCTGATTAGAATCTTGGAAAAAATGAATATTAAAAGGCATGAATGGGCTTGGAAATATTTGTATCCATAATAGGTAAAACTCACCCTCCATAGAGGCACCCATCGGTAAGACATCCTTTCTATCACTGCACCTTTTGCCCAGACATTCCCATCCACTTCCCCTACTTACATGACTTGGAATTGATCCTTTCCAGGAAAAACCCTTTTCCAATAGACTCTATCGCAATAGGACGTCTTGTCACTTTCCCCAAACTTGTATTGCATACTTGTATAATGTCTTTGAGAACTGGACTGCGGTAAAGGGGTTTTATGTAGATGTTTAATAAATATTGATGATTAGATGTGATTGGCATTACTATGATCCCTGTGACTTATGATCCCATGGAGGGCGTAGCTGTTGATGTGCAGGATCATGCCCGACAAACAGGTATCGATGGACAGGTACACATGGGGAGATGATCAGTTCGGACCTCCATGGGGTTGAAGAGCCCACTGATGGATGTTGAGACCCCAGCAGGGGACAGAGATAGGGCAGAGCATTTGTACCAGAGAAGAGTAGAAGAATCCACCAGAGGGAGCTGAGCATACCTGTACCTAGGGGGATTGAGCCCTCTCCATAGAAACATTGACCTTGGAAGGCCCATGACATCTACCAAGATGCCCATGACATAACCCAACAGTATGGACGTTTTGGAAGCTAGCTTTGGTAGTGTTGGCACGTGTGGCAGCTTGGAGAAACCTAAGGAGGGCTAACATTTTGCTCTAGGAGGCTACATTTGCCTTGGAAGGGGCTAACGTCACCCTAGAAAGGGGATGATGTATGTCTATTGCTTGATTAGGGTTTAATTTTCAAACATTTAATGTAAAACAGTATGATTTTAGTATTTTGGCCTTGTCGGCCGTTTTCATGACCTAAAAAGTAAAATTAGGTCATTGTACTATATAAATTGAGGGTTTTTACCTTCATTTTTTCATCATCTTTCACTCATTCATTAGTGAGGTCTGAAATTTGCGTTATCTTTGGAGCTATTGGCTGAAATTGTGAGGCGCACCTGTTGAAGGAAGAATTTTTCTTGGCATTTTAGCATTTCTCTTGGTGGAAGGTATTACAACTGTTGATACTGAGAGGGGGGTGAATCAGTATCAAGTACAATTTAAAACCTTTTTCAACTTATACCTAAACCATTCAACTATATCCAATGAGAAATGAACAATAGTATAAGAGTTA
>JZKD02S1745698.1:69124-103631 GCA_000966675.3 Picea glauca | reverse complement strand
CATGATTGCTTGCTTCCACCAGCGCATGTCTCGGATCTTATTTTGACATGGGGGTGATCACCTCATAATTTCATGCATGCGTGGATAATGAGCACGTGATTCGCGCTTCACGCAGATACGGAGTTTGGAAAACATTCCCACCATCACGCTCGCTTGCCAATTTCACCAGTGCGCGAAAACCTCCGAAAACCCTGTTAGCTGCGGAAAGCGAACACTTTCCACAGCGCACCACTTGATAGGAAGTCCATCTTAGCTGTGGAAAGAAAAACCACATATAACATCATTTGAAAAATGTTTCTTAGCGCGGAATTAAATATTCTCCGTATCGTGCCACGTGCGAACTGTCTGTCGAGCTTTCCGTGCCTCGTTACTTTCCACAACAATTTGAACTGATGAAACACCGCCCTTAGCTGCTGAAAGCTATCGCTTTCCACAGCGCACAATAGGCCCTTTAACATGATGTTAGCTGTTGAAAGTAGACAGTCACATTTTCGAAATAGAAGACTTTATGGATTGATTATTTCCTAAGACACACCAAAACCAAAATTTTTTCCGACTGTAAAAACTCAAAAATGACTTGAAGATACTACTGAAAGCTATGATATCCACCAAAACTCGGCCAAAAAGATGGTTTCATTTTGGGAGTTAACACGTTGAAAAGTTGCTCCAATGTTCTTTAAACCGAAAGGCAATTTCCAGTAGGCAAAGGTACCCCAAGGACAGATGAAAGCAGTCTTGTGTTGATCCATGAGCAAAATATTAATCTGATTATAGCCAGAGAAATCGTCCATTAAAAATAAGATTCCACTACTTGCGCAATCGTCGGCGATCTGGTCAATGAAGGGAGTTGGATAATTTTCGTTAGGACAAGCTTTATTAATATCCCTATAATCGACACATACATGGACCGTGCCTTGTTTTTTATTGACCGCAACTAAATTGGATACCAAATCGGTTAAAGCCACAAGATAGATAAAGTCGGCCTTAAGAATTTTTTCGACTTCGAGCTTGATAACGACGGATTTACGAGGGTGGATTGGGCGAAGTCTCTGCCGAACAGGTTTAGCATCCAGGTAGGTCTTAATTTCATGTACAATGATATTGGGATCAATACCCGGCATCTCTTCATAGGTCCAAGTGAAAACATCACAGAATTTATGAAAAATAGCTTTATAAGTGACGAATTCATCATCGGAACATGCGGCTCCGATGTGAACATTTTCGACGACTCCAGGTTTAATGGATATGTCAAGAGGAATCGTGGGTGAAATGTTACTAAGGTTCCCTTCATAAAGCACATCGTGTGTTGACTTGGGAACATAGGAAATGAAAACAAAGGTTGACAGCGTCAAAATCCGTTGGTAACTCTTGATGGTGTGCTTCTCTAGGAAGAGAATCGAACGATGATGTCCATCGTCCCATGGGGAGTCTTCCATGGACATAATCGACATGATCATCTCATATGTAGGAAAGATATCATGAAACAGATCAGGAGATGAATCACCAAGAGAGGGAGTAGAAGGGGTTGTCAATTGAATGGCTTGATAAGTGGATTCAACTAGACTTAAAGGAATTTGTTCGCCATAGTGAAGATAATCACCAGGATCGAGTACTATCCACGGGTCATAAGACGTGGGGGTTTCACGGACGGAGGTGGAAATCATGTTGATTGAAGCGACAAAAGGAAGTGTAACATCGGGTTGTGCAATTGGGAAGGTACCCATTAAAGTGGAATCTTTCAGGAGACCCACACCGACATTCTCGTACCTAGGAGGTGTCTTTGAGATAAATGGCATGTTGCTAGTATGGGAATCAGAGTTGAAAAAGGCCATTTGGTCAACCGTAACGACTTTTCCTTGATGTGGGAAACGTAATACATGGAAAAGGGTTGACACGACAACACACATGGAATCAATCCAGGTACGGCCAAGTAAGAGGTTATAGTCAAGAGGCGCATCAAAGACCTCAACCTCTACGTTGATTGATTTTCCTTCCAATGTAATAGACTACGAGGGAAGAACATCGTAGGGTTTAAAACTAGAACCATTGAAATCCTTAAGTGTATTATGTGATTCGGTGAGGGGGGAGAGCCAATGGATTTCCAACAAGCAACAGACATGATGCACGTCGAGGCGCCCTCGTCAATAACGGTTCTACAAATGTTCTTGTTCTCAACAACAACTTGAATCTGAAACGCTAACTGAGGAGGTAGCCTTGGAATGTGATCTTCCAAGTCAAATATTATCAAATTTGTATCTGTGGGATCAATTCCATTGATGGCCTTTAATAGTGCCTTTCATTGAGCGGGACAACTTTGAAGGACTTCGAGCGCTAACATCGCAAAGGGTGCTTGTGCAAGCTCTTCTACAATACTGTAGTTTTGAGAATCAGGTGCATGAGGATTGAAGGTAGACTTCCGAACAATGCCCGCCCTTTGGAGGAGGGCAGAGAACTATATCGGGACCCAGTCATTCAAGATGAAGAGGACCGTTGGGAGGTGAAGTTGAAGGAGGCGGTTGAACCAACGAAGGTGGTAAATCGTCAACTTTCTCCTTTGAAGGAGAATAATCTTTGTCTCGAGTGGTGATGGCAACGTTGTTCTTGTTAGAATTACTAGTACACATAAGGACATATGAAGTGGTGGAAGGAGAGGGTTGGTCATGAATGACCAATTGAGCCTGTTGTTGAGAAGGGAAATGTTGTGACTAAATGACAGGTGTGGGAGGTTTTTTGGTCCCTTGAAGGAACTTAGTGACCTCAACGCGTCTTGGAAATTCTTTCATGTAGTGGTCATCACCAAAGATAAGGCAAGGATATAGAGTTTTACGCTTATCCTTATCATCAGTAGACTGGGTCTTGGGTTTATTGGATTGTGGATTATTATTTCTATCCTCCTTATTCCTACCCTTTCCTTTTTTAGACTTATTTTTTCTAGCAAGGGTGGATTGAACAGAGTTAACCTCAAAAGTGTTGTCGGTGGAAGGAGTAGGAGTCGAAGCACTTTGAACATTATAAGTAGGATATTTGGGAATAGTGTGGGTGTTCGACGTGGATTTAGCATCAACATGGAAGGTACCAATAACGCCATCAACAACATGAGAAGTTGTTGGAGTTGTTGAGGTAGTCATAGTAGAAGGGCGAGGAGCATCAGGGATCAAGTCGTAAAGATTTCTCGTTTTTGAATAAACGAGATCTAGGTACTAAGCGCGAATAATCGCCTGTTATTCGATGACAATGCCACCCATGGAAATATCATGGGATATTTCATTCACGAATGATTTAGTGAACCATTCAGCCAATAATTGATCAGGAAGTTCGAGTTTGATCAAACGTCATCTTCATCTCCACTCATGGATGTGATCAGAAATATGAGTGGCCGAAGATTGCTTAAAGGAACTCAAAATTTCGGTTTATGTCTCATAGTAGATGAGCAATTGGTAATCTGTGATAAAATCCATGGCGAGGGTGTTGAAGTCATTAAATAAGCCTCGCGGTAATTCTATGTACCACTTTGCAACCGAACCCGTGAGAGTTCGTTGGAAGAGTCGTAAGTGAATGGAGTCGTCCATAAAAGATTTGGATGAGAACCAAAGGTGAAAAGTCATGACATGGTTGTTTGGGTCTTCTCCTGGTTTACCATCGAATTTGGGAATGTCAGACGGTAGCTTGGCTGGTATGATGGGCCAATGGGGAGAATGTAAGATAGGATCATTCAAGATCCTAGACAAGTCAGGTAGATCCAAAGTATCTAGAAAATGAAGTTGTGTATTCGCTTGAGGGTATTGGTGACTTTGGGGAGGAAGTCCTGTCGGTATACTAGTAGGACCATAAGCAGTCTGCATGTATGTGGAGTGTCCTCACAGATTCGACCAAGGATGTGGAGGCATGTAGCCCATAGGGTTGGGTTGGTTGGGAATGTTCCCTTAAAAAGGGACACTGGATTGAACGTGTGGACCCCAAGTGGAACCCAAAGAACCTGGATATGGTTGGCCTGAGTGAGGGGGTATAAAAGGGTTTCTTTGAAGTTGTTGCCCCCCAGATGATTGAGGATTTCCTTGGGCAAGGAGATTTCAAAGGTGGGCTAGTGATCCGGATGTGTTTTGTCCATACAGTGGGTTATAGAGTCCAACCTGAGTTTTTCCTCCAAGTGGATGATACCCCCCAACGGTATATTTCCCTCCAACAGGAATCTGGTAACCAGAAGTGAATGAATGATGGGTGATTCCAATTGGATTGGAGCCACTAGGGCCAGATCCCCTGGGAAAAGGTGGACCCTCCGAAGAGGACCCGGGAAGGTGTAGGAACAAAACCGGTAGCAGCATTATACCCAGGTGGAACAAAAAGTCCAGAAACTCTGGATGGAACCTGGGTAGGGACAATAGTGGAAGGATTCAAAGCATGACACCCAGGAGGGAGTGGTGAGATAGGTCTAGATGAGAGTGGTGTGCCAATGGGAGCTTGGTTAACCACCACATTCCCGGTAGGAATAGTCGTAACATGTGGGACCATAGTATAATGGGTCATCTGGAGAGAAAAAGTTGAGCTAGGACCAACGGACTATGTGTCTGAAATGACGGTGATATATCTGGTTGCAATAGAAAAGTGGTTTGGTGGCACCGTGTAGGTAGCAGAAACTTCGGGTATTTTTGATACGACAGGTATATCATCACCTGCCCCTGAGCCGTAAAGGTCCCGCACAGTGCGAGGAGGGATTATAAATATGTCAGTAGTCCAAAGAGGATCCTCGACTCCAGGGCCTGAATGGGGTCCAGTCGGTATTCTATAAGTGTCAACAACAATTTCTCCAGATGAATTCAGCCGGAGAATACGTCTCTCGTATCCAGGAGGAATGCAGAAATCCTCTAGAGAATCAGAAACAATTCGGAAACTTTCTAAAGAGGTGGAACCTATTTCTTGTGAGGTTACAATGTCCTGAACCTCACTCTATTGAGGAGAGCCCTCCAGTGAATGAGGGGGTAGAGGGAGATAATCCTCCATATTTTCCAAAGGAAGTCCCTAGACCCTACACAAACAACGTGGAGGGTCGATGTTGGTGGAGCCAAATATTTTACGCAAAAAATCTATGGCCAGCTACGAAAACAAACAGCACTCACTAATAAAATCTAGGAATCAAACCAAGCAAACAAACCTTCTTATTTAGAAGTCACTAGTTGGTGATGAAATTCAACGTCGTGAAGTCAAGACAAGAAGGGACTAGGATATAGTGGGTGGAAAAGTTACGTTGACGACCTGTTTAATGGAATTACACCGTCGTGCAAGCTCCCACACATAATCGTGAGTATACCCTCCAAGGATCTCAAGTGAGTCTGGCCAACGTCGATTAAAGGTACCGTGAAGACTTGCCCCTCCACAGTCACCTTGTGTAAGACCCTAAAGGTATAGGCTACTAAGGTTACCAAGAACAACAGTGATGCCTGGGGAAATAGTCAACAGTCCAATCCACGTGCAAAGGTAGGGTATCTAGCTCGAAATCAACTTGAAAGGCTTCCACTCATCATTGTGGGTATACCTTCAAGCTATCCCCATAATACGCGCAATCTCTACACCAAGACCAACAAAGCAGGGTGAGTAACTCTGCCATTCTTAATGCGACCTCAGGTTTGACCCTTGTGTGAGAAGGGATTCCCAAGACAAAATGTTGCAAATGGATTTGAACACTCCCTATCACAATATGCTATTGTGTGTTTTTTTCTTTGGATAGTGTATCTCATAGCCTATCTCAAAGCACTAGCCTAGCTAATGTTGGTGTAAAATATCCCTAGAAAATAAATTAAATTTTTAAATTACGCAATGTTTTTTAGAGGTTGTTGTTTACTCAAGAGGGAGATGGAGATGAAACCAATGTTGTGAGAGACCTTGACCCAATAATATGAAAATAGATATGAATGATGCAATATTTCGTTCAATGAATTCTATATACAATAGGAAGAAGTTATCTTTCCAGAAACACGAAAGTTATGAAATATAATTTCTTTTCTTGAGTGAACTACAATTCCAAACAATCATAAGCAATGAAATTTCTCAATTTGTTCTCTTTCAGTTTTGAATGCAAAGATTTTTTATGAATGATTACTTAAAAATAATGAATGTCTTTAATTTTCCTTTCCGGAGCCATATATGTGGTATACTAAAGAAAGGAAATGTAATCAAAGAAAATAGATACACTCAACAGAAACCCAAATAAAACTTTCAATGAAGATAAAAACAAAAATGACAAGAAAGTGTTTATCAAATGCAAACAAGCAATAGATTTCAAAACAACAATAAATCCAAAAAATGTAAAATAATCCAAAACTTCACTCATATGAAAGACTTTTAATCAATCAAGCACCCAAATCTATGATCAGAGATTATATCCTTGTTGATAAAAATCAAGAAGAAAAAACTTACAAAATGATAATGAAGGGTTCGCAATCTTTGAAAACCAATCAAAAAGCAAGTTTTAAATTCAGCAATCAATCAAATACTGACCTCAAAAGTTCCCCACATATGATCAAGGCAAAACTGGGCATCAAAAGACAATCAAGACCCAATCCAAAATAATTTACAGACACCATCGCAGGCCAACAGTAGGTTACAGTGCGGAAATCACCAGTTTTCGCAGGCTAGCAATGGGTAGGGTGCGGAAAGTTTTCACTGGCCTAAGCAGTTAGGGTGCGACAATCGAAAGTTTTCACAAGTGACATATAGAGTATAGTGCGGAAACATCAGTAAACACAAGAAAATTGGAAAGAGGGTAAAGAAATTTAGGAAAATTTCAGGGCCAGAGAGTCTGGATTGATCCCTTACAGACTCAAAAACTGAAACAGAATGAAAAAAGGTAGGCTAAGGGAAAATGGACAGAAAAAAACCAAAAATAGGTAGTATCCCGAGTGGAGTCATCAGTTTTGTTATTGGATAATATTGGTAAATGTGGACATAAACTGATCTCCCTAGATCCACCTAGATCTAGAACAAAACAAGATTGGGTATGGTGCTTTCCCTAAGCTCTAATCATTGAATCTATTATCAAAGAAAGGATGTGTGACATACCTTTGAGTATCGCTTCTTTATGTCTTTGTTGTCCCTACTTCACTCCGATGCTCTTGTGGTATTGATCCTGCAATGAAAAACAAACCAACCAAAGTGAAAGAAATAATAGTATATTCAATGAAGACTTATACATGTGATCAAGGAATCATGTAATAAAATGAGAATGATTTTATGGGAAAGAAACATGCCACTGTATTATATTAAGAGAAAGTGGAAGATACAACCAAACATCCTTGACGTCGCTAAGTTCCCTTTCGGTGGCCCTTGCTCTTGACACACACACTTGCTCCAAGATTGCATGAAGATGATCCACAATAACTCGATAAGCTAAGATGAAGCCTTCAAGCATCTGATGTAGAGTACCTCACACAATTCATAGCCTATTCAACCTTAATAATTCCTTACTTTCTCTTGCTTAATTCATTTGTTTAACCTTTTCCATGAGAGATCCATCATTATATAGGAGGAAGAGAGATGGTTAAATAGATCAGGATGATCCCACCAAATCAGAGAAGCCAGTAGGATCCCAACCATATGAATTCCACCTCATATTCTAGAAGATTCCCTTCTATAACCTTCATGAACTTCGTCCCTTTTCTTAATCTTAAAACGCCACCACACCCTGTCTATAGAGAAGCCTGCGAAAAATCCATAGGCCAGGTTAAGGGCAGCCTACAGAAATCAGGCATTTCCGCACTGTGTATTACTCTTAGTCTGCGACGCCCTTCTAAAAACAATTTTTGTGGAGGGAGAAACCAGTTACTTTTCTCATGCAAAATATCCTTTTGAGAGCCTGAACGCATGCTTGTAGAACATTACTAGGGTGACCAAAATAATGTGTAACACCTACCCCAAAGGATGTATCGGATATCATATCCTTTATGGGATTAGAAGGATACTATAGAAGGTTCATAAAAGGATTTTCCAAGATTGGTTATCCAATCACTGCCCTTCAGAAAAAGGGGGTTAAATTCACTTGGACATCAAAATGTGAAGAAATATTTCAGGCACTGAAATACCTTCTGACCCATGCACCTGTGATAAAGATTGCATACCCTAATAATGACTTCCTCGTGTGTACATATGCCTGCAAGGAAGGACTCAGAGGAGTCCTTATGCAAGAAGGGCGTGTAGTTTCCTACGAATCCAGAAAATTGAATGAGCATGAAATCAATTATATGACCCATGATCTAGAGTTGGTTGTCATAGTGCATGCTTTAAAAATGTGGAGAAATTACCTCCTGTGTAGGATATTTGTACTTATGATAGACCACTATGGGTTGAGGCACCTATTTGATCAACCAAAACTCAATGCTAGACAAGCTAGGTGGATGGCTCTCCTTAGTGAGTTTGATTTCGAAATAAAACACATCAAAGGAAGGGAAAATAGGGTGGTCGATGACCTTAACATAAGTGTGAAAACGATTCACCTTGAAGTAGTGAGCACCTGTG
The DNA here is from genome assembly GCA_000966675.3 of Picea glauca. Lineage (NCBI taxonomy): Eukaryota > Viridiplantae > Streptophyta > Pinopsida > Pinales > Pinaceae > Picea > Picea glauca. The sequence continues at coordinate 95,126 of JZKD02S1745698.1, read as the reverse complement.
AAACGGATGTTAGGGAAGGAGTCATGAATGCATAAGAAACAGATGCATTCTTCAAGACCGTGACATCATACCTAAAACAAGAGCCCACAGAGATAAAGTATGAAGGCTATCAAATGTTGGATGAAGATTTGTTGACTTATAGAAACAAATTGTATATCCCAAGTTGTGATGACTTGAAGAGATTCATAATGGATGAACTGCACAAGAGACCATGTATTGGTCACCCAAGATATTAGAAAATGATCATGGCCACTAGGAAACAATTTTATTGGCCTGGATTGAAAAAGGACATAGTTGATTATTTAGCTAAATGTATAGAATTATAGCAAGTTAAGGCAGAACACCAGCACCCAGCAGGGTTGTTACAACCTCTACCAATTCTAGGATGTAAATGGGAAACCATCTCCATGGATTTCATCACTGAATTACCAAAATCGGCCAAGCAGAATGATGCCATCATGGTAGTGGTGGAAAAAATGAGCAAGTCTACTCACTTCGTACCTATCAAATCAACTTGCAAGGCTATATATACTGCCAACATTTTCATGAAGGAAATATTCATACTGCATGGCATGCCTAGGGAGATTGTATCTGCCAGAGACACAAAATTGAATTCAAGATTTTGGAAATCCTTCATGGCTGGTTTTGAGACTAAATTGTTGTTTATCATAGCCTATCACCCTCAAACTGATGGATAGACAAAAAGAGTAAACCAAATATTAGAATAAATTCTAAGAATGCATGTAATGCATCAGCCTAAGAAGTGGGAAGACTACCTACCACTGGTAGAATTTTCCTACAACAACGGTTATCAAGAGTCACTGAAGATGAGCCCTTTCGAAGCCTTCTATGGTAGATAGTGAAAGACTCCAGTTAGATGGAGTAATCTAGTGGATAGAATTACAATCGGACCTGACACGATGAAAGAAATGGAACAACAAGTGATTCAGATAAATCAAAATCTAAAAAGTGCTCAGGATAGACAAAAGAGTTACGCCAACAGAAAGAGAACGCCTAGAGAGTTCAGGACAAGAGACCATGTCTATCTCATATTTAGGCCCGGGAAGAGTTCCTTGAGAATGGGAGATTGTGCCAAGATGGAACCTCAGTATTGTTGACCCTTTGAAGTCTTAGATAGAGTGGGAATTGTAGCCTATAGGCTAGCACTCCCTCCCACAATAAAGGCACATAATTGTTTCCATGTTTCATTATTGAAGAAGAATGTACATGATTATAATCATATAATTGACTGGTCTATGATCCAGGTGGATCCGAAGGGAGAATTCTTGCCATAGCCTCAATGCATACTAGATAGGAAGGAAACCCCACTCAGGAACTGAACCATTGCACAGGTCAAGGTGCAGTGGAAACACTTTGGCTCAGATGAGGCTACGTGGAAAATGGAGGATTCCATGAGACAGACATATCCATTTTTGTTTACTTATGTATATACAAAGGTTGTTGATAGATAGAACATCAAGGATGATGTTACTTTAAAAAGGAGGGAATTGTAACACCCTATTTCCCCCAGTTTGTAAATATAACTATATTGGCAAAGAGACTATGGAAAACTCAATATGTGTGAATGTTTGATTTGATGAAACTTTTTATAAAAGGTCAATGAATGCAAATTTTGTTATTTACTAGAAAATGGATAAGTGTTGCATGACTACTAGAAGGGGGGTGTACGAAGAGAGACCACAAATTCTATGAAGGAGATGGTGAAGGGGACCAGGAATGGTTTTGTTAACCTCCACCAAACCAGTACCTTATTGGATTTAATTTCTTAAGACCATAATAGTCCTCTTACCCATAAATTAATTACAGTCAGGTTGGTAGGTGGGAAGACCTCCTCAAGAGTTAATGAGAGGATGGGGCAAAGTACCCATCTGTAAGGCTTTCATACCTAACCACAAACTAGGAATTTGAGCCACATGGAATCTTATTGAGGAAGGAAAGAAAGAAAGGTGTGGTGGGCAGAGGAAGACCTGCAAAGAGTGTAGAGATGAGAGGCTAAGCTCTTGGGTTCAAGGAAGAACAAAGGAATGAGCATTTTAGTCGCAGGGAAATGGCTAGCAGGGTTATGATACAAGCCGATAAACGAGGTTGGTCCTCCTTGCTTGGTATTGTGTAAACCGTCACCAAGATCATGCGGGAGGAGGAGAGTAACCTTCATCCCTACGGTCGTTGAGCCGGAAGAAAGGATTTTATCACAGAGCATCATGGTCTAGCTCGGGGTGACTAGTGGTAAATCTGTTAGGAGTTACTAAGACTATGGTTGGGTGGAAACGGGTACCCCTTTCAGCAGTCGCTTCATGTTATCTGGTTCTGATAAGTATTTTCATACTTTATGTATTGAACTGAAATAATGGGTGAATGCATGTGTTTATGTATACATGTGTATCTATAAATGGTTTATGTGTGGAATGGTCACGATATGTGTATACATTCATCTCCTTGTGAATTTATACCTCTGACTGGTAGTTTGTATGCCCCAACTTAGCTCTTGAGGCTTCTTGGGACATAAACTTGTAAGACGGTTGAGATAGGGGATGTCATGTCAAGATAATCCTATCAGTCTGAATAGGATACCTCTTTCAGACTCCTTGTCATGCGATCAGGATTCTAGGCCCTAGTCCTTAACCATTTCATGATAAATCTCGGGAAGGATAGTGAAGTTCAAGCCTTGAAAGGGGAGATCTCTCCATTTGGAATACAAGCGGACGAGATCCGTTTGATAGGACCCATATGATCAATACCTAGGAACCTTATGCTAAGACTAAAGAAGCTAAGTCCTCCTGGTTTCGGAGCTCTGGAAGTCCGAGACTTCAGAGCATGACCGACCTTACCAGCCTTATATTGATCGAAGGTAACCGGGAGACTCGTTTCTTGTAAGGTTGACCGGCATTAGGTGGTTCCCCAGGTAGTTAGGTGAACCTATATTACCAACTAAATCGAGATCTGAAACCCCGAAGGTAAGAGCCACGAAGGACCCAGAACTGTAGATCGAGGGATCCTTCGGGTCCTTCCCCCGTCGTCGATATATCAGGGATGCATGGTGTTATCCCCTTTAGTTCGGATATTGGGAACTTCGTGAGATGAGAGGAGTTTGCATAGAAACACTCCCAAATGTCAACTCCCCGAGGTATCAAGAGTTCTATATCTATAAACCTACATGGTCAGATCTCGATCGTGAGATCTGAGGAATGTTAGAAGTCTGTCAGTCCGGGGTGACGTGGTGCAGTGACATCACCCAGGGTGACGTGGACCCAAACTTGGTGTGCCACGTGTCACTCAGATTTGTGTGTATCATGTACCATATAGGACCATTGGAACGTAAAACGTGTCGCCCTGACCCCTCCTATGTGTCAGTTCTCGATAAGTGTCTACCTAGCCAACATGGTTGGTGAAATGACTAGGACTCTGAGAGTCCAGAACTTTGGGACTCCGAAGGATCTAGGATGTAGTATGGTAGAGAGACCAAATGGACCGAAGGTTGGAGCCACATGGTGAGCTTACAGGACTTCGAAAGTTCAGAACTCTGGGTGGTCTCATGCATAGATAGTAAATAAGCGTGAAGCGTCGAAGAGCTGAAACGTTGAATTTCCTCCACAACTGATATAGGAGAAAGAGAATAAATCTAGTCATGGGATCATACAGTGGATGATCTTCCACCGTGGAGGAAGGAACTTGGAAATAGTACATGTGAGGTGGATCCACGTGGCCCTCAACCAATAAACTCCCAAATAACTTCAGAGAGATATATTTATCGGTTTTGGGCTCGATCTTTTGGCATGGAGACCGTGGTTGGAAAACTTTGGACGAGCAGAATGTGGTAGAGACCCTGAATGAAGGATTTGATCACTTAAGGAGAATGAAATTTTGAGGCCTCGTCCCTAGGAAAGTCACTTAGGGATTGGGTGTGTTACACTGTCCCACAGAAAGGCAAGGAAGCAATTGAAAAATGGGAAGAGGAGCTTAAGGCTGAAAGAGAAGGAAAAGGAAAAAACTGGGTGGAGCAGGACGTAGATTGAATCATTGACATTGGGACAACTCGCACCAGGGAGACCCTTTACCACAAGACACTCGATATGGCATGGAATACTAAAATTTTGATTGGCAAGGTTAAGGTAGACAGCGACAAAGCTAGAGTCGAGGAACAAAGGGAGATGAAAACTATGGTGGAGGATATTCAACATCAAGTCGGTGTTTTGGAGACTATCTTGAAACTCGCAGTAGATATAAAAAAAAATCAACAGAGCAAGCAGGATAGAATGGAAGCGCATATTAATATGTACGTGAGGTATTTCCACCACATGGACATCATGCCCGCGGATGGCAATGGAACACCAGCTCAGATCTGAAATGTTTGAGTGGATTCTCCAAGGGAATAGAGTAATGGACCAGAGTAAAGGAGTGGAATGGCCCCATGTTTTTTTATGTTTTAGTTGCAGGAAAAGACTAGTCAGTAAATACTTAGAATTTATTTTTTTAAGTCAGACAAGTCTCCTTTTTGGATAACAATAGGTAGTCATAGGTGGTATGTCAGTTATGGAAGGTTGTTATATGTTTCAATGTATAAGCATAGGGTCAAGAGGTCAAGTATTCAAAATTGTAGTATAAATTGAAGAAACGTGACGTTGGATAGACTAGATAAAAAGGTGATCGATTTACTGCAGTTGGTTTAGTTTCCAATCAGGCAAAGCAGCTGCTAATTGTATGCTTGAAGTTTTTTGAGGAAGTAATATAAAATCTTATGTTGACTTATAAAAAAAGAAATACAATGTTGTGAAGCATGTTGTTTTATATACCAAATATTATATATGATGGTTATCACATTACTATGTAAGATCATATAGTATATGATGTGTATAATATTTTTTGACTTTTTATTTTTATTTTAATGAGTGAAATATAATAAATCATATTTATTTATTTTTATATTTATGTGAAACTCCCCGGATGGGGTGTCATCGGGATTGACGAGTGCATGGACAAATGGGAAAACACCTGGACACAACCCATGCCATACCACGCCACCGCAGCTTGCACTCACTACAGGCATTTAATCCATGCTTTTAAAAATTTGATCGGTGTACCCACGCATTCATTTTCACACAATGCAATTTATGGTAATGGAGCTCCAACTCGCAGGGGTGGTAAATGCGATGGGTTGGATGCCAAACCAATCCCATCATTTACCCTGAATCAATGTTTGTTGGCCTGCGACGGGGAAACTCATGGCTCATTCGAGCTATCTACTTCCTGCTCCTCGTAGTTTTCCATTAGTCTGTATTTCTCTATGTCTCTGGTTCGAGCTTTTTTCTTCACTCCACTTATGCTTCGAGATCTTCCCCCAACTCCATCTTTGGTTCTCTCCCTCCCCTCCTCTCCTGGTCATAGTCTCGATGCCTCACCAACGAGGTAATTCAAAGTGTGGGGTGGCTTGGTATGCAACGAGAGGTCGAGGTTCAAGGGATCATGGTAGGAAAGCTCCTATGATCTTGCCTCAGACTCCTGTCCGTGCCTCCACTCCAGAACTCCCCCTTGACCCTATTTGTGCCTCCTCTCTGGAACAACCTCCTGACCGGGCCACCACTCCAGAGCTACCTCCCCCTTTGTCCTCTCCATTTTCTTGTAGAGTCGAGTGGTTCGATAGATTTGGAAATTCCCTCGGCTTTTCTCCTAAGCTCAGCCCATGACCACCACCCATCCACCAGCCTCCACCCCGTCCCCCTCCTCCATCCGCTCCCCCTAGCCCGATCGCCCCTCTCTTTTATTCCTCCTCCCCTCTCCCCTCTACCACCTCCCCCTCTTCATCCTCTGATTCTCCACCACCCCTTCCACCCCTATTTGCTTGTTCTCGGTGCGATGGGATGGAGAATTTGAAGAATTCTCTGGATTTCATCCAGAGCTCAATCATGGGCGTCAAGTGCGCCATCAAAGATTTGTTGAATAGGGATGATAGTCGGGTTCGTCGCAAGGAGCTTCTAGAGTCTCTTCTTCAAGATATCTGACATACCATCTCAAACACAAGGATTATGGGTAAGGACACTGCGCAGGACCAACGAAAAGAACGGAGGCCCGACCTCAGCTCCGAATGATCTCTACTTTCTCAGGTTTCTCGGGTTTTGTATGTTACCAGAAAGTTTAGTTTACAAGGTTCCAGCACGACATCCTAGCTCTAGACTTAGCACAGTTTTTGTTTTGTACATTTTTTAATAATTGCATGGATAATTGGAAACTCCACGGGCATGTGGCAGCATTGGTTTCCCACCAGGGCAATGTTGTCATGGTCTCTAGGGAGATACCGACATCTGTAACTTTTTCTCTTTAGCAAGATTCAATATATTTTCCTAACTTACAAATATATATATATATATATATATATATATATATATATATATATATATATAACTAAAACATATAAATTTTTAATTAAAAATATCATATAAAATATATTATTTGTTAAAAAATTTACTTATTTTTTTTAATTGTAAAATTTAAACAATAATTATAATTTTAAAGATCAAATATTAGTATGAGATCCAATACTAATGTGAAAGTGGGAATCATACTCAAAATAGTCACAATCTATAATCAAATTCAAATATAACATTATAAAGCAAGGTATTTCATTAAAAGATGCATTTAAAATTTAGCATAATATTGGAATACATTCTATTATTTGGTAAAACGTCTCATTATAAAGTAAATCATAATTTCCATAAGATTTTTGTTTTCATTGAATATACATTTTAAATTTAGCATAATATTGAAATACAATCCATTATATGGTAAATCATGATTTTTCATATGATATTCATTTTCATTTAATATACATTTTGAAGCTTGATAACTTCTTACCCGTTGTTACCATTTCATCCAGAACTTTTTCCTTTTTGGATTAAATAGTTTTGATTATTCTTCATATTTGAAATATCAAGGATAGATACCCCTTTCATATCTTGTGTTTGTGTTTCATCCCTTCCTAGCTCATTTCGTGAGGATGAAACATTACTTTACAATGAATCCCAATTCCCCTAATTCAAATATCATTTATTGTGTTTCATTTCTCTATTTTGATTGGTTTCTTAAGGATGATGATTTACTACTTCTATCATTGGAATATCAATAATAGTGATATGATCTTAAGTGTATGATTTTTGTCAATTGAACAAAGTAATTTTGTTCTAGAACTTTATCATTGTGCTTCTATGCTCCTCATAAATAAAGCTCAAGTATAATTATTAAAAAGAGAGTATACACAGAAAGTTGTTATGGAAATGATTTATATGGTTTTGTTTCAAAACGTGGAGTTTTTATGGAAATCATTTTCTTATTATATGCTATTATTGAGACAAACATATGATTTGTATATATGGTTGTACTTGGGCTATTTAAAAGACGTTCTCCTATTCTATAAAGAGTTTTTTGTATATCATTATTATTATGTATTTGAGAGTTGTGCTCCATGTTCACATTTGTTATACAATGTTACACATTTGTCATGCATTATCATGCAAAAGAAATATGTATATCTTTAATTCTAACAATACAACCGTTTTAAAATATATATTTTAATGAATATAACAAAAAATGTCATACATTTTCTCATATCCATCATTTCCTCTACATCCACATGTAATCATTTCTAACATTACCACGTTATCACTAACATTTTATATTTTTGTTCTTCTATTGTGTCTTCAATAACCTATAAAAAAAACTTTCTATGTTTATGAATAAATAAAACATTATATTCAAAGTGAATATATTTGAAAACCAATTTCACAAGTATCATTACAAGATAACTAAATAAAAACTAACTAAATCTCCCAAAAAAAAAAAAAAAAAATTACATATGTTAAAAAAAAATATTATATCTTTAAAATAAAAAATATTATATCTTTCAAATTCTTCAGGTTGAATGAAAATCTTGTCTAATAATCATCCAAATAATTTCTCATATATCATTTTAGTTTTTTCCTTTAAAATGAAATGGTTTCTTGAAATTACATAAATCCCAAAAATTTTTAAACTTTACTTAAATTTGAATAAAATCTTTTTTCTCAATTCATATGATTAGATGAATCTATTAATAATCTTTTACAATTATCTGAATTTCTCTAAACATATTTAAAGCCATTTGAACTCACTCTGAAAAGCATAATATACAAGATTGGTAGAATTTCTAAAACATCTTTAAAACCATTCAAACCCGAAACATGTAAAGCATAATATACCAGATTGAGTATTGGCCCAAGTCTTATCAGTAATTGTTATTGTTAGCACATGGTTCACTGGATATGAGTTAGTTATATGTTAAGAAGCTTTATTTATAAATAAGTATTCATTATGAAAGTTTTAAAGTTTTCATTATATATTCTATGTATAAGTTGACCAAAGTTTGACAAGATCGAAATTGGATTTTCGACCCAATTCATGAATTATGAGATATAGTGTATCTTTTCATTATATATTATATTCATTCATGGAGTAGTTCTTTGTGATGGTAAATTAAATCAAGTTGTGTGAATATTTCTATTAATTTTTTCATTTTTCTTTTTATTTTGTTGAATTTATATTAAGTATTTTTATTTTGTTAAATTTAATATAAATTTAATTCTTAAAAAATAAATTAAAAAATAATAATAATAAATATACAAATTAAAAATATATATAATATAAATCTAAACTTCTAATAAATGTGTCTTATCTCCCGTTATTGTATATCAATTTCAAAACCATTGTATATCTTTCTTATGGCATGTGCATTACACATACAAAAATTATTTCCTATTATTGAAACTCTTTTATGCAAATATTATTGCACACGAAATTGCACGTGGCGAGTAGAGCGCATTCAAATTCACTTTCACTATAGTATCATATGTCATCACAATAGTAAAAGCAGGTTTATATGTTCATTTATATTCCATTAATTAGACATATTTAATATGGTAAATATTTAATATATATGTGATAACAAAAAAAAATTATTTATTTATTAGATTAAAGAATAAATTCGTTGTAATTTTATATAATTACTAAACTTTTTACTTTTGGTAAACTCGTGCAACATAGTAATTTTATTATCATATGTAATTTTTATTTAATGATAAATATTTCCATTTAATCTCTATAGAAATGATAAATTAAAAAAAGTTTAATTTCATGATATTTTATGGAAAAGATATATTACTTCTTTAATATTAAATTTAATAGAGATCACTTTTATATAACATTGCATAACAATGAGATAGTGAAATATAGGTTTATAGGATCTTTAATAGTAAATGTTTTCAGGCAGAGCTTGTTTTGGATTTAAACTTATGACTTCTTAAGAGGAAACACTTGTTCTTAACCATTAAACCCACTCATATATTAATGTTGTTATTGTAAGTAACCAATAAAAATATAAAAATATATTCTAATAATGAAAATTTTATTATTAATTAATCAATAAAATTAAATTGATATCAATAACATAACTATAATAATAATAATAATCTATTTTTAAGGTCACGGCCAAGCCACCACACCAAAGTGGTGTATGAGACCCCCTTGTTTGTGGGACAAGGGACTCCCCTCCGCCCAGCGATTTGACTGTTAAAGTCTACGAAGGTATACATACCCTACCCCCCTCTGGATTTGAACCTGTGACCTCTTAAGAGGAAACACATGCTCTTAACTATTATAATATATAATATTATATTATAATATATTAACTTATATTAACAAAATTTATATATAACTTTAAGAATAAAAATATATTAAAAATAATTATTAATTATAATGATGATGATGATTAACGTCCACTAAGATCGAATTGGTCTATCGGACCTTAAGAGGGTAAGTGATTACTTGTGATTCTTTAGAATTTTGTTTCTGTGCTCGAAAAGCATTAAGAGAAGCTTTCGAAGATAACCATACTTTTATTGAGTTAAGAGGTTAGGAAGGTTGGTAGTGTGATAAATATTTTGAAAATGAGATCTAATATGGGTATAGGCTGGGTAATCTATGAGAAAGTGCTTTTCATTTTCAACATTCTTAGTGTCACAAATGTGACACACTCTTTCATCCCATGGCATTTTAGGAATTGACCAACGCCCAGTTTCACTATGGAAAAACAGATATTTTTTTCTTTACACTTGGAAAAACAGATAGATAATTTTGATCTTCTATATTAGGGTTGATTACATCTTTATAATACCTTAACTTTCTTTTTTCCTCTAACTCTTTATCACACCACATTTTTTCCTTAAATTTTGATTTGAGGTTTTTTTTAATAGTATCTTTATTCTGCAAAATGGTTTCTTCCATGATTCCCCAATATTTTAGCCAAGACCGAGCGTCTTTATTCCATCCTCCCTTAAATCGATGGTGGTTATGACTTGATTTTGAAGCAATTTATGGAAAGAAACAAGGAATATTTAAAATATCAGGAAGAATAAATTTCTAGCCTCAAAAGGGAAAAGGCAATCAGCAATTATGTAACTGAATGGAATGTTATTTATGCTAATATGAGAAATGGAATAAAAATAATTGTTATTATCTTGGGGTTGATACACTATAATTCCTTACATTTATATATATATATATATATATATATATATATATATATATATATAACTTTGCTATAATTATAATTCCTTACATTTGACAACAAACAAATACTATTATGGAAATTTTCCTTTTAACCTGCTAGTGAAGTTGATGGGCCAGATAATGTTGAAGTCGTCCTTGGCAGCCCATCCATGAACCTCAACCTCAAAGCGACCTAATCATCCTTCCTTCACTTTGAAAAACGCTATGGCAATCCCACTATTGACAACAAGCAAATGTAATGCACAAAATAAGAGTATAGCAAATGAGAGCACTAGAGGAGTATTTAAAAGATCAGGCAAAAATAATTTTTGGTAAAAAAAAACTAAAGGAAAATAGTGATTGTAAAAAATAAGAGCCATGGTTATTGTTTTTAAGGTGGTTATATTTTTCATTTTTTCTTAATAATATAAATATTTTGTTTATCCTGAACTTAGTTGTTCTTTCATTTTTTTTAATTTAGTTGTTATAGTTTGTTTGTATATTTAAATTAAGGAAAATTTTAAGAACACCTCTTAAATTTATATGTATAATAAATGAGTGAATCTCTATAATATATAAGAAAATTCAAAGAGCGTTTTATGAATAATATATGTATATATAAATTTTTGGTCAATCTTTCACTGAATTATAAAATATTGTAAAATATTTGCTAATCTTTTATTAAATCATACAATTTTGTAAAATTTTGGCAAATCTTTCATTAAATTATAAAACATTGTAAAGTGTTGGGCAAGTATTTCATTGAATTATAAAACATTGTGAAGTTCAAGAATCTTTCAATAAAGAATAAAACCACATGTAATAATAGGAAAATATCTTCATTAAAGTGTAATATACTTATTTTCCATGTATTCATCAATTATGAAAGGATTCTTCAAGTGCATCATAATATGTTCGTGAATAGGAAGGCACGTGATTATTTTCACAATAACTCCAAAAGTATAAGAATGTTGATAGGTCACATCCAATGCATAGATTCCTCTCTAATCATCCATTTGTATGCAAAAATGACCCATTTCAAATGAAGAGTAGACACTTTTATCCATTCTATTTTTTTTCACTTATAAAAAAAGTTTAAAAACACATAACTTTGAAATAAATGTTGAACATAGATTAATCCTTAGAACTTTAGGGAGAAAAACCTTTGGTGGCTATAAACTTAGACCTAAAAATTTTAAATCAATGTTGGTTATAATAAATTTAATTTGAAATAATGTATTACATTATTGGTCGTGATTAGATGACGAGGTCATCACTTTGACGTGAACAAATGTCATCTGCCAAACTAAGGGAGTTTTCTCATAGCTTAAGGCCCAATTAGCCTTTTCTCTATTTGGTATAGAAACATCCTACAATATTTTGGCTTGGCTACCAAATCAATAAATGAGTTTTGGAATCAAGTATTTAAATCCTAAAATGAAATCCTAGAATTAATAAGAGAATGTCATGCTAATCTAAACACATAGACAGGATTTAAGAATAGAAAATGAACATGAAATAAATAGCCATTCCAGCCATTAGAACATAAAATTGTTTACTATAGAGATAATTATTAAAGTAGTTAAAAATCAACCACTCATAAAATAAATCTAGAATTATTTTAATGACAAAAACAATTTTCATAATGTTCAGAAAAATTGGATAAACATTGTGTACCTAGTTTTGAAACGTCCAACATTTCGAGTGGACACTCCACCCATCCTCAGTGACAATAAGAAGTTCATATGTACGAAGAGAGTGTCGAGGTATGTATTTAAGGTGGTGGAAAAGTAAGTGACCGTTGAATACAAATTAGGTCAAGAATTAACAAACAAAATCAACATGGTTGTTGAGATTAAAAAAAAGTGAACTTTTTTTAATTTTGTTAAGAAAAGAAATACAAAAAGGGTCAAACTAGGTATTGACATGGGAAGAGATAAAAGAATATGAAGGGAGAGGGAAAAATATATTAGAAAGAGTTCAAATTATTTTAAAAGAGGATTTGACGAGAATGGATTAGTCAAATCAAAGCGGGGAATAATAATGGTGAAGATTTCCAATTAATAATATGATTGTAAAAATATACCATAATAATGCCATTAGTGAAAAATATTTAATAATATATAATGATATAATATAATATTCATAAAACTAAAAACCTTCACCTTGATGACCAAGACCTTATGGTCATCTTTAATGTCATTTCCTTATTTACCAAAATCCCAATCTACAAAGCCCTCACCCTCATCTCCAATATTGTTGATCCTGAAACCTTAAACCTCATCAAACTATGTCTCTCATCCACCTTCTTCACATTCAAATGGGTTTTCTATGAACAAACCAAAGGTATATCCATGGGGTCTTCTTTATCACCAGTTGTCGACAATATATTTATGGAACATTTCGAGCCTTTGGCCTTAAGCATCTTTCATCCCAAACCCAAATGTTGGTTTAGGATTGTAGATGACACTTATTTTATTTGGCCTCGTGGCCATTTCAACCTGATCTTCTTCTTTAACCACCTAAACATCATTTCCCCTCGCATCTAATTCACGATGGGTGGAATGTCCACTTGAAACATTGGATGTTTCAAAACCAGGTACACAGTGTTTATCCATAAATTTTCTCAACATTATGTCTAACAGTGAAAACTTGCATTCTCAAATCATTTCATATTCATAGCTAGCAACTAGTTGAAACATAACAGGAACAAGTCATCACTATTGCATGAGAACATCTACAACAAATATAAATAATCTCATAGCCATTCTAGTACAGCAAGCAAGGAAGTAGTCCCACACGACCCATACACCAAACTGAATCACCAAATAGTCTCCAATTGACTTCTTAGTTAATATTGAAATCAATTTACTATCTCAAGAAAAAATTGTTTTCCCTATTGTGTTTATATTATTTATACAAAAGAGGGAGAGGGAGGTTAATTATTGTTTTTCTTCCACTTGGCTACTCAATTCTCTTTCTTGGCTCTTATGTTTCTTTATTCAACTATCCATTTCTTCCACCTGAGGGTTAAATTCCTTTTGTCAATTTGAATTCCTTTCTTGATTGTTTGAACTTTCTTCTTGGTTATTCAATTTTACCATTCATTTATACTTTTGTTCCATCTATAGGGTCCAATTCTTGTTATGAGTTCAAATTTCCTATTATTTTGTGCCACATGGGGGGTTTGGATTCATTTTCTCGGTTCAAGCTCTCTTGTGACAGTGGGGCGGTTTGTTCGAACTCTCTCAATTACTACTTGATCTCCTTTATTGAATGTAGATTCCCCTTATCTAGAGGGATGCTCCACATGTAAAGATACCTACAGGTCAATAAGCCTAGAAATGCAAGGTCCATGGGGTTAGCCAAAATAAACCAATTATTCCACCAAACTAATTACTTTTGGTATTTTGGATAAAAAAATTGGCTTATAAAGAGTTTTCAACCATTTTCTAATTGAGAATTAGGAAAAATGATCGAATCATGAGATGGATGTAGGAGTGTTCTAAGAGTTTAAAAGAGGGATCAAACTTCCAATAAAATATTTTTGAAGGAGACCCCAATTTGTCAATTGAGACCGATCACCAAATTGAGACAAGTAAAATGGTGACTTGGTGGAGGGGAGGCTTGATTTGAGAATCGGGTTGATGAACAAATTAGGAGGAGGGTTAAAAATTTTAATGAAGGCTTCAAAATATTTTGAAATTTTAAACCAAAGGGAAAATATGTAGGAATCCAAAGAGGTGATAGGAAGGCCCAATTTGGAAAGAGGGCATAATCATCAAATCAAGGAAGGTAAGGAAAGGGGTTGAATTGGAAATCAATTGGCAAGTTCAAATAACAATGAATGAAAGGAGCGGAATTAGAAGACCAGGACTGATCTAGAAATTGGGGGGGGGGTGAAGTTTGAGAGGAAAAATTAATAAAAAGAGCTCAATATTTGAAAAAAGAAACTTGAACTTGAACTTAAAAAAAAAAAAACTCAAATTTGATTATTGGTGACTGGGAAAAGGACTAGACGAAAGAAGGTGCCCAATTTTCAAATAGAACCTTACTTATAATAAAACAATCAATAAGTGGAGAGAGGAGTTGACTTGGCCATTGGGGTCGATTACTAAATTGGGCCAAGGAAAAGGTCAACAAGTTGAAAGTTTGAAATCAAGTAAAGAACATCATAACAAAGGGTAAAAGGTTAAAAAGAAAGAGTTCAAGCATAGGAAATAAAATTGAAGAGTTCAAAGAGATGAAAGGAGGGCATGATTTGAACATCAGGTCGAGTGAGGAGATTAGGGAAGGACATGGTGAAAAAAAGAAAAGAAGGGCTCGAATTTAATAATTAGGGAACTAGTTAGAAAGGCTAGGGAAATAAAAGACTTGATTTGAGGATTGGGCCCAATCTAAAAAAAATTGAAAAAATGAAACTCAATTAGAAGGGAGGAAACCAAAAATCTATTGAGGAATAATTCTCAAGGAAGGAAAGGAAACAAGCCAAAATCAAGTAAGTAAAACACGAAGTCCCATATGACTTAACCATCTAAAAGAATGATTAGGATGCAAGGAAATGATGAATCAAGGTCAATATAAGTCCAAAAGAAAGAATTTTGAGATATAAGGAAAAGAAGGAGGGGCCCCAATTTTTACTCAAAACATTGGGGGGTTGTTGAGCTCTCAACAATTATAGGACATGACAAGTGTAGTCAATAAATAATAGGAGTACTAGGAAATGAAATATGAAAAATAAAACCCCTTTAACAATTTGTTGGCACAAAAAAGAATGGTCAACTCAATGATGCAAGATATCCAACCCTAGTGGAAATCATTGATTTTGAACATGCAATGGTGTTATCGAGTCTCTAAAATTAATGACTTATGAAGAACAAGAATATTAGACACAAGATACATAAGATCAATTTTCAATTTAGGCTCAAAACACATAATACATCAACACTCATATAATATTTTATTCATAAGATCCATTTTCAATTTATGCTTAAAACACTTAAAACCAACTTTCAAAGTAGGCTCAAAACACAAGACTTTCTCCTATCAAAAAACCTAGCAAATTGTTTGATATTTGACTTAATGAATTTAGTTACATGATTTTGTACTCACATCATATTTTCCATGTACTCTTACATTGGAACACCTTGTAAACAAAATCCTATATAATTTGCTAACTTTACTTATCACAATTGCTTGTATTATGCTACTAAGCTCTAACCTTCTTAGAGAAAAAATGTAGAGATCAGTTCAAAAATGTTTGCAATATACAATTGAGAACTAGATCAAAGTGTGAAATTCATTTATCCTACTACAATTGGTATACAATCAATTTGCACAAATTATGACAGACCTTACTGGTGACTCTCGAAATTGTCATGAACTTACTAGCCTGCAAAGAATTGCAAGGCATACACAAAAAAAAAAAAAAATATTATTATTATTATTATTATTATTATTATATATATATATACTAAATAAGCTATAAGTGGGACCCCCTATAGTGTCATTAAAGAAAAGATCCCCCTTGAAGGAAAATTCACTTGATTCTATGTTGTTGTAAGTTATCTCGGATGCTAATGGATCACTTGCATGTTTGATTATATTGATATGAGGTCAGTTTTAATACTCAGCGCAAATGAATGGTAACAGTGTTGATTTCAAACGACCATTAAAATTCTTTGGGCGTGGATTTTTCGATCCTAATTACTAGTGCAGGGTAAAATCATCATCAAGATGAAAGGTTCATTGTTGTTGTGTTTGAAAATTCATGGTTTCAAATGGTAAAAAGGGTTCTAATTTTTTTTATCAATCTGTTGACACGGTATTCACTTATTAGCTGCCACTTTGTATATGTGATGAGTTTATTGCAAAAATAACCTCTAGACATATGATTGTGACTTGTTATAAAAAAGAGGCATTCTATATGCATATGCGCATATCATACCACTCATATATATTTCATTAGTTATATGTATATGGTCCAATACATATTACACAAGTTACAAGAACGTGGTAGTATTGACTTTGTTGTTAATGGTTGTGTTGATTCGAAAGTTTGTATGTGGAAAGGGTTTGGAAGTTTTAACGCATATGGGATATGTTATCCATACAACGCACTTATGACAAGTTTGTAAACCATGTGATCAACGATGTGCTATGTTGTCAACAATGTTAATTTGGTAGGTGGCTACATTGTTGACATGTGATCTCATATGAACTGGAGCTTACTTGGAACTTGTTGGTTGCATGGGGTTTTGATGTGGCCTGCCTTGGATTTAGTGAGTGATCAATGTTGGTCTTCACCCTAGCATAACGTGACCAACCGTTAATTCACCATCTAGTGTTAGGTGTTAACACCTTGGGTTTCGGCATTTGATTCATTCGTTTGTTGTTTTGAAGGAAGTTTGAGATCTTGGTAACTGTTGCAACTTCTCGAAGGTTCCATTTAACCTGCATGACAACAGGTACAAGGGTTTCGACGCCTTGTCATATAATGTTGTTTTTTTATTAATATTTTATGTTTGGATCTATAACTACATGATGTGATTGACAATTTGATTATTTAGAAAAATGAAATATTTATGCTCATGTTTTAGAAAAACATGCATGCATAGGATCTCGGATGATTTTGATTGATGGTTCCACTCATTGGTTGTCATGGCTATGGTTGTTGTGTTGCTCATTTCACATTTTAGTTGGTTGTTCTCTAGATACCTCTTGTGTTTTGTTATCCAAATAATGGCAGAGTCATGTGCTTATGGGTTTTGTATTACGGAATTGCATTGCAAATGGGTTTGCATGCAGGGTCAGTGTTTGTTCTTAAACTTAAAACTAAATATCATTGTGAGCCCAGTTGATTCCGAAGAAAAAGCGATAGGTTCAAAACCTTCATGATATCATCATTTGGTTTGTTCTTATTTCATTATTTATGAAAATCATAAGTCATGTCAAGAACCCTTGTTGACTTGGTTGTTTCTATTGTTATAGTTTGGGTCATATACAGAAAACAAAATGAAAAAGGAAAGGAGATAACGTTGTCTCTGTGTATTGTGCATAAAATTGTAATGAGGGTCGCACCAGAGTCTGAAATTGTTTTTGAAGTGACCCATTAGGCCTTGCGGTGTTAATGGTTGTGCTCATGTTATGTTTATTGTTGGTAAAATTTAAACAAGGGTTTGAACCCCTGTCATTTCGTTGCATGCAGGAAAGTTGTGGCACCTCTTCCATGGTTGAATGTTATTCAAACTTCTGGTTCAAATATTTAGATGAAGGCTTGTCACTTGGATTTTGGGTCAACTTGTTCTTCATTGTTATGGTGATAATTGATGTGCTAAAAATTACTTGCGTGTCCTCTTATTTGATTTCATCACTTACATTCACAACACAGGAATGTCACTATGATGATTGGTTGATATATTTGGTGTGTTATGCATTTCCATCATCTCTTTTGCGAAAATATCACCCAGTTCGATTTTGGGTTTTATTGGATATCATTGTTTGTAAACTCAATTCATGTTGTGGATCACATGTGCATTTGAATGATAGTCGATGGTGATGAATTTCATAGTTTAATATGAAAACAGAGACAATGTTTTGATTGGTTCTGGTTTGAATTATTATTTCAATGTCTCTGTTGGTATTTCAAGCACTGTCCTCATGAAGTCATGCATTTGTTGGTTGTTGATTATGGGTTATTTTTAGGCAGAAATATGTAATTATTGGATTGAAGGCGAGATAGGGTGTTATGATGAAATTGGCACATAGGTTTTTATCAATCTGTAAATAATAAATTATGCTTGGAATGTGACTTTGAATAAGTAACAGTGAATATTTTGTGAATTAATGATGGAACTGTTATGAGACATTCTTCAAACTGTTATTTTAAATGAATAATTTGGTTATGATATGGAGGATCAGTAAAGTGTAGACTTAACTTTTTAACACTATGGTTGTATGATGATTATAATTATGTGTATTGGAACTATAAGAAATGAATGGTAAAGTGAAATGATTTTGGAAGCAATTGTAGTAAAAAGCATGTCCCTTCTTACATATCCCTATCATACTTACCATCTTTCATCCATTACATTCATTTTCATTGTCCCAAGTACTTGTTTCATCCCATACTTTAATTACAATTGTATGAAGTATTTCATAACAAAATTAGACAAGTCAAGAGGAAGGTGTTCAATTTGTTTGGAGTCTACTATGTTCCATGCCCAAAGATGTTGATGAGATGTCATGATATGATCATAATGTTTTGGTAGAACTAGTCATGGTAAATGACCAATCCATGTTTCATATCCCTATCATACTTACCATTTTTATCTCATTACAAACCCCTTCATAAATACTAAGACCCCTTTTAACCCTTATTCTAAGTGACTACTAGTTCTAGGATATGGAATGCATGATGATTGTTTGCATATGTATTGTTATATATAGATCCAGGTTTAAACTATTATTTTGAAAAAAAAATAGATGATTGATTAGTCATGCTCTGGTTCCGATGTGTGCAAATGTGTGTTAGAATTATCTTTTTCAGCAGAGGCAGTCACAACAGAAGAGGTAATAAAAGAGGCAGAGGGTTGGGCCCCTGGAAAAGGGGTAACAAAAGACTTAGGTTCTTTATACAATTTCACACAGATTTGGAAGAGTTTAATCAGTTGTTGCATACAAGTTTCCTCAACTTGGATGGTCAACAATCCTACAAGGCTCCACCTATCCCTGAGAATCCTGACCTGAGCATTGGTATACCAGTCTCAAATCATAATTATGCTCCTTTATTTATGCCAAAACGAGATGGATGGAAAGACATTGTACACCCTCCTCCTAGAAATTCACAAGGTTGTACAAACATTGACCAACCCCAACAACCTCCTTTCCATACTTGGCCTACTATTTCATTTCCACCACCTCCTCCTCTGCACCCGAACTTATAGCCTCGATCACAAGCTTCGCATGCCCATCATAAAGAAAAAATCATTGAGCTTGAAGGCATCCCTAAGGAAGAGAAAATAGCAGCAACCAAGTCAAAATTATCACGGGAATGTTCTCGTTCAGTCACTTCCCACATGTAGGAGAATGATCAGAAATCTGTTAAGGCAGATTCATCAATTGGAAAGAATGAAGGGGTTGAGAGAAATCATAGCAGGAGAGGGGAAGCCTCTCACAGTAAATATGGTTTTTCATGATCTGTTTGGTTTAGTTTGGAACCTGTACATGGAATTATTTGCACTTTATTTTGGACAACTTCATGTTTTACAGCATATCATTTTTGGGACAGCTCATATTTTTTGTTTTACAACTCATTTTTTTCACAGTTTTATTTTGGGACAACCTTGTATATTGTATGAATCATGTTTGGACATATTTATATGATGTTTAGATTTTGATTAATTGAATTATTTCCACATGGAGTGACAAGGGGGATCCTATGAATATTATATCTTATGCGTGATAATGACATGGATTATATGATATGGAAAGTGATGTGTCATGCGTTTAAGGTGGAATATACAAGGATGAAATGGATCATTAATTTATTAAAGTCAATTAGGGGGTCCCCACTTATTATTTTTATTTAGTACCCTTATCATATTATTACTATTAAATTATTTATTAATTTACTTGACACCTCTCCTATTAACTAACTAATTGTTAGTTAATGAGTTAACTAAAAGTGGTTGAGTGATTAAACTACCTTGGAGATATTAAATGGAGCAAGTTGAACAAAGTAAAAGGGAGGGACACATTACTCTAATAAGGTTTGTTCTGACTACCAAGTGAGATTTCATTACTACTTCATTCACTTTCTGATTTCTAAAGTTAAGAGACTTTTGTGATAGCAAGGTTTGTCAAAGGTGACAATAAGTAATAATAAGAGGCATTGATCTCTGATATGCTTCCAGGTTGATTATTTGTTTGATACACTACTACATATTGAAAAATTTGTGACAACTACTTGCGACGAAAGTACCCTTTCGTCGTAAAATTGAAGATAAAGAGTTGAATTTTTCTTTTTTTATAAATCCAGCCCGCGTTTTTCGCTCTTGCGATGAAGCTAGTTATATGTCGCAAGAGCGACAAACTTAAAGATAGTGGGCTCTCGTCTCTCTTGCGACGACCTTTCATTATCATCGCAAGAGTGACGATTCAATGATGATCGTTACATTGTTTGAAAAGTCAACATTGACCGTTACGCTGTTTGACAAAGTCAACATCGACTTGGTCAACGTTCGTCGCTCTTGCGATGAAAAAAATATCTATAAATATTTTGCAAATTAGAGATGTTTCGACAGTCTTGCTATAACAACTACGGTTCAGAAAAGGTATTTTTGTGTGGAAGAATGTTGCAGAATATTAGAGGTGGGAAAAAAAAGTAAAGTGGGTGAAAAGGGTGATGTTAGATGTTATTTCCCTTGAAAAAAATGTTGCGCTACACGTCCCATAAGAATTTTAATAGAAACAGCTACAAAACATTGTAGGAAATATGGGCACGGATCGAATGAATATCGTCCCATGGTAATTAGCTATATATTCATTATTTGTTTTTGTATTGTCTATTTTATATAAAATTGTATATATGTATATATATTGTTTTAATATTTTTTATACACACTAAATTTTCATGATTTTTTGTAATTATAAAGTTAGAGTTTCCCTCTAACTTTCTGCAGAATATTGCACCAAGTAGTACTAGTAGAAATGATGGTGTACAAGCTCAGGAACATGATCAAGGAAATGAGGATCTCATGGAAGAACATTATGGGACAAATCAAGTTAATGATCCCATGGAAGAAGATGATGGGACAAATCAAATTATCCAATATTTGTTTGCTCAGCTAGATGAGGATGGGGACAGTGATGGTATTTATAATAAACCTTTATTAGAAAAGGAAAATAAACGACTTTATGAAGGCTCAAGTGCAAATCTTCTATTCACTACATTGTTGCTAGTGAACTTAAAGGTTATGAATAATTTGTTGAACAATTGTATGACACAGATCCTAAGGTATGTAATATGTTTCATCTCATATACATAAATGTTGGTTTTTTTCTATTTGTTTTTAGTGTTAATTAATGTGTAAAATAAGAATGCAATTTTTACAATTAATATTATTTACATTAACTAGCTATTTTTTATGTTGTAGATTGTTAGGTGAATTTTTGTTACCATCGTCAAATATTTTACCTCACACATATCGAGATTTGCATGCCATTAAGAAAGACATTGGAATGGATTATCAAACTATAGATGCATGTCCTAATGATCATATTATATATTATGGACAACATGCTTCGAAAACAGAATGCCCACAATGTCTTATCAGTAGATATTGAACTGATCAAGTAAAAAAAAGGGTGCCTCGAAAGGTTCTTCTTCATATTCCCATAATTCCACATTTGCAGTGATTTTTCAGGTGTGAAAGCATAGCACAATTTATGGATTACCATGCACATAACAGAAGTGGAGATGGTGTTCTTCGGATTCTTATCGATGGTTATGCATTTAGGGAAATTGAGGGAAAATGGGAATATTTCAAAGATGAACCTCATAATGTTAGGCTTTCATTGGCAGCTAACAATGTTAATCCATTCGGAGAGCTTAGGTCTATTTACTCAGTGTGGCCTATTTTTGTTATCAAGAATAACATTCCTCCTTGGATGTCAATAAAGAGGGAGGACATAATGTTGACAATGATTGTTCCAGATATTTGTTTACATTAATTTTTTGAATGGAACATTTTCATTTGTTTTTTTTTTTGCATAATATCTTTTGTTTATTTATTTACTTATATACATATCATGGTTATAGTAATTATGTGTAATTTCAAAAAATTAGGTAAGTACCAAGTTAAATATATGAATGTATATATTAAGCCTCTTATCGAAGAGATACTAAAGTTATGGGTTGGCATCACTATGTATGACATCTGTAAACCAATCGGGGAGAAGAAATTTAAATTTTGTGGAATACTTTTATGGACAATTCATGATGCCCCGGAACTAACACATTTTTTTGGTATGTATCATTATATTTATCTTTAATACTATATAATATTTTAAGGATATCATGTTGCATGTTTAATTTTTAAATAATATCATCATATAATTGACATTAATCCATTTGTTGCAGGTATTCAAACAAAGACTAAATTTTCATGTCCATTTTGTGGTCCTAAGATGAAGTATAGTCATTCAAAAATTTTAGGAAAGGTGGTGTTTGATGAGTATAGGCACCTCCTCCCTAAGAACCATAGGTATCGTGCTAATGAAAAACATTTTTTCAATGGGAAAGAAGAGACTGGTTTAAAACCACGAAGAATGACACCTCACCTATGGAGATTGGAATATAATAGAAATTGTCAAGGAACACAATTTCTTTATGTATTGTATATGTAATGTTTTGAATTTTTATTTTAACCATTGAATTTATTTTACCGTCTTTGATAATTATTGTTGTGATTTGTTTTATGTTGAACATGAAGGTCGCCATCATGAAGGTATTAATAATGGGCTTCCACGAGG
Source organism: Picea glauca (assembly GCA_000966675.3). Lineage (NCBI taxonomy): Eukaryota > Viridiplantae > Streptophyta > Pinopsida > Pinales > Pinaceae > Picea > Picea glauca. The sequence goes on along the minus strand of JZKD02S1745698.1, from coordinate 72,002 downwards.
AATGAAATGTTATTCCACTCAATTCATGAGTTTGTCCTACTATGAGGAGCTAAAAATAGCTCATTTGTTTGATACAATGCATATCGGGAAGAATGTGACAGAAATGTTATGGTGAATCATAGATGGTAGGAGGGATAAAGAAAAATTATCAAAATTTGAACTAACATTCAAGAAACCAATCATGCAATGTGAAGTGTGATCCGATCAAATAGAGATGGATACTGAAATAACCTTCCATGGTTATTAACAGAGCAACAAAGCAATGATTTAAAAGAGGTCATTCAACGAATTAAATTTCCCATGGGTTTTGCTTCAAACATAAATAATATCTTAATGAATAATGGTGAATTTGGTGGGGTAAAAACACATGATTGGCATACCTTCATTAAGGTAATAATTTTGGTATACATATTTATTTATTGGCCTTACACAGGTGAAATCATGAAGATGGGTTACACTTTTGTTTGTTTTATGAGAAGAAAAAAAACTGTATTTTCACAAGTTCTTCAACTTCCGGCATACAAAAGTATTTTTTTTATTTAGAATTTCACTTTACAGTAAAAACAAAACTTGTGAAGAATTGTGTTAGCTTTCCAATGACTATTTTTCAAAAAACAATTATCATGATTTGATATGTCAATTTGACAATTGTTTAACAGTATGTTCCTTAAACATGAAATGAATGATAATGAGTTACTTTTTTCTACAACAATGTATCTATTGTTAAAATTACGTTTTTAAGAAATGAAATATACTACAACAATCTATAGAGACTCTATTTTATTATGACTATAATTTTGAATCTAACGGGTGAATATTATAATTTCTAGAATTTTTTTAATTTGACCAAGCTGAAAATGTTGTAGATTTTAAACACATGTTTTTCTACACCTTGTATCTATCTTAATTTTTACTTAAAACTAAAATTTAAATATACCCTTTTGAAAAGAACAGTTTAAGGATTATGAATATATTTTTTTCAAATTTTTTCATTGTATATTTTTAGAGATACCGATATTTCATTTCACCGAATCATAATGTCTGGTGAAAGTATTATGTAGTGTTTTTTTTTTAAATTAAATTAAATTAGATAAAAATAAAGAGAATGAAAACAAATTATAAGAATTGAAAGTAGATTCAATTTTGGAAATGCTAGTGTCATTTTCAAAACCAAATTCTCAGTATTTGCAGGAGTCTGCAACCTCTGAAGTTCAGTTAAGATTGGGGCAATTCTCTAGTTTTAGTTTTCAGTCCCAAATTCCTTTTTCATCTGAAATACGCTTTCGGCCGAAAAACCAATATTTCGGCCAAAAGACAAAAATCTAACGGAAACCATCAAAACTGAACGGTTTCCAAGGTTTTCGGTCGAAAACCCATTCTTTCGGCCAAAGACTGTCGAGCGAATTTCGTCGGTCGGAAAAAATGAAAAGACACGTCGTATCATTTCATTTCGTGGCAAATTGTATAAATAGGCTTTCGGCCAAACACATTTAACACAATTCATGGGATGGACAGACAGATATAAGCTCGGGGATAGGGATTTCAAAGCATTTCTATTACTGATTGCAGTTGTATTATTTTCTTTCTTTATTTATTCCCTCTATTCCATAGGCTTAATTGGAGGATCGATATCGATACATGGTGGTTTTCTAGAGCATTTAAACAAAGTTTCGAATCAGATTTTTGGTTTTTGTTGAATAAGGTAATTGATGTTTGTTCAAGTTTTTATTGGAATAACAATTTATATGTTGAAAGATAAATGTTGAGCATTTTTTCAAGGTGAAGTATTTGTTGAACATATATTTTGCAAATAACTATAAAACTCATGGGAAACAAAAGTTTGTGCAAGAGAAAATATGATCGCACTTGAGATGATACTCGCCAAATCGAACAAAGGAAAGAGCTTTATCGGAGAAAGAAACAAGAATGTGCAAATATTCAAGAAACAAATGATGGTAATGTCAATAGAGATTTTCGACAAGAAGAAGTTCAACTAGGTATGCATGCACATATGATGATCGAGCACATGACACACATTGGGACTGTATTCAGAAAGTACAGAATTCAAAGTATAGAATTCAAATTTTTAAAATATTGTAAATTTTATGTAATTGATCGTAATTACAAATTGATGTTTTTCAAAATTTACATAAATAGATTCGTCTCATAATCTCAAAGAAGACGTTGAAACCGAGATTGAAGTAGAAGACATTGAAACCGAAATTGAAGCAGAAGACGAATCACCTATAGGTATGTACATAAATTTAGATAATACAAGATGAACACTCAAATATATATAATTTAGTGAATTTATGTTCGTGTTATGTTTTTTAATATAAACTTTAAATTGAAATATGCAGGAGAATCTATCAACATTACAAATTTGGGAAGAAAAAAGCTAAGCATTATATAAGATACCGAACTAAGAATATGTATAATACTTTTTTCAAAGATGAATCAGTAACAGTACAAGCTCAACTTTTACTTTGTCTAATGAAATCAAGAAAGTTAAAAGAAGATACATCATTATTGGGTATTCAAAAGTTGACAAAGGATACAAAGGTGACACAGAATGTCTTTAACAATATAACTAGTGTATTAAAAGCTTTTGGAAAATCTCGAAAAGAAAATGCTTGGGTTGCACGTAGAGCGATACAAACAGCAGTTATTTCATCTAGCAATATAAAAGATCGTTTGACACGACACATGGAAAAAACGATGGGAACGTCAAGAAAAAATTTGCACAAACATAGAAAATTTTTCTTCCAAATAGATGTAAATGATGAATTGGCTTGTTGGAAAGTGATTTCTAGACAACCCTACAAAGATAGACTTGCAGAAAATGTTAAAGAATTGGCCCGTAATTGTTGGTTGGAAG
>JZKD02S1745698.1:19189-52178 GCA_000966675.3 Picea glauca | reverse complement strand
ATGTCACATCGGTAATCAAATTTTCATTGCTCACAAATCCCACCACTATGATAACCCACACCCTCAAGAGTAGAGCTAGATCAGGTAAATAAAATTGAGGGGAAGAAATCAAGGGGCTATGCGACCTTGGATTCATGTAAGGTGCTCTCCTTTAGCATCATTTGATGACTAATTATATGTAATTCCATCCCAAGGTCACTTCATCTAAGGATTCCCTTAGCAATGACTCATATAACATATCTGGGATGTATACTAGTTGGAAACATTCCTAGCCGAGAAAATCTTGGTATAGTAAGGAAGAATGAAATTTACTACTTTTGGGGGAACACAATGTCTTTGTCTAACATAAGAGCATATTTGTAAATAAAAATCTATACTTATCATGAACTATACTAAAATCACTACTAGGAGAAGCTTATGCTTGAGAAGCATCCACAACTCATGCTAACTACTACAGTTAATGAAGTAGTCCAAATTGTTGGTAAACATTGAAACTTCAAATGTTCCATCCATGGAGAGATCTAACTTCAAATAATCACCAACATATATCTACCAATGCATGAGATCCTAATGCTCCATCTAAAAAAACTCTTTCCCAACAAATCCATCTCCAGATCCCAATGCTATAGTAGTTGTTGTTAAAGTGGTGCAATATACATCTCTCACTTCAAATGATCCTGAATATATATATTGGCTTGAAATATTTAGTCTTGTGTTACTGTTCACTTTACTAGTTCCATACTTCGTTGGATTCATTTATATGAGCAATTGGTCATGCTATTGGAAACAAATACTATGAGGAAGTTATGGCACTTAAAGGAGGAAGTTACAGGTTATAACATGTTTAAGGATCCAAAGATAGTGGTGAGAGGTAGCGATGAAATGCAGAAACGGAAGGTCATGACAAGTGTGATCTGACTTTCAGGTCAAACCAATTAATAAGCATTTAATATGGGATGTCAGACCCATTAATAAGTGGAAGCATTATAATGATAGTTATTTAACTTTAGTTTTTTAAATATTTTTTGGACTTTGACAAATACTTCAAACATACAGTCTTCCACGAGGATATTAAATCTCATAATTATTCTCTAAACCAATAAAAAACTATAAATTAAAAAAATTAAAAACACAGTTTGCAATAAAAATAAATAACTATTTTTAAAAAACCATGAAAAACATATACAAAATTAAATGCACACAGAAAAAGTCAAAAGTCTTCCACCAGGATATTAAATCTCATAATTATTCTCTAAGCTAATAAAAAACTATAAATTAAAAAAATTAAAAACACAATTTGCAATTAAAATAAATAACTATTTTTAAAAAACCATGAAAAACATATACAAAATTAAATGCACTCAGAAAAAGTCAAAACACATGAAAACTGTAATACTTGACCTAATAAGGATTAAAAATATATTAACGAAGTGTGATGTTATTTAAAGTCCAACAAAAATAAAATCTATATAAATTTAGGTTTAATCCCATTATTTTAAAAATGTATATAAAATTAAAATGAATATGATAATTGAGACAAATGCCAATGTATGTAATACATTTTACAAAGTCACATATAATTAACAAACATTAATAATGTGACAATCTATAACAAAAAAACAACAAAAGAAAAATCTTATATAAATTTAGGTATAATCACATTGTTTTAAAGATGTATATTAAATTAACAAAAAAAACCAACATAAATAAAATCTTGTATAACTAATCACATTGGTTTAAACATGTGTACAAAATTAAAATGTACCAACATAAATAAAATCTTGTATAAGTTTAAGTATAATCACATTGTTTTAAAAATGTATAAAAAAAAATGTATATAATAGTTAAGACCAATGCTAATGTATGCAATCAATTTTACAAAGTTACATATTATTAATATGTAACAAATAATATAAAAATTTATAATAAAAAAAACATCAAAGTACTTTTAAAAAAAATGCCTTAAACATCAACTTAAATGTAATATTTGTAAAAATAATGTCAATATTTTCGGTATTTCATCTAAACAAACCACCAATGTCTTCATCTAACCCAATGTTTTCATATTGTATATATACAATGATATCTGCATTGGTTTTCCAAGCATATCAACATCAACCTCCACACGTTTTTGAAAATTCATTTGAATAGGACATCATTATATCAACTTCAACAAGCTATTGAAAATTCGTTTGAGTAAAACACCATCGCTTCATTGGTGTGAGTTGGAAATGTCCATTGTTTGAACTATGATGACATAGTAATGCAATTATCCAAGTGATAAAATTTGTTGAATGGATGTTAAAAAGGGTGTGGAAGTTTCTCGAAGTTAAAAAGTTTACAAGATAAATTATTTTTTAGTTGAAATTATTTTTGTTTTTTTTATAGGAATTTTGTTAGAATTTATGGTGTCTTCTTTTTAGTTGAAATTATTTTATTTTATTTTATAGGAATTCTGTTGGAATTCAATTACTGATAGATGCATGATTTCTGTTTCAGAAGTTAGCTAGATCTTGGTGAGGCCTTTACAGTGACATGTGTATGTGATGGCTACTTCGTTTGACGTTCCAGATCAATGTTTATGGAATATTCATTTATTAATAAGCCAAGAAAGCAGAAGGCCAAAACATAGATAATTCGTTTAGTTGTTGAAGCAAGATCAACTGTTGATAGAAGATTGATTTATTTTTTAGAAGTTAGCTAGATCTTGGTGAGACCTTTATTGTGGAATGGGTATTTGATGGCTACTTCGTTTGTTGTTCCATAGCATAGTTTAGACCTGGGGAACGACTTTGCATGGGTTATGTCAACTGGAAGCCAATGTAGATTCATGTTAGTGCACCATCATGATTTATCAGCGTGACTTGACTGATGCAGATAATGCTTACAATTCTTTTAAACTTTTATTAACACCAAAATGCTAGTTTCTATGGTGGATGGTCTTTTAAAGGACCAGAACATGATAACCTCTGTTAAAGTAGGTTTTTCATGCAAGACACTTTGTCAATTGACCTCTGGTTGACAGGCTAATTTGAATAGGGCAATGTCGTGGGCACCCAACTACTTGGCCACAGGGCTAGGCCCTCGCGGCCAAGTCAAAGTCTAGTGGATTGTAACTTGGCAGCGAGGGCCTAGCCCTGTGGCCAGACAATTATCACCCACGGCAGTGCCCTGAAAGGCCGCCTAATTAATTAAATTTTAATTTAAAAAAATAAATTAAATTTGGTAGAAAACTAAAAATAAAACTAAATTTTTTTTTAAAATATAACTAAAAGTAAAATTAAAATAAAAAACTAAAACTAAATCTAAATTGAACACGGCAATGTCGTGGGCACCCAACTGTTTGGCCACATGGCTAGGCCCTCGCGGCCAAGTCACAATCCACTGGACTGTGACTTGGTCGTGAGGGCCTAGCCCTGTGGCCAGGCAGTTGGTGTGCCCACAGCATTGCCCTACTCGGCCTCTTAATTAATTAAATTTTAATTTAAAAAAAAACTAAATTAAATTTGGCAGAAAATGAAAAATAAAACTAAAATTAAAATTAAAATAAAACTAAATCTAAAATTTAAATAAAAAACTAAAACTAAAATACAAATAAAAATCTAAAATTATAAACTAAAACGAAAACACGAAGAAATACCTTTAACTCGCAGACAGCTCGCCAAAACAACCTCTACGCCAACACGACCACTGCACCCAAACACTCACAAGACCTCTGTGCCAAAATATCACACCTCTGCGCTCACAACCTTTGCACCAAATTCTCATAGACCTCTGCCCTCACGACCTCTACCCCAAAATCTCACAGACCTCACATACTTCATAAACCTCACAAACACTCATAGAGCTCACAAACTCTCACAGACCTCTGCGCTCACGACCTCACAAACGCTCACGGACGCACACAACCGCGCTAAAACGCCAAAAAAAGTTTGAAAACCATTTGAAATCGACGTGCAGTTGATATATAAACATTCTTTCGGCCGAAATAATGTTCGGCCGAAACATTGTTCGACCGAACAATCTTTTGGCCGAAACATTGTTCGGCCGAAATATATTTCGGCTGAAAACATTTTGTCAGATGGAAAAAATCCGTCGGACTTAATGTTTACAAGCAAATCGAGGGTGTCGTCATTGCACCATTCGATTTGATGTTCCTCTTTTCGGCCAAAAACTAGTTCGGTCGAAAAATAATATTAGTTCGGCCGAAAAAATGTTTTTCGGAATTTTGGAGATCCAATTGTCACGAAAGTGTTACCCACCTTCGTGATTTCACCCACACATCTTTTAATTTTTTTTTTTTTTTGTCTACTTTGGTCGAAACAAATAACGATTCATTTTTTTTGTTAAAGTATGTTCTACTTCTATCTCTCCCAAACGACTTTAACAACAACATCAAACAAGTTATATATGATCTTGGAAAATACATGAGGTGAGTAGTTGTGATTTATATGCAAAATGTTCTTTCAATTTGTTGTTGTACTTAATGACATGTATTTTACTTGTAATGTAATATATATTATGTTATGTTGAAACATATTATTTTCTTGTGTCACGATCTCATGTAGATGGTTGTCATTGAAAGAAATCCATGAAGATGATATAAAGTATTGGAAGAGAGAAATTCCTCGGCTAATGTGTGAAATTCAAAAGTATATACCTCCAACATTTTTCAATGCACAAGAACACTACCTCATACACCAAGTTGATGAGATTGAAATGTGTGGACTTGTACACACAATTTCAATGTGGATGGTGGAGAGGCAATTGAAATCATTGAAGGCTCTAGTTAGACAAAGAGCATGTCTTGAGGGTTCTATGGTGGAGGGATATATGGTGTATCAATCCATGGTGTATATTAGTCAGTATCTTCCTAAATTAGCAGTGCCAACTATGCATGCAGTGGATCGCATTTGGGATGTGAACTCCATCAAAAAATTTGAAGATTGGGAACTCTTGTTGGGGAAAGGTAGAATGAAAAAAATGAGAGGTAGTCAATTAATAATTGTGGAGATTTATATTAATAAATATAATTTTTCATTTTTTGTGCATATGATCATACTAATTAATATATTAATATATATTATTTCATAAATTATTAATATTTACCATGGACGTTATAACTAATATTTAGTATTGGTGAATTATGATTTTTTTATTGAGTTTCTCAATATTTGGATGCACTGTATTTATACATTGCAAACAATCTTGACTGGATGAATGTATGGATTGAAAGATGTAAAAAACATCATGGTCGTAGGTTATCATGGCAACGACTGTCTGAATTGGTTAGAGAAGCTAGTCGTAACAGAGATGCCAATGTTACACAAAGGGAAATTGATTTAGCATATGGTTTGAAAGATGGGCAGGCAAGCAAATTCACCCATTTTATTCAGTTATTTTATATTATATTAATGTGACTACATGTGTACTGTCTTTTTCGGATACTTTCCAAGTTATATAAATTATATGTTAATTTATTAATTGACAATGCATCTTTTACATATCTGGCATATTGCAGTTGAAACACCACAACTCTATGTGGTGCAATGGTCATAAATTTCGCATCAAAAAGTTGGATGAAACCAGGAAAACTTATGATAGTGGGATAGCTACAGTATTCCAGGTCACTAATCTTTCCTCTAGGAGTGACATACATCCCCGAGAATCTAAAAATAGATACTATGGGTATTTGAATGATATACTTGAGTGTGAATTTAATTCCTTCAAATTAGTTGTGTTCAACATCAAATTGTATAGGTTATGAATGCATGAACGCGATGAGGAAAGAATTGTTATTCATCATGCCAATGTATTTTCGATGATTAAAACAACAGTGTTTGAAAGAGGACATGATCGCTATGTTTTTCCAAGCCAGTGTGAACATGTCTTTTACTCAAATGATCCAGGTGAGAGGGATTGGTCATTTGTTTTTAGATATGATCCAAGAGGAAGGCCAGTTAAGTATACTCATGTACAGGAAGAAGATGATATTGAAGAAGAAGATGATTCACCAGATCAGACAGAGCCGGAAGATCATGCAAGGTCAACACATGAAGAAGATGAAGAAGATCATGATCCAGGTGTAGGAAACAATGCAGTTCTTGATGATGATGTCGATGAAAATATGCTTGAAAATGACATTGATGACAATAATGATATCATCAATATTTTCAACATCGTTTCTGAACTAGATGATGATACAGATGTCAAGTTCAATGAAGAAGAAGATATAGAATAAGGATGATACATATGTTGATTTGGATCAGGTATGTGACTATATATTTTAATTTGTATGAATTATTCTCTTAAAATAATTTACTTATGTCATGGGTTAATTACAAGTTTTTAAGTTGTATGCGACGTTTTTATATCATATGTTACATTTTGTTTAATTATTATGTGAAACCTGAAAATAGTCGCCAATATAATAGAGTACGTAGTAAACTAAAAATATCATTTACAAACACGTAGTTTCATTTACCTTCATTAATTTTTGTTTTTGTAGTTTCTTATATGCATGAATCTTACTAGGTTGCTTTCGATTATTTTCTATTGTATAGATTGGGTATTGGGGAATTGAGAGTGATGTGAGTGGGAGGGGAGGGGCCATATGAGCTTCCACCTTCATGTGGTTTGCCTTGTTCAGTAGAGGATAAATTATTCTTGAAACCAAGAGAAGCTCATTCATTTTTATACCATCACGATTGTAGATGTCATAATTGTTGTCATAGTATTACATCAACAAAGTTTCGATGAACGTGTTTTTAATTTATATAGAATCTTCATTGAAAATGTTTGAAAACATGGGACTTTGGCCATGAGTTATGAAGAATGTATGTGTGGCATACTTGTGATGAAAAATCCCTCTTTTTTCGTTCATTGTTTAATCAACACCATAAAAATATGTCCTTGTAGTACTAGATGTGGGAACATGTGTACTGTCGAACTAATTTTAAAAGTAACAATGAAAAGACATTGTACTAGGACTAGACATGGGCAACAGTGACCTGTGAATGGGGCCAACGTTGAAATTTTTTCAAATTGTTTATATATGCACTAAAATTTGACATGGATGGACTATTTTCATGCCTTAACGATATGGGAGGGTTTCTAGACTCAAATTTGACTCACACACCCACTTGTTTCCATCATCAATTCATCATGTAAATCATAAACCCTATATTTCTTTCAAAGTACACAAATTGGTTGACACAAGTTTTAATTTTGCATCATCCTTTCTTCATTTTTCTTTCAGGTTCTACATTGTATATACAATGTATGTGTGTCATAGTTGTGATGAAAAATCCCTATTTTTTGCGTTCATTGTTTAATCAACACCATAAAATATGCCCTTGCAGTACTAGATGTGATAATTTGTGTGTTGAATGAATTTTAAAAGGAACAACGAAAATACATTGTACTAGGATTAGACATGGGCAAGAGTGACCTGTGAATGGGGCCAATGTTGAAATTTTTTCAAATTGTTTTTGTATGCACTGCAATTTGACATGGATAGACTATTTGCATGCCTTAACGATATGGGAGGGTTTTTGGACTCAAATTTGAATCATAGACCCACTTGTTTGCATCATCAATTCATCATGTAAACCATAAACCCTATATTTATTTCAAAGTGCACAAATTGGTTGACACGTGTTTTAAGTTTGCATCATCCTTTGTTCATTTTTATTTCAAGTTCTACATTGTATATACAATGTGTGTGTGTCATAGTTGTGATGGACAATCCCTCTTTTTTCGTTCATTGTTTAATCAACACCATAAAACTATGTCCTTGCAGTACTAGATGCAGGAATGTGTGTGTCAAACAAATTTTAAAAGGAACAATGAAAATGCATTGTACTGGGACTAGACATGGGAAACAATGACCTATGAATGGGGCCAACATTGAAATTTTTTGAAATTGTTTCTGTATGCACTGAACTTTGGCATGGATAGACTATTTGCATGCCTTAATGATATGGGAGGGTTTATGGACTCAAATTTGACTCACACGCCCACTTGTTTCCATCATAAATTCATCATGTAAACCATAAACCCTATATTTCTTTCAAATTAGTACACAAATTGGTTGACACAATTTTTAAGTTTGCATCAGCCTTTCTTCATTTTTCTTCCAGGTTCTACATTTTATATTATACAATGTATGTGTGTCATAGTTGTGATGAAAAATCCCTCTTTTTGTGTTCATTGTTTAATCAACACCATAAAAATATGTCTTTGTAGTACTATATGTGGGAACGTGTGTATTGTCGAACTAATTTTAAAAGGAGCAATGAAAAGACATTGTACTAGGACTAGACATGGGCAATAGTGACCTGTGAATGGGGCCAACGTTGAAATTTTTTCAAATTGTTTATGTATGCATTGAAATTTGACATGGATAGACTATTTGCATGCCTTAACGATATGGGAGGGTTTCTGGACTCAAATTTGACTCACACACCCACTTGTTTCCATCATCAATTCATAATGTAAACCATAAATCCTATAGTTCTTTCAAAGTACACAAATTGGTTGGCACAAGTTTTAATTTTGCATCATCCTTTCTTCATTTTTCTTTCAGGTTCTACATTGTATATACAATGTATGTGTGTCATAGTTGTGATGAAAAATCCCTCTTTCCATTCATTGTTTAATCAACAGCATAAAAATATTCCCTTGTAGTACTAGATGCGAGAATGTCTGTATTGTCTAACGAATTTTAAAAGAAACAACAAAAAGACATTGTAATAGGACTAGACATGGGCAACAGTGACCTGTGAATGGAGCCCACATTGAAATTTTTTCAAACTATTTCGGTATGCACTGAAATTTGACATGGATAGACTATTTTCATGCCTTAACGATATGAGAGGGTTTCTGGATTCAAATTTGACCTTAACAGTGACCTTGTGATATTTGTTCCCAATAACCACATCCTCCTCATTGACCTGTTTCTTACCTTTCTTAATGGATGGAATACTAGAGACATGTTAACTTTTTAATAAAAAGGGGTTTAACATTTACTAGGATTCAAAATTAATAATGGTTCGACATCTAGTTAACTTTTTAAGAAAAAATATGTTTATAAAAAAATTGATATAATTGATATGATATGTTGATTCAAAACAATTTTTATTATGGAAGAGCTAGTCATCCAAAGTAGGAATGTATACATGAATGTTAAGACTATACACTTATTACTTGTTGAAGTTCTTATATGAAAATACAATCGAATTGAACCATTCCAAATTCTCGTGTAAGACTAGATTGGGATGTCCATGTTCAAATTCCCCATCTCATAAATCTCTCCATATAAAGTTCATTTTTAAGAAAAAATTAAGAATGTGTCTACCCATATGTGAAATCTTAGAATGTCGTACTTTCCATGTCAAAATAGAGTCACAAGAAAATTTAAATCCTCTCTAGATAAAATCATCCTAATACTAAGTAAGAGTTGAAACCACCTTCTTCCTTGCTTCCCAAACTATTTCAATTAGTGCAAAAGAACCACCAATCCTGAAATCACTTGAAGCAACATTCACGTCATTAAGGGTGAAAAGTCTATTTATTTTGGATCTAAATTTTCCTTTAACAATTATGTATTAGGTCAATCTTTTTCAAATTTCTTCACCAATCATTGAACTCACTATCTGTTTTCCTGACATGCTTCCTCCAGGAAAAATTATATTAGTTTATATGAGGCCTTTTCCTTTTTTAGGAAAGGAAAATATGCTCCATGGAACCATTGACAAATCATGGCCCACCACATTTTTAGAGCATAAAAAACCTCTAAGCACTCAAGTTTCTATATGACTAATTTTGGAAGAAAAAAGTAACCAATAATGTACATAATAAATGTATCTTTCTTGAATATTTTTTCTATAGCCATGATTTTACTAACAAAATTCATGTCTCTAAATAATGAACTATTAAGTTTTTGTTAAAAAATTAATAGACACCAAACCTACATAGAAGACTGGGAAACATTTATATCGAAGAAAAGTACTATGTATATAGTGATACTACCATTTCTCATGCGTTGTTGGGGATGATTCAACCAATCCAATTTATCCTCCACTCTAGTCAACCAATTGTTTTATTTCAAATCACTCACCACTACTTGCGCTACAACATAATAATTACCTAATAATTATAAATCACCTTCAACTAAAATTGATAAGAGAGAAATAGAAAGAAGATAGCCATCTATAAAATGGTTCTTGATCACATTACCACTTCTTGGAATATTAATACAACATATTCAACCTTGAGCTTGGACAAGCTCTAGAAGATAACCAAGTGCATCATAAATAACGAAATAAAATTAAAGGGGGAAAGTGAGTAGCCTTTCCTTATATATTTTTGCAATATAGTTACATCACATAAGACATTATTAACCAACACAAAATAAAATGCATTGTGAAAAAGGGATTCCACAATATAAATAAATCATACTCCAAATCAGGTTATGATAACATATAAAATATGGGGAATTGATCTACCCTATCATAAACTTATTCAAAGTTAATATTAGAGAAATTATTCTTCCAAATCCCTTTTCTCGTTCAACAAATATTTAATGGGTTTTCAACATGGTGTCACAAATTGGACTACCTTTAATGATTTTTTTTTGTTTAGGTCTAACAATCTGACAAGAAACACACTTCTTTCTTAAAGTTACAACTTTAGCTAAGATATTATAATACACAATGATCATGAGAGGTAAACTGAGTCAATAAAACTAGGGTTTGTTCTCGTACACACCAGGGTTTGAATTCTTTAAAAAGTGTCATGTTTTCCCCTCATAGGAGAACATACACTCATAAGGGTGATGTTGATTAGGAAAAATCATAAAGGTTGTTTTCTTAGAATACGTGGTCACACACCCTTATAATAAGTTTATGGAAGCACATGCCTCACAGTAGGTAGTTAGTGCTCACCACTTAGATAAGGGAAGACACATAAAGCAATATACTAAGGCACCATGAGGTAATAATGTCTCTATTATATTCTCTCTTACAAATTTTCTTTATCAAACCTTGACTTTGGAATCCATCAAGTTTTCCAATGTGAAACACCTTTTGCATTGTGCATAGCAACCATCCAACCCTATGAATTTACCATTTTTATTGTTGTTTATAGATTCAAGAAGTTCCTATATTGAAACATATTAGCAAATAATATTTCACATATTTCTCCATACCTTGGAAACAACTACTTTTTGGCAATCCTCTCATGCAACTTCAAGACTTTATATCACAATATTTTTGACAAAAACGATTTGGAAGTTTAGCCCAAAATTATTATTATTTGTATCTAAGTCTTTAGTGAGAATACCATGATTATTACTCAACCCGATCATGATATGTTCATACATATCTTTATGCTCAATATATCCAAAATAAAATATGGTAGGTTCATGACCTTATTTGGTACACTGGAAATGGGAATCGATTTTTTCATGGGCATGAAATTCCTCTCTCCATGTAATAATGTATTCTTTTTTAATGCTTCTTTTAGAAGTTTCACATCATAGTTGTATTGTGCTCTTATTTTTATTGATGCTTCAAGTCAATACAAGCACATGCCTAGGACTTTTGCTTATCCCCAACCATTGCATGGGCCTATGATTTGCATTTGGCCCCAACCACTATTTCAAACATTGATATACAACAAACATGAGCACAAATACACATGAGTGCTTCAATATTAGTAAAAAATTTAGTAACCCCACACTTTCACAAACCCAACAATCCCTTTTTAACCTTATGGCTAGATTTGTTTATATACATTATACATTTAATTTATTACAATATAGGGTTATAACATATATAATTTTAATTTATTATTAATAATAATTTAATTTAATTATAACATATATAATTTAATTTAATTTATTATGTATATGTTATAACATATAGGGTTATATATGTTATAACATATAGGGTTATACATGTTATAACATATATGTTATATATATTATAACATATATAACAAATATGTTATAACATATAACAAACAGAGACTTGGCTGCATCCAAACCCTCGACAGAGACCTAGCCCACGAAAGAGACCTGGCATCCAAACCCTTGAAAAACACCTCTGGTCTCTGTCATCCAAACCCACAAAAAAGAGACGCGACGACCTCTGGTATTTGTCATTCAAACCCTCGACAGAAAAACCCAAGACCATGCCTACCCTCGACAGAGACCATGCATGTGAACTCGCACAAAATCTTGGAAAGATAGATAAAAGAGACATGAAGACCTCACCAAACAGACAAAGATTGTTTCATGTGAACTCACGCGGAAGCTTGGAAAAATAGCAACAAGAGACATGATGACCTCACCAAATTAGAGCCACAAAGACCAAAAATGCCTTCCAAATCGGTAATGTTTCTAACCCTAAGAAATTTTAGGATAGAGATGCAATTTTAGGATAAATATGTGTAATATCGGTAATATCTATGCGAACTTAGCACCCTATATTTCTCCCAAATATTGAGAGATTGTGGTTTCTATCCCTAATGTTTTTGTGGCATTATATTAATGAAACTGTAATGTTGGCCCTATTTATGAAACAAGGTTGGCCCTAATGTTTATGTAGCATTATATTCATGAAACCCTTCGTACAACTCAGAACTCTACTCTAGATGTAAGATAGTGATATATTCTTAGCAAAATTTGCAATCCTATTGTAGTGATGTTTGAGGAAAAAACATACCAATGCCTTCTATTAATAAATGTACATTAGAGCAAAGTGAGGCATATTTTCTATTATATTTGTAATCTAAGGATTTTATCTCCATTACAAGTTATGTCGCTAAAATCCCTTTGAATATTTTATGATGTTTCTCTAATATGAATCCATTTAGCTCCCATTTTAAATTGCAATTGCAACATTCATTTCCCTATGCTTTTTGTTTCTTTTTCATCAATACTTCAGTCATGAATGCCCAAAACCTATAATACAATCTAACAATCTTCTCCTTGGAAGACCAACGATCCAACAATTGAGATTAGCCTTTGCAAAATGAAAAGAACCAACACTCTCTCTCCTTCAAACTTTGTTATATCACACTTTTGTTTGGTGCTTTCTTGACTAAGAATCCATTCTTTGTATTCAATTGATCAACTATTGAAAATGACCATATTTTCATCTTAAACATTGTATGTAGATAAGTTTTCCCACAAAGAAATCAATAATGCATCTCTTTGTTATGTTTATTTGGGTGAAGTGAAATGTAATACCATCATTGTCTTACGTGTTGGACTTAAGACTACTACTAAATTTTCCTGAGGTATGGCTTGTGTAGAGTCTTCCCAGATCTTCCTTAAAAACAAGCTCATTGCTACTCATAATTTGTTGCACATTTCAAATGTTAACTAGAAAAGATAATTTGCTAGATATGTACCCTTAGTTTCAATGTCAAGACCATTTCCTACACAATACTATTGGTTTTATCAAATTCGACCTACCTTAGAGTGATCTCATGAATAATGTTCTATGAATTGATGCCATTTATGGCTGCCAAAAGAACTTGCAAATCCGATTCATTAGGAACTATTCCTTTGTATTTATAGCTCCATCCATGGTCATAAAATTGCCTCAATCAACGAAAAAACTTGATTCTAGATATGAAAAATATACTAACATACTGAGAAGAATCCCTAAAAAATACTCATGCATTTTGAGGGCTAACAAACATGACACAACAATAGCCCCAACTTCCACAAGAAATTGCACATACATAGCTAGAAAAATGCATTGGCCAACTAACCCAAACCTCAGTGATAGTTTCAAATGTCTCAACTACAATTTCTATGAGCATGCACAAGAAAAATTGTGCACCTTAAAAGGCATGTCATATATTCCTTTTGTTGTTAATATGGAATTTGCAACATCTTTAAAGAGCTTCTCAATACACTTCTTCGTTATATCTAGTTCTATGTTCAATAACTTGAAATAATTTGTCTCCACGATTGTATCCCATCGATCTACAATCATATAAACTAGGTTCAGGTTGTAGTGTGCACCATCTATACATAACACTTTGATCTAAAAACAACCACCAACAAACCCCATCCCAACAAAATCCAGGTTACTCAAAGCACTACCATTGCAAGCCATGATAATTCATTCTTTTCAAACATTATATAACTAAAATGTCCCCATAAGGCTAACACAAATACATTCATATATATTTGCAGAAAAAAATAAAACTTAAAACCCAATCTACATAGAAGGTTAAGAAAAAGATGAAGCAAATTAAGTTACCTAATGGAGTCTTGAGCCATTACACTTAGTTTATTGTCTTACTTTAGAATCATGTTGATGAACCATTGTTTCACCCCATTCTTGTTTTAAGACTTCACCTCCAATCATGCTACAATCATTATTCATCCCACTTAAGGAGACACATCATGGGCACATAATTGGTCACTTCTCGGCCTTTGCTATCATGTTCAGTAAAATCATTTTTTTGCATATGGCACTCGACTCCTCATTGTAATACAAATAACAAAAACACTATTTTAATATTTATAAAAATAAAAAATTAATAACAAGAAATGAAAAACACATCATTCCCAAAACATTAAAAAAAAAAGAGGAAACACAATGTTTTTTTTATATTATTGGATATGTCATCGCTTCTATTTTAGGTAGCTATCAATGTCACCCTTATCTAGAGAATCAATATTGTGTCGCCTTGTCCTACAATTTTATAAGTGGTATTAGGTCTTGAGTCTTGTCCATTCACCATTAATCCGACCATGTAATCGTGTCCTTTGAATAAGGTTTTGTCCCATTTGTCCTTTTTGGATGGAGTGAGTCAAGGTAATTCAAAAATTTGTCCTTTTTTGGATGGAGTGAGTCAAGGTAATCATGTACCCTATGGCATTGAGGCTATTATATCCTTGAATGAAAAATTTATTTTATGTTTCAAGATTGTAAGTATATCATTGATGGAAGTATATCTCCTATAGTTATTCATAACCCCATAAGTGAAGTTGGGCATACAAGGGAAAAAAATAAATTTAGACATTTTCTTGAGCCTATGAGAAATGTGTCTAGCATAGACAACCCGAGCATGTTCCCTACTATCCCATCATGTAGTGATAAGTTTTTAGATACCTAAGAATCAATTGTTGTACATTATATTATTAAAACTTGGCGATCTAACATGGTGGGTGCAATAGTGAAGAGTTCTCTAAAGAGAAATACACAATAAAATATTTCTCAATATGATGTTTGTTATGGGACTTATCAATAAATGCAGACATAAACATATCTCCCTAGATCCACCTAGATCTAGAACAAAATAGAACAGAATATGATGCTTTCCCTAAGATCTAATCACTGAGTTTACTATCTAACAAGAGTTGGGAAACATATCGTTTAAATATCACTTCCTCTTGTCGTTGTCGTCCTAGCTCCACTCCAGTGCTCCTGTGATATTGGATCTGCAAGTTTTATGGGATCTACTAAGAATCATACATTAAAACAAAGCAAGTTTTATGGGAAAGAAACATATCACTGTATCATATTAAAATGAAAGTGGAGATTACAACCAAAGCCTTGATTTTGCAAGGTCCCCTTCCGATGACCCTTTTCTCAAACACACACACTTTCTCCAATTATTGAATGAAGAATATCCACAATGACTTGATAAACTGAAATGAAGCCCTCGAGTATGAACTGAAGTAGAATTCCTCATCCAATTCTTAGCCTATTCAATATTAATATTGCTTGAATCAACCTTCATTAACCTTAGCCTTTTCCATGAGAAATCCCTCTTTATATAGGGGAAAGAGAGATGGTTTAAGAGACTAGGATGATCCCACCAAATCAGAGAAGCGAGTAGGATCCCAACCATACGGACGCCACCTCATCTTCTAGAAGATCCCCTTATAGAACTTTCATGAAGTTCGACCTTTTCTTAGGCTTTTGACATCGTCTCACCCTAGCTATAGAGAAGCCTGCAGATACATCACATGCCAGTTGTATAGCAGAGGGCGACAACCAGGCATCGTCGCACCCTACCTATGGAGCAACCTGCGATGACCTTCCTTAATAGGGGTTTTGATAAGAAAAAGTCAGTCACTTTCCTCATGAAGAAAGGATATTTTGGTAACATGCACACATGTTGTTAATGGATCACTAAGATGACCAAAATAATGTGTAATATAATACCCCCCAAAGTATGAGGCTAGAAATCATGACAACCGAAATACTTTGTAGAATGTGTGTGTCGGAAACAAAGAGTGCACCAGTCGGGAACCTGCAAACAATCAAGCATCAGCATGATAATATACCATCGTTCGAGGTAGGAATTCCCATACTCAGATTACAAAATGTCAAATGAGTCATTGCCACTAAATATACATTGTGGATCCATGTCAAGGTGAATCAACATAGCCACCCAAAATACACTGTGGATCTATGCTCTAAAGAATTAAAATTCGGACATAGCCATGAGACATACAAAGTGGATCTATGTGTCAATACAAATAATGAATACTTTGTCGCAACCTGGACCAGAATGGGATGATCCAGGGTCTTCAATTTCATCATCTCTAAGTATGAATCTAACCATGTGATTACAGGTGTTGAATTCAAACATGATAGAAACCACTTGATTATGGTCAATGATGAGAAATGTTAACAAATGCTAGGGGAATCACCATTTATTTCAATGACTCCCAAGGTACCCTAGTACAATCCAACGAATGTGAATAAATTAGTTGAAGTCGAACACTCGATGGAATCTTCCAATCAGGGGTCAATGATGTGAACTCGTTTTTGAAAGAGAAGAAACCTACCATTGAGGCATGCAAGCCCTAAGGTACTGAATGATTTATAATTCTTGTTCATGGATAATGAGTTGAATTCGATAGGAAAAGACTTGTCACAATAGGGCCTTGATGTATCCCCCATCAATGACACGAAATAAGTAATAGATTTGAGGTAGATCAGAGTATGAAGTGATTTGAAACCAACACAGGGAAGGCCGACATGGTAGAAGATTTATAATTGCAGATGGCCAACTCAATAGGAGGCTTATTAAGGTTAGACTTATATTGAACATATGAACTACACAACAATGGTCTTGGCATAATTGAATCAAGGAGGACCCAACATATGGACATGTCTATGGTCAAACGAGAGACAAATGGATTTCCCAACCTGGATTCAATGATGAAGGGGGGTGTCATGTTCAAGAGCGACTATTACTGCCACTAACACGGATGCAGAGACACTTTTCTTTCCCAAATTTTCTCCCACCATTTTTTGTGAGTACCTCTTTATTTTTACACAAGCTTGAGTAGGATAACATATGCTTGTTTATGTAAGATCATCCTTCGGATGAGTCCCTCGGAGTATGTTTAACGAACCCTAAGAAGGAGTGGTTCGGGCCTAGACAGGTCTTTCAATGTTTATTTAACGAGTCCAAAGAGAGAAAACTCGGGGGGGGGGGGTTCCTGTTTAGGGAGTCTTAAAAACACTTAAAAAGGACTCCAAAATTTCTTTTTTCATAAGTTGATCTAACGAGACCGAAAAATTGATAACCTATCGCTCATCAAATGTTTTCTTCAAATACTTTTATGAGCGTGAAAAGAACAAATTTTCTCGGCAATCTTTTCATGTTTAGAGAGTCTGAAAAGATCTTAAAGGGAACTCCAAGGGTTTCATTTTTCATATAACCCTTATTAGTCCAAAAAAGTGATAAAAGTATACTCGGTTACATTCTCATTGATTTACAAGCATGAGAAAGAACAAAAACCAAGCTCAGAGTTTTTCCTGAAAAACTCTAAAAGGATTTGTGCATGCGACAAATGTATAAAAGCAAACCCAAAAGGCGTATCCTTGTTCAATATTTCACTACTAGGTTTTTCATCTACAAAAAACCAAACACTTGCAATGTCGTTAGAACTTTAGGGTTTAGGTGCAATATATTAAAATAATATAAAATAAAATGAAAAAGCGAAAAAGTTAATAAAAAAGGGTAAAAACTTGATTTCACTATTACATTGTTACTCCACCCAAACTTTGTTCCAAAACCCCTTATTTACCTCAAATTTCCAATGTGGATTGCGGGAGGCATGGTTGATCATTTGACAAACGGTCTCCACAGAACAAGTAATTTTCATCTCTTTCAACTTTTCATGGATCAATTTTTGCTTTTCATTGGTTAGAAATGGATTTTTGAGTCAAGTTTTCAAGGGTACTCGCACGTGGAGGTCATCGCAGGTGCCCTATATCGTTCCCTACGATGACTCTGCACTGTACGGATGTCCAGGCCTATGACGTGCACAAATCAAAAATTATTTTTAGATGTATTTGTCAATAAAAAGTTTCTAGGGGGAAGATGAAGGTGTTAATCTCTCTTTTATGTCTCGTTGCAGGTTTTCTACGGTAAGAATGTTGGAATGGCGAGACAGGGAGAATGAGGATGAATATTACTTTGTTGGGAAAGAACCGGGAATGGTAAATGCCCTCTGACAGTGTGGACTGCTAAAATTCTTCAAGATATAGGGCATGAGGGCCCAGTTGAGGTTACTGGAATACTTAGTTCATATGTGGGGCATGAACCAACAGACATTCTGAGTGGGGGATCATATTCTTATGATAGATATCTAGGATATCTACTTATTGACCAGTTTGTCTCGCCATGGGTCTCGAGTTACGCTAACAGGTAGCAGGAGAGGTGGTGATCCCATGAGTCACTATATTAGTGAAAATTGTGTGTGAGGTAATCAGAAGCATAGCGGCAAAGTATCTATTAGGGACATCTGTGACTTACCTCTATGGACTATCCTCTACACCATCACGCACATGGCAGGGAGTGCAGCTCCCCATATGGATCTTCAGAGCTATTTCCAGTATGCGCTGGAATGTATGGAGCCTTGAGTTTTCAAATGGTGTGACAGGTTTCTAAGAATCATGAAAAAATAGTTAACCAAGTGTAGGAATGGAGAACTGAAATAGTTTGGATACGGATCGATTTTGGTGACCTTCTTCCTAGAGAGGGTCCCATATTTGCGCTTGCAGGTAGAGTGGGGTATACCTGCCCCACAGGATCCAAGAATGAAGAGGTGGTTCGACCTCATTGCACAACATGTAACTGGTCCTATCATTAGGTATAATTATGTTTTCTTTGATTGGTTGAGGACCCGTATGCTTATGGTCGATGACTATGCTTATGTCGGTTTAGACTTCCGAGGTGATCCAGACTGGGTTCTTCCTTAGGGTTCCCAATGGGGGGACATAGGTAAGAAGTGCATTTTGTTTTTATAATGTTTTTGTGATTTTTAAATATAAAATGTTTTATGTGTTCTTTATCCGATGACTTAATCAAATGCTCTTTTGATGATGAAGACCTGGGACCTTACCGACCTCCAGTTTCATCCCCCATCTAGAGGCGAGGGGAGAGAGTTGATGTAACAGGAGTCATTGATGTTGACTACGAGATTCTAGAGAAGAATCTAGAGGGGCTTACTATGAACATCCTGGATGCCTCTATCAACAATATCTCGAGGCATTATCAGCACCATATAGTGGGCATGTATGCTCCCATCATTCCACTGCTTCATAAACTAGCATGGGTAGTCACATGTTATAGCAAGAAGCATCCTTGATGATATATTTGTACATGAAGCCATGTGCTTCACATTTTTTATATTTTGGTCTCCGGACGAAAACACTTTTTGTAAAAATTTAATCATTATATATATATATGAGGTTTCTATCGGCTTACTTTTTGTATATACAAAGTGTGATTGGATTTCATAAATTTCTCAAATGCATGTCTAACACATAATTAGCTAAAGCATCTGTTAATGTATTAGACATCTAGGAATGTGTTGATATTCAATGTAATCAAAATGACGTTCCAAGAGGCAAATTTGTAAATATACCCTTAACAACGTAGGACTTCAAATGGAGTAGACATTAATAAATTGTAAGACTAATAACTACGAATCGAGTCGCACAATAAGATGGTGTATTCCAAGTGAAACAATGTCGGTCAATAATTCGATGACTGCACTGTATTCTGTGATATTGTTAGTTGCACGACCAAGGCAAACACCATGTAGACTAATCAATTCATCCATAGGTGCATAGATTTCCCAAGCAGCAGATGCTAAGTTCTGAGTACTGTGACTAGTGCCATCAGTGAAGACAATGTATGGTAGCAAAGACACCGACATCTGGAAACCAAGCACAACGCGAGGTAAGCAGCTGAAGGTCGAAACCAAACAACGAAAAAAGAACACAAAAGTATGATACACTAAAAATACGAGCACTTATGCAAAAATGACTTAAACATAGTACTTATTTAAGTAAAGCTCATTTCTGGGTTCACTCAAAGGGATTCCATCATAATCAACTAGCTCATAAGCTCCCTTCTCCAACACACGTTTGACAATGTAAGGACCTTGCCACATGGCCTCGAATTTACCGACCCCTATAAAATCATGATCTTGTTCGTAAAGAAGAACTAGATCTCCTTCAGAAAAAATGTGTTGCTTGACATGCTTGTCATATTGGGCTTTAACACGTTTCTTCTGGGTTTCAATAACTAAGGCAGCATCGCGATGATTTTCATCTAATTACATTAAGTACAACAAACATTCTTCTTCAGCAGACGTATTGAGGAGAAGTTCAATGACCAGTTTCAAAGATGGTATTTCACATTCAACTGGTAAGATAGCCTTGATACCATAAACTAGTTGGAAAGGTGTAAATATCATGGCAGAGTTAACGGATGTCTGATAGGCCCATAATGTTGATAACAACATCGTGTGCCAACTTGTCTTATGAATTCCTATCATCCGTCGAATAATAGTAATGAGAACTTTGTTGATTGCTTCAACATGGCCATTGGCCTGTGGATAATAGGGGGTTGAGTTTTCATGGCGAAGACCCAACTTTTCAATAAGTTCAGACATCATAAATTCCAAAAATGACTACCGTGATCAGTAACGATAGCTTGAGGGACACCAAACCAAGTAGTGATGTGATTGAATATGAACAATGTTACAGTTTTCTCAATGTTATCAAATGTAGGCATTGCCTCGGCCCACTTAGTGAAAAAATCTACAGCTACAATGATGTATCCATGCCCCCCGACCGATTGAGGGTTACATGTCATGAATTCAATGCCCCATTTTGCAAATGGACCAACAAAAACTATAGGATGTAAAGGAGCAGGATGAGATCTTATTTGTTTATTATAAGTTTGGAAAGCATGTCATTTATGAATGGCAGTGATGCAGTCCTTAAACAAAGAAGGCCAGAAATAACATGCTCGTAAGATCTTTTGGGCAGTGGCATACCTAGACATATGACCGCCACATGCTCTAGACTGAAAGTCATTCAAATATTTCTCAACTTCATCATAAGTAAGACATCGTCGAAAAATGGAATCAACACCGTGGCAGTAGAGAGTGTCGCCAAGAATAATGTATTGGCAAGCTTGATATCGTATACGACGACGATCTATGCTAGATAGATTGGGCCAAAAAGTTTGATTCTGGGGATAGATAATGATATATTTGTACCATACATCATCAGAACTGATCCGAAAAAGGGGTTCGTTGGGCAAGGAATCCTCTGCCACATTTATGTCTCAATGGAGGGAAGGTCACATATCAGTTCGGCGAAAACCAAATATTTCTTAGACTTAGCGCGTTCAAACTCTAAGTCAAACTCCTGGAGAATCACTATCCATTTGGAGTACTTGCCCCCTATCAATTGTCGGGTGAGGATATGTTGCATGGGGTTGCAATCGAAAATAACAGTGGTTCTACGTAATAAGATATAATGAAGAAAATGTTGAATAGCTTGAACAGCTGCCAAGGCCAGTTTCTCCACATGTAGGTATTTGGTCTCGGTAGTCGTGAGACTCCAACTTAAATAGTATATCACATGTTCATCATGTGAATCATCCTCTTGGACTAAGACCACGTCAATGGTAGAGTCTGAAGAAGCTAAGTAGAGAAAGTAATCTCGGTTATAGTCAGTGGGAAATAGTAATGGTGTATGGGTTAAGGAAAGTTTCAAGCTTCAAAGGATTTGTCTGCAATATCATCCCATACGAACTCATAACCTTTCTTGAGTAGCCTAGTGAATCCTTTCGTCAGTTCAACGTAATTGGGGATGAAACGACGTAAAAAAATTTCCTTCCCTTGCAAACTTTGGAGCTGGTGTAAAGTGGAAGGAGGAGGTAGATTAAGGATAGCCTCAACCTTCAAAGGGTCTACTTGAATCCCATGTATAGACACAATAAAACCAAGAAATTGGCCAGAATCCACACAAAAAACAAATTTATGTGGGTTTAAGCGGATACGATGATAATGACAACATACGAAAATGGCCCTCAAATGTGTCGGGTGATCTTGATGACGCATGGAATGCGTCAGTATATTGTCAATATAGGGTTGCACAATGTGCTTAATATTATGGAAAGCATAAGACATATCGCATTGAAAATTCGCGAAAACATTATTGAGACCAAAGGGTAATTTCTGGTAAGCAAAGGTTCCCCAAGGGAAAATGAAAGAAGTCTTGTGTTGGTCCGTGGGTAAAATATTAATCTGATTATAACCGGAGAAACCATCCATCAAAGAAAATATCTCACTGCCGGCATAGTCATCGATGATCTAGTCAATGAAATGGGTTGGGCAATTTTCCTTAGGACAAGCCTTATTTATGTCCCTATAATCTACACAAATGTGGATGGTACCTTGTTTCTTATTCACCATAACTAGATTGGATATCCAATCAGTCAATGCCATGGGATAAATAAAGCCATCTTTAAGAATTTTTTTAACTTCAAGCTTGATAGCAGCAGCTTTGCGTGGGTGCACTAGGCGAAGTCTCTGTCGAATGGGTTTAGCGTCCGGGTATGTCTTAATCTCATGTACAACAATATCAGGATCGATACCTGGCATCTCTTTGTAACTCCAAGCGAAAAACGCCGCGGAATTCTTAGAAAAGGGATTTATACATGTGGACATCATCAGTAGAACACGAGGCTTTGATATGAACGGTCTCCATGACTCTGGGTTTAATGGATATGTCGAGAGGGACGATAGGTGAAATGTTTCTCAAGTTCCCTTCGTACAAAACATCGTGTGATGACTCGAGAACTGAAGAAATAACAACAATGGTCGACAGAGTCAAAATCCGTTGGTAACTCTCGATGGTGTCACGTTCTAGGAAGAGAATGGAGAGGTGATGCCCATCGTCCTAGGGAATTTCTTCCATATACATGAATGACATGATCATCTCATCCATAGGAAAAATCACATGAAACAGATCAGGAGATGAATCACAGAGAGAAGGAGAGGAGGGGGTTGTTGATTGAATATCTTGGTAATCGGATTCGACCGGACTTGAAGGAATCTTGTGGCCATAACGAAGGTAATCACCAGGGCTAGGTACTACCCATGGGTCATATGACTTAGGGGTTTCACGAACAGTGGTGGATATCATGTTAATAGAGGCAACAAAAGGAGGGCGAATATTGGGTGATGGGATTGGAAATGTAGCCATCAGAGTAGAATATTTCAAAAGACCCACTCTGACATTCCTGTAACCAGGGGGTGTCTTCGAAATAAAGGGAACATTTCTAGTACGGGAATCGGAATTAAGGAAGGCAAGTTGGTCAATAGTAATGACCTTTCCTTGGTGCGGGAAACCTAACACACGAAAAATGGTAGACATAATTGAACGTGTGGAATCAATCCAGTTATGGCCAAGTAAGAGGTTATAATCAGGAGGTGCATCAAAGACCTCAACCTCAACACTAATCGATTTACCTTCCAACGTAATAGACAACGAGGGAAGAACATCATAGGGTTTAAAGCTTGTACCATTGAAGGCCTTAAATGTATTGTGTGATTCGGTGAGGGTAGGAGAGCCAAGGGCTTTCCAACAAGTGACGGACATGAATCAAGTTGAGGCTCCTTCATCAATAATAATTCTATAGATATTCTTTTTTTCAACAACAATTTGGATCTAAAATTCTAGTTTAGGAGGAAGACTAGGAACATGATCTTCCAAGTCAAAGATTATGAGATTAGTATCTGTGAGATCAGTTCCAACAATGGATTTTTCAAGTGCCTTTCGTTGAGCAGGGAAACTTTGAACGACTTTGAGAGATGACATCGCAAAGGGTGGTTGCACAAGATCTTCTACAATATTGTAGTTTTGGGTAGCACGGGCATGAGGATTGAATGCAAACTTTCAAAAAATTCCCTTGGGAGGAGGGTGAAGAACTGTATTGACACCCAGTCTTTCTAGATGAAGAGGACCGTTGGGAGGTGAAGTTGGGGGAGAATTTTGAACCAATGAAGGTGGCATATGATCAACTTTCTCTTTTGATGAAGAGTAATCCTTGGCTCAAGTTGCGATTGCAAATTCATTCTTTTTAGAATCACCAGTACACATAAGGACATGGGATGAGGTAGAAGGAGAAGTTTTGTCATGAATGAATATTTGGGCTTGCTACTGAGAAGGGAAAGGTTGTGACAAAACAGCAGGTGTAGGAGGTTTTTTGATCCCTTTAAGGAACTTAGTAACCTCGTCGCGTCTCGGACAATATTTCATGTAATGATCATCACCACAAATAAGGCAGGGGTAACAAGGTTTACGTTTATATTTCTCATCAACAGTTTGTGTCTTGCCTTTATCAGATTGTGGATTGTTATTCCTGTCCTCCTTATTTTTACCCTTCCCTTTATTTTTATTTTTATTCTTTCTAGTAGGTGTGGATTGAACAGAATTAACCTCGGCAGTCTTTCTGATGGAAGAAGTAGGAGTAGGAGTATTGTGTGCATTAGAATTATTAGATTTGGGATTGGTGTGGATGGCATGCGTAGGTTGGGTCTCAGCGTGAAAATTTCAAATCACACCATCAATAGCATGAGAAGCTATTGAATGTGTTGGGGTAGGGTTTGTGGAAGGACTAGGAGCGTCAGGGATCAAATCGTAAAGTGTTCCCATTTGTGAATAAATGAGATCAAGATAATTCACACGACTAATCGCCTGCTCTTCAGTGAAAACACCACCCATGGAGACATCACGAGCGATAGGTCCAATGAGTGATTTGGTAAACCACTCAGACAATAGTTGATCAGGAAGGGAAAATTTAATTAAATTTCTTCTCCTCCTCCACTCATGGATGTGATCAGAAATATGAGTGGATGAGGATTGCTTGAAAGAACTCAAATTTTTGGTTCCTGTCTCGTATTAAATCGGTAACTGGTAATGTGTCAAAAATGCCATGGATAGGGTGTTAAATTCATTGAAGAAACCTTGCGGTAACTCGATGTAACATTTTGCTACAGAACCCGTGAGATTTCGTTGGAAGAGTCATAACATGATGGATTCATCCATCAAGGAGTTGGATGAACACCATAGATGAAAACTCATAACATGATTATTCAGATCTTCTCTTGCTCGACCGTCAAATTTAGGAATGTCGGATGGTAAATTGGCCGATATGACAGGCCAATAAGGAGAATTTAAGATAGGTTCATTCAAAATCCTAGAAAGATCAGGTAAATCCAAAGTGGTCAGGAAAGGAAACTATCGATTCACTTGTGGAAACTGGTAGTTTTGAGGGGGAAACCCTGTAGGTATACCAGTAGGACCATAAGTAGTCTGCAAATAATTAGATAGTTCTGACAGATTCAGTTGTGGAGTATTTGGAGGCATATATCCCATAGGGTTGGGTTGATTAGAGATGTTCCCTTCGAAAGGAACACTAGATTTAACGTTCAGACCCCAAGTGAGATTCAAATAACCTGGATACGGTTGACCGGGGTTAGGGGGTACAAAAGAGTTAACTTGAGGATGCTTCCCCCCATATGGTTGTAGATTTCCTTGGAAAGGAAGATTCCAAGGTAGATATTGTACCACAGGTGTGTTATGTTCATATAGTGGGTTATGGACTCCAACTTGAGGTTTCCCCCCAAGTTGAGGTTGTGCCCCAATTAGAGGTTGCCCCCCATATTGAGGTTGATCTCCAACAGGAATCTGGAAACCATAAATGATAGAAATACTGGTGTCTCCAATAGGATTGGAGCCACTAGGGACAGATCCTCTAGGCCACAGTGGAGGAGGAACATATGGCCCTTTAGAGAGAACCTCAGCAGGTGTAGGAACAAAACCAGCAGCAGCATTATACCCAGGAGGAACAAAAATTCCAGAACCTTCGGATGGAACTTGGGTAGAGGTAGAAACAGAAGCATTTAGAGCTCTATACCCAAGGGGAAGTGATGGATATGGTCTAGGTGGAAGTGGTGTCCCAATCGGAGCTTGGGAGATAACTACATTTCCAGTAGGAATTGTGGTGTCTTGTGGGACCATAGTAGAATGGGCCATCTGGAGAGTAGGAATCGAGTGAGAACCAATCAAAAATTGGCCTGGAACGGTGATGGCATTACTGGAAGTGCCAGTAAAATGGTCTAAAGGTATTGTATAGGTGACATACATCTCAGGAACTTGTGATGCCATAGGTTGATTAGGACTCACTCCTAGGTTACCGTACAGATCACATACTGTCAAAGGGATAGAACCAAAATTAGAAGTTCCAACAGTCTAAGCCGAGGTCCTAAATGATTCACTTTGAAAAAGTGGATTCCCTATTCGAGATCCTGCGTTAGGTCCAGTGGGTACTTCAGTGTTTTCAACAACAATAATTTCCCCAGATGATATGTGTGTCTGGTCTAAGAGGGGGAAGTCTGAATTCCTCTAAAGAGTCTGAAACAATTTGAAATCCTTCCAAAGAGTCGGTGCTTCCAACCTCAGAAACTACTCTGTTGTTGACTACTCCCTATGGAGAGCCTTCTGGTGAGTTAGGAGGAAAAGGTTGGTAACCTTTTGGATCTTCCGGGTGTAACCCTTGCATCCTACGTGAACGAAGAACGCTGATGTTTCTTGATCCAAGTAAAGAATAAATAAAATCTATGGCCGACTAGAGAAAACAAACAGCACTCACTAATAAAATCTAGGAATCAAACCAAGCAAACAAACCTTCTTATTTCGAAATCACTAGTTGGTGATGAACTCCAACGTCGCAAAATCAAGACAAGAAGGGGTTGGGATAAGAGACTGGAAAATTTACATTTACAACCTTCTTAACAAACTTACACCCTGGTGCAAGATCCCACACATAATCGTGGGTATACCCTCCATGGAGCCTGAGTGAGTTTGGGAAACGTCGATTCCATGTATCGTGAAGACTTTCCCCTCCACATTCACCTCATGTAAAGACACTAAAGAGATATGCTACTAAGGTCACCAACTACAACAGCAATGCCTAGGTAAACAGTCGACAGTCCGATCCACGCACAAAGGTAGGGTATCTAGCCTGAAATCAACTCAAAAGAATTCCACTCATAATTGTGGGTATACCTTCAAGCGACCCCCATAATATGCACAATCTCTACACTAAGACCAACAAAGGAGGGTGAGTAACTCTGCCAATCTTAATGCAACCTCATGTTTGACCCTTGTGTGAGAAGGGCTTCCCAGGACAAAATGTAGCAATTGGATTTGAAACTCTCCCTATCACAAGATTATATTGTGTGTTTTGATGCTTTGGAGAGTGTACCTCACAACCTATTCTAAAATGTTATCCTAGCTAATGTTGGTGAAAAGATCCCTAGAAAATAAAAGTTACTAATAAATTTTAAATTTACGTTGTGTTTTAAAGGTTGTTGTTTACTCAAAAATGGAGATGGAAGTGAAACTGATGAAGTTGTTACCTTCACCCGATAAAATGTAAAAAGAGATGAATGTGCAATTTTTTAATTCAATGAACTCTAGTTACAGTAGGGAGAAGTTATTTCTTTTGAAGTACAACCAGCTACCAATTACAATTTCTTTAATTCCGAATGAATACAATTCCAAGCAATCATGAACTACAAAATTTTCCATTTTCTTCTCTTTACTAATATTTCGAATGTAAAACAATTTCTTGTGAGAGATTACTAAAAGAATAAGTGAATTCATTTCTTCCTTTCCAAAACAAAATCAGAGATGTGATAATGGAGGGAAAATGTAATCCAAGAAAATCAAGACATTCTCAACACAATTCCCAAATCAAATTCACAATGTAGACATAAACAAAAAAGACAAGAAAACTTTTTGACATAAGCAAGCAAAAAGTGTTTCTTAATCAGCAAACAATCTGACAAACAAAATGAATCCAAAACTTCAAAACAAACCAAAGACCCTTTGTCAAACAAGCACCTAGATGAAGATATGAGATTATATCCTTGTGACAATGAGAATGAGTAAAAACTTGCAAAATGAAAAGAAAAACTTTCAATCACTGAAAACCAATCAAAAGAAGGCTTCAAACTCAGGAATCAATCAAACATGGGCATAAGAAGTTTTCCCCAGGCTACTAAGGAAAATCTGGGTGGTAAATGATAAAATGACTCACTCCATCAAAACCTACAGGAGTCGCTGCAGGCTAGGTATAGGACATAGAGCGATGAGCTAAGGTCGTTGCAGGCCACTGGCAGAGAAAAGTGTGACATCGTCGCACTGGATGGGATAATAAGAGAGCGATGTCTCAGGGTCGTCGCAGGATTTCAATAAGGTACAGTGCAACAATCTCTGTAAATTTGAAAATTTTGGAAGAAAGACAAAAAATCTAAAGGAACTTCTAAACCCAGTGAGTCCAGATGGATCAC
The DNA here is from genome assembly GCA_000966675.3 of Picea glauca. Lineage (NCBI taxonomy): Eukaryota > Viridiplantae > Streptophyta > Pinopsida > Pinales > Pinaceae > Picea > Picea glauca. The sequence continues at coordinate 23,455 of JZKD02S1745698.1, read as the reverse complement.
CCACAGACTCAGAGAACGAAATTTATCAGACGAAGGAAGGCTAAAGGAAAATGGGAAGAAAAATATCAAAAGGAGGTTGTATCCCCAGTATGGTCACCAATTTTGTTATGGGACTTATCGGTAAATGTGGACATAAACAGATCTCCCTAGATCCACCTAGATCTAGAAAAAAACAGAACAGAATATGACGCTTTCCATAAGCTCTAATCACTGAGTTTACTATCTAACAAGAGATGGGAAACATACCATTTAAATATCTCTTCCTCTTGTTGCTGTCATTCTATCTCCACTCCAGTGCTCCTGTGAAATTGTATCTGCAAGAGAACACAAGCCAACCAAAGTGAAAGTCATATAATATATTACTCAACGAGAACTTATGCATGTGATCAAGGAATCATACAATAAAACAAAGAAAGTTTTATGGGAAAGAAACATATCACTATATCATATTAAAATGAAAGTGGATATTACAACCAAAGCCTTGATGTTTCAAGGTCCCTTTCCGATGACCCTTTTGTCCAACACACACACTTGCTCCAATCCTTGAATGAAGAAGATCCACAATGACTTGATAAACTAAAATGAAGCCCTCAAGTATGAACTAAAGTAGAATTCCTCATCCAATTCTTAGCCTATTCAATATTAATCTTGCTTGAATCAACCTTCATTAACCTTAGCCTTTTCCATGAGAAATCCCTCTTTATATAGGGGAAATAGAGATGGTTGAAGAGATTAGGATGATCCCACCAAATCAGAGAAGTGAGTAGGATCCCAACCATACGGATGCCACCTCATCTTCTAGAATATCCCCTTCTAGAACTTTCATGAAGTTCAACCTTTTCTTAGCCTTTTGACATCGTCGCACCCTAGCTTTAGAGAAGCCTGCGGAGATGTAGAATGTCAGTTGTATAGCAGAGGGCGACGACCAGGCATCGTCATGCCCTGTCTATGGAGGAACATGCGATGACCTTCCTTAATAGGGTTTTTGATAAGAAAAATTCAGTGACTTTCCTCATGAAGAAAGGTTATTTTGGGAACATGAACACATGTTGTTAATGGATCACTAAGATGACCAAAATAATGTGTAACAATGTTAGGGAAGACCTTTTAAATATTTCCTTACCTCCAACTTTATAATTTTCTTACAACACATCACTTAACCACACTCTCTTTCGTGCATGGGTCAATGTTAAACCATTTCTTACAATTGGATAACTTTTCCCCTTTTGTGGTAACAACTATGTAATCCCCCCCTCCAAAATATTATGAGAATATCTAGGATTTTTCATACTCATCCATGGCTATTCAAACAAGGTAGTCTTTAAGTTCTTTCAATGCCATGTAATGTTACTATCTTATTGACTATTTGAGGGTTGCAACATGTAGATATAGCATATCAACATACAATGTGATTTTACATGTGAATGGGGCTAGATCAATGTGATGAATGGCACATGCATCACTGTGATGAATGGTCCATGTGTCCCTAAGGAAATTTCTATGATGGTTCCTTTTAACATCATCACTTCATGTCTTCATTCATGTCACCTCATGATAATTCCACCTCTAATGCCCTCACTAGTTGTAGGCTAGAATTTCCAAATTTTACCCTCCCTCATAATAGTTGTTTCCTCTCACCTCACTTTCCTTCAATATTTCAACCCTATTGTGGTATCCTCTTACCTCTTGTCTCCTTTCTCTTTCACCTTTGCCTGAATGTTGTGCTCTCATGGTAATTGTTGTCACTATCCCTTCCCTACTTAAGGAAATTTGTTAACCTTTGTTTTGTAGGAACATAGATTTCTTGGTACTAAGATCACCATGTTTACACCTATTATGTCTTGGAAAGGTTAAGAATTTCTAGAGAAAAAATTGAAATCCTTATGTGACATTCCACTTATGAAACAAGGATTTGTATCATTTGTTTTTATTATAACATTGTTCTTTTCAGTGTTTGACACGAACATATTTATTCACAACATGTGGGTTCATAACTAAAAAAAAAAACTTTATGAATCCCTTTGTGATCCTTATGAGTATTTAAGATGTGTATGGTGGTCTCTATAATCATAAAAGTTTACCATGTTAGAAATTATGACATTTGATTCAATTTCGTATAGGTGTACTAAGTGAAATATGACATTTGCATGGTGTTTTTAAAATTTGGGTTATTTTTCTTCCATTTATCTGGATAATTAGCTCATACTTTTTGTCATTAGCAGTGCACACATAGTAATCTATCAATAAGTTATTTCTTTGAATAAAACCTCTTTCTCCTTCCCATAGCTAGTTTTCATTGAAGTTGAAATTCTTGCATTTAATTCTCCTCTTGCGTGGTTTAAAAAGTCGAGTTGAAATGCCATCAGTTTCATGGCCACTCCTTTGAGTAACAACAGCCTAAAATCAAGAGCTAATTAAAATTTATTTAGCAACTTTTCTAGGGCTCTTCAAACCCATATTAGCCTAGGTGTAGAGATTTGGAATAGGATTGTGAGAATAACTTTCCAAATCTACTAAACAAACATAAATCTTTGAGTTAGGGAGTGAAATCCAGATGCTATATCACTAACTTTGGGAAGCCCTTCTAACAAAAGGGTCAAGCATGAGGTCGCATTGGGGCCAACAGAGTAATCAAACCTGCTTTGTTGGCATTAGTGTTGATTGTCGACTGTCCCCACTCTGCTTTGGTATAGTAGGTGGTACCATAGAGGCCATAATATTTTAGACCTCCTACCCAAGGTGATAGCACAGGGAAGGTGGTGTTGTACCTGGGATCAACGTTGGCTAGACTCACTCGGACTCCTTGGAAAGTTTCCCATTGCTCGCTGAGGTAACTTTCACTATGGCATTAGTTCGTTAAGAATGTTGTCAACGTAACTTTCCCACCCACTAAAAATCATCCCCTTCATGCATCGATCCTTTGATGTTGGATTCCATCACCAACTAGAACTTCTTTGTGAGAAGGTTTGTTTGCATGCTTGACTCCTAGATTAATTAGCATGCGTTGTTTTTTCTCCTTAGTTGGACTTAGGATTGAGTTTATTTCTAATGGAATTAGTTCCAGGGTAATTCCTCATTTGATCAATTCAAAATATGGATATCGTTAAAATAAAATGGAATAAACTTTGTTGACTCCTCTTTCAAACACTGAAATTACATCAATTGGGCCATGTTTAAAATCATGCGAACGTTGAATTTTGAAATACTTATTACTTTTCCTATCCATTTCTCCTTTTCACTTTTCCACATCTTGATTTTACCTTGGGTTTTATATCTCTTCCTTTATGCAACCCATCCTATTTCATCTATCTATAAGTTTTTAATGACCTCCATTATATTTGTGGGCTCATTTTTTTATGAAAAGCGGTGCTATTGTTTTACCTCTTTCTCACATCGTTATAATTCCCATATCTTCATTATCACTACCACTTTTATTGGTTCTTACCATATTAATGGACTTCTCTCTATCTCGGTCATTTGGGGCTTCTTGGGGACATAGTGATTTTTTGGAAACGTTTGTGGATTTCTTCTTAATTGTATGTGTTTTATTGATTTTTGCCTCATTTATTACTTGAATGACTACTTTCTTTAATATCTATACTTCCTTTAATGCCTTATCCTTTATGCATATCTTCTTACCTTTCATCGACTTACATCCAATTAATCTTCCACTAGTCAAACTAACTTCCATTGGTTTAGGTGACACTAACTCACTTTCCATTACCATTCCACTGGTCAAATCGATTTTTTGTCAACTCTTCTTATGTTAACATTTTTCTCGTTGATCCCACATTTGTTGGTCCTAATTTCATTGATCTTAATTCCATTAATTTGGGTGAAAAAAACATCAAAAATTCTCTTATGTCAAAATAGTAAACTTTTAACTATAACATTTTTCCAATATGGTTAAGGGTTTCGATATTTGACTAACAACCTTTTCACTACAAAGTGGTAACCACCGTTATCCTAACTAACCTATATATTTTTTATTTCTCTCTTTAAAAGAAATATTGGGGTCTTCGAGCGTTGTATCTATTTAATTTTTCCCCATTTAAAATTGTCTTAAATATAAATTCTTAAACTATCTTTAATTGGACCAAAAAATTAGCTATGATGTCTTTGACAATGAAATTTCCAGGTCTAGCGATTTCCAATTTTATCGTTGTATACTAATATGAGTGTTGGTGCAATTATTTGCATAATATATTACCAAACATAAATTATCAACCGGGATTCGTAATAAGTAGAGTTGATGCACTATATGTG
>JZKD02S1745698.1:0-12860 GCA_000966675.3 Picea glauca | reverse complement strand
GGTGAGTATAGCCCCAATTTTCTATTAGTGGGCTTACAAGTAGAACACATCACACACCCCTTTACATATTTAGTTACAATTGCTTTCATCTGAGGCCAGTAACAAAACCTTTGCATATGAGCCATAGTTTTTCCTACCCCAAAATTCCTAGACACAAGAGAAGTGTGAGCTTCTCGTATTACATGGACTCGTTCACTTGTAGTTATACATAGGTTTCCAAGATGGTATAGTAGTTTTCCCTGCAGACAATAGTTCTCTACATGTGCACCATGGGTTAGCTTCTCAAATACCTCTTTAAAATCTTCATCAACATCATATTGTTCCACATAGATATCATGAGATAAAGAAGAATTATTCAAAATAATATAAGCAACAATAGGAGGTCTAGAAATCATATCAGCTACCTTGTTACTTGTACCTTTTTTGTATTTGATTACCAAATGAAATTGTTGAAGAAAAACCATCCACCTGTAATGCTGAGATTTTTGTAGCTTGGTTTGTGCTTGGATATATTGTAAGGGTTGATGATTTGTATGTATGATTGTTTCCTTCCCTAACAAGTAGTGCTTCCATTTCTTTACACTTTGAACTAATCCATACAAATCTTTATCATATGTAGGATAGTTAACAACAACTTGGTTAAAATTTTCAGAGTGGTAATAGATATGCTTACGATATTTCATCAATATTGTACCCATGGAGTATCCGCTAGCATTTGTCTCGATCTAGAAAGGTTTTTGAAGATTCGACAGTGCTAATAATGGTGTGGTGCTTATCTTTTCCTTCAAATTGTCAAAGGATTTGTGTTGCTTTCCTTCCCACTGAAAATTGTTTTTCACATTGGTTAAGGCATGCAAAGTGATGCAAACCCCATGCCTCTCCCAAGGTCTACTCGACCTCCTGATCAAGGATCGATCAGTTTTAGAGTCGGATCGACTCGTAGGCTCTTGTTGAACCCCAATTTTAGTTTACACAAACCCTCCTTAGTTCTCCATGTAGGTTCTTTGAAACCCGGGGGTGTTTTCCTAGTGCTTTTTTTTCCTTTCTCCTGGAGTGTTATTCCTTTGAATAAAACAATTTGTCAATCCGTGTCCCTTACATGATCGATGGATGTGGTGGACTCTGGTCTTCAGGATTCGGGTGTTCTTCCACCCTTGCACAAGCTTTTCCCCCAGAGTGAATCTCCTTCAAACACATGGATCTCTGCCACGTGTCCTCCCTGGATCCAATGGTCCATATTCACCCTTGCACTTCAGCTTTGGGACTTCAGCAGAATAGTCCTTACTCCTCACAATTCTCATGAATCTATAGCCTCTATATTAAACGATCTCTCGATGTGTTTCCATGGCAGATCAACGACCACGGTTACTTCGCTCCTTTGGGACTTCAGCGGTCCCACTCCTTGTAATCCTGTTAAAATTCCTGAATACACTAAGTGTCAAAGGGTCTTGATGTCTATCCTTCACGCAACTATTCTAGCTCTAACAGTCATCAACTTCCTGGCGATATCCTGCAGGATCTTACCATCGCTTCTTTGAATTCTCCCTTCAAGGGATTATGGTCATTGGTCCTCCTGAGATTATCTTCCCAAGGTAGATGAGACCTTTTTCTTCCCTATGTGCACTCCTCCCACACTATAGAATGTTGGACATGGGAGTTTCCTAAGCATCATTTCTCGGTACTGATGGTATCTATCACTCTTAAGCTTGGGTTCTTGAGGTATTTGAGACCTCTGCCTCCTCTATGTGCTCTTCTTTTGATATTTTAGATGTTCAGACTTAGAAAAAAATTATAATCCTTTTCTCCTCAAAGACCCAGATCACTATCTCTACTGAGCTTGATCCCCCAAGGTTTTAAATCTGTGAGCACATACCTTGCGACCTTTGAACTTTGCAATGCTTAACTATATTTCTCTGAACAGTGATTCTGGAAATGACTCTGCATGTGCACTCCTTGTGTGGATCTGTGCTTTCTCTACACTGCTTCTATCAAAGGTCCAACGTTATCTCTCTTGATATTCTTTGAGTTAAAATTAACTCTATCAACGCACTCCTTGTGGACAATGTGAACTCCTTGCACGAGCTCTCAGAAGAGAACCAAATGAAACTTATTAGGCAGTTCTCCACTTCTCTTTCAACAAACTTATACAGTGCTCTCTGTCTCACATAGCAACAATTCTATGTCTCTCAACTATTACAAAATAAGAAATATCCTTTACAAATGAGCGACAACAACCTTGTTTTGGAAAATGATACAAATATATATACAAGAGGTGATTTCTCGATATTTTCCCCCCAACAAACTAATGTTATCCTATCAGGATTTAAATGCATCCATCTGCTAAGGAATTTGGAGTTAATAGAATTTACAAATAATATAAGGGTTGATGTGCATCCTCAGTACAATACAACCTTTACATTAAAGTGATATTGATCCGAGAGGATCTTTGGGGACGGCCTCAGCCTCCAATCATTAATTAAATTTCTTTTCATAAAATTTTAAATTCAAAAAGGTGTGTTGTCCTTTGTGTAGTATAAATCATCTCTATAAATGTGTTGGTTGATGTGTTTCTCTCCAACCTATCCTCCTTTTAATGTTGATGTAAATGATCATGCATCATACTTCATTGGTCAAAACTTCATGGACTCTTGTCCATGAGCTCATGCACTATCTTTCCTTACTTTTGGATCTTTGCTTCACTTACCCATCTTGCATATTCTTCTGGATGGCCTTTCCACTTAACCATATATTCAAAGTAAGTCTTTCTTTTGGTCCTTTTTCCAATCCTATGATCTATGATCTTCTCCATCTATGGCTTCTCTACTACAGGCTTCTTTTTTTCCCATCTAATTTTCCTTTGATCCTCCTGCTTCATCTTCCCTATAAGGATACATGTTTGCAATATTAAAAATGGGTGATATTGCCACATTGTCTGGAAGCTCTATCTCATAATCATTTTCTGCAAACTTTCTAAGGATCTTGCATGGTCCTATCTTTTTCATTTTCATTTTGGTATATGTTCCCCTGGGAACCTTTCCTTCCTCAAGTGTGATAAAACTTGATCTCCCACTTCAAATCGAATCTCTCTCTTATGTTGATCAACTATTTCTTTTTACTTATTGTTTTTGTCTTGCAGCTGCTCATTGATCTCACCATGAAGTTTTTGCATCTCTACGGAAAATTATTTTTCTCCTGCACTTATGAACTCATTCTGTCCCAAATCTCTCAATTTTGATATCCCCCTTGGTTGCATTCCATACACAATCCAGAATGGAGTTCTTCCTATGCTCCTATTTGGTGAATCATTGTATGCAAATTTCGCTTGTGGAAGAATCTGATCCCATTGATTGTTATGCTCAGTGACTAAGCTCCTCAACAAATTCCCTAAACTTTTGTTTACCACCTTAGTCTATCCATCTTTCTGAGGGTGATATCTTGAACTGAAGGACAATTCTATCCCAATATTCTTCCACATCGTTCTCCAGAAATGATCAACAAATTTGGTGTCCCTGTCTGAAACAATGCTCATGGGAAATCCATGTAGTCTCACAACTTCTTTGGAAAACAGATTGGCTATGTGTGTAGCATCATTTGTTTTCTGGCATGGTATAAAGTGTGCCATCTTGGAAAACATTTCAACTACCACAAATATGGAATCACTTTCCCTCTGGGTTCTTGGCAATCCCAACACAAAATCCATGTTGATAGCATCCCAAGGCCTATCGGGAATAGGCAATGGCTGATAAATACTAGTGTTTTTTTGTCTTCCTTTTGCATATTGGCAAATTCTGCATTTGTTCACAAATTTCTTCACTTCAAATCTCATACCTGGACAATAGTATGAGCTACTCAATTTTKCAAATGTTTTATCATGGCTGAAATGTCATGCTAGGCCTCCACTTATATGCTTTTCTTTCAGCAAATTGTCTCTCATTGACCATTTTGGTATGCACAACTAGTTGTTTTTTAACAAYACTCAATCCTAAATCAAATATTCCATCCATGGGATCCTATCCCTTAGTAAAGGATTTTCATAGGATTCATAAGCTTCTTTGAAGTCTGCATCTTCACCATACATTTCCTTAAGTTGTTCAAACCCTAAGGTTTCCACTTTGAATTATTGCATAATCAAACACCTTCTACTCAAAGCATCTGCAACTTTATTTGCACTACCATAAATATTTTTGATAACAAAAGTGAAATCTTGCATAAATTCCACCCACTTTGCATGCCTCTGATTCATCTTCTCTTGCTAGGTGATGGACTATAGATCTTGATTATCACTATATAGCACAAACTCTTTGGGAATAATATAATGCCTCCATTTTTTCAATATTTGAATCACGAATTATTTGTCATATGTGGAGTATTTTTTCTTGGTATCATTCAGCTTCTCACTGAAATATGCTATAGGTTTTTTATCCTGACTTAATACTTCTCCAATTGCTACTCCACTATCATCACACCTTACCTGAAATGTCTTTCCAAAATCTGATAGAACCATAATTGGTTGTTATGTGATCTTATCCTTCAATATCCTGAAGCTCTTCTCAGCCTCTTATGTCCACTTAAAATATTTGTGTCTCTTCTTCATAGTGTCTAATATTGGTGCACACACACCACTAAAATTTCTAATTAATTTCCTATAGAAACTTGCTAATCCATGGAATCTTCTTACCTCAAATATGCTCCTTGGAGATGGCCAATCTTTGATAGCTCTCACCTTTTCTGGATCCATCTTCAGCTCATTGGAAGAGATTACAAAACCCAAATATATGAGTTTCATCTTCATAAAAGATGACTTCTTTAAATTTATCAGAAGCTTCTCTTGTTGCAACCTCGTCATCACTAATATCAAGTGATTTAAATGTTCATCTTTAGTTTTATTGAAGACTAGTATATCATCCAGATACACAATGACAAATTTACCTATGAATTCTTTGAGTACTTCATTCATCAACCTCATGAATGTACTTGGGGCATTTGTTAATCCAAATGGCATAACAAGCCACTCATGCAACCCTTCATTTGTCTTGAAGGTTGTTTTCCATTCATCTCCTTCTCTCATTCTTATCTGGTGATAACCATTTTTCAGATCTATCTTTGAAAAATAACTTGCTCCACTTAAACAATCCATCAAGTCATCCATCATGGGTAAAGGAAATCTATACCTGATAGTGATCTTATTGATGGCTCTAGAGTCTGTACACATTATACATACTACATCCTTCTTAGGACTCAATACAGTTGGTACTGCACATGGGCTTAAGATTTCTCTAACTAAACCCTTTTCTAACATATATTGGACCTAGTTCTTGACCTCTTCATTCTCTTGAGGTGTCAATCTATATTCTGATTTGTTTGGAAATCGTTCTCCTGCAATAATATCAATGTGATGATTGATGCTCCTAATGGGTGGAAATGAGAAAGGTAACTCATCCACTACTATATCAACAAAATTTTCCAGTAGCTCCTAAATTTCTTCAGGCATATCATCCACATTATTACTTGTAAGGATGACTTTGGGATTTCTCACTACAACAAACTACATCTCTTGCTCCCTTTTGACTTCATTCAAGAGATCCTTCACACTCATGAGAAGTATGCTTGGGTTGGATTCTTCCTTCACTTTCTTATATTCTATTGGAAACAACATATGTGTCCTACCATTATTCTCTAGGGTGTAGATGTTTTTCCTCCCATCATGTATGACATTTTTGTCAAACTTCCATGGTCTTCCCAATAAAACATGACATACATCCATGGGAATTACATCACATAAAATTTCATCTTTGTATCCTCTTATTTTAAATTCAACTTGGCATTGTTTACTTACCATTACCTCATGTGATTTTTGCATCCTTGAAACTTTATATAGATTTGAATGTGCAGTATTCTCCAACTCCAGATTTTCCACCATCTTTGTGGATACCAAATTGCCAGTGCTTCCACTGTCTAAAATCACCTTGCAAACTATGTCCTTGGTCTTGCAAGTAGTCCTAAACAGATTACTCTTATGTACTCGTGCTTCCACCTCCTTCCCTGGTTTCAAGAGTATTTTACTCATCATGAGGGATATTCCATCTTCAGCAACTTCTCCCTCAACATCCATTTTTTTTGCTTCAGAAATGTGAGCTTCTCCTCCTCCTTCTTTATTTTTCTCAGGGAATTCCCAAGACATATGCCATGTCTTTCCATAGGCATAGCATATTATCTCTCCTCCTCTGCTTATTCCTTTTCCTTGAGGAAAATAATTCCTTCCGCCATATTGTCTCCCTCTGGATCTTCCTTCTCTCTCTGTATGACTGTGGGTATTTTCAGTTTCAGACTTGGGTTTCTAGGATTTGTCATTGACAATTCCCTTACCTCTTTGTGGTATTTTTCCTCTACCTCGTTGGTTCTGATTTCTGGCCAATGAAGGCAGCCTGATAAGAATCTTCAATTATCCTCATAGTCACCATGATGATTTCATCATGGATTTCATATATTAGGAAAATAATGTATCAGGAAACCTTATCTTCATCACTTTCACGGTGACGATCTCTGATGTTCATTCTATAGAACTCTTCTATGTACTCTTTACTATCAGGCCTTTCTGTCTCAGGTTTTTTAGTCTCCTGAACATATTTATTTGATAATATTTGGGTATGAATTTATCCTTTATCTTAGCTACCATTATGTCCCAACTTTTAATTTTATGTTTGTATTTGATTCTTCTATCAGCCTGCAGTTCATCCCACCAAAGTGTTGCATGCCCTTTTAGCCTTGTGACAACATGTTTTACCTTCTTCTCATCATCTACATCCTCATAGTCGAAGTATTTGTCCATTTCTATTATCCAGTCCAGCAAATCTTCCACATCTAAGTTGCCTTCATACATTGGGATTTCTATTTTTTCTCTTGCTTCCAATTTTACAACAACTTTCAGCAAGTTTTCTTCTGCAGCATCTTCTCCTGAAAATCCTTCAACCTCCATCTCTTCACTTTTGGTCTCATTTATGTCACATGCATTTGGGGCTCTCCTCTATGCAGTTTCCATGGCATATAACCTTGCATGAAGTCTCCTCATTTCCTCCTCCATTGTTGGATTCGCTACAGGTTTGTCCTTGCATCTTCTTGGCGGAATGGTGCTAATATTTCTTCACACATAGCTTAAATTATGGCTTTGACACCACTTGGTGGTATCAAAATAAAACCCTCTTTCACATAGACCGTAATTTGTAGCTCTGATACCAATTGATGGTATCAGACAAAGCCTTTTTCTAGGATCTGATACCACTTGGTGAAAACCCCCTACCACTCCCAGGGTTTGCTCGATCTCCTAGTCAAGGATCAATCAATTTCATATTCAGATCGACTCTTAGGCTATTACTGAACCCCAATTTAGTTTACACAGGCCCTCCTTAGTTCTCCATCCAGGTTCTTTGAAACCTATGGGCGCTTTCCTAGCGCTTTTTTTCCTTTCTCTCGGAGTGCTCTACCTCCGAATAAAATGATCTGTTGATGTGTGTCCCTTATATGATTGACGGATGTGGTGGACTCTGGTATTCAGGCTTCGTTATTTCTTCCACCCTTCCATAAGCTTTTCCCTGGAGTGACTTTCCTCCAAACACACGGATCTCTGCCATGTATCCTCCTTGGATCCAACGGTCCAAATTCACCCTTAAACTTCGGCTTTGGGACTTCGATGGAATGGTCCTTGCTCCTTGCAATTCTCACAAATCTCTGGCCTCCCAATTAAACGATTTGTTGACGTGTGTCCACGGAGGATCAATGGCCACAGTTACTTAGTTCCTTCGGGACTTCAGCAGTCTCGCTCCTTGTACACTTGTTAAAATTACTAAATACACTATGTTTCAAAGGGTCTTGATGGCTATCCTTCGTGCAACTATTCCAACTCTTACAGTCGTCATCTTCCTGGCAATATCCTACAAGATCCTACCATCGCTTCTTTGAATTCTCCCTTCAATCGATTATGGTCGTTGGTCCTCCTAATCTTAACTTCCCAAGGCAGATGAGACCTTTTCCTTCCCTTTGTGTGCTCCTTCCACGCTATAGAATGTTGGACTTAGGAGTTTCCTAAGTATCCTTCCTTGGTACGGATGGTATCTATCTCTCCTAAGATTGGGTTCTTGAGGTATTTGATACCTTCGCCTCCTATATGTTCTCTTCTTTCGATATTTTAGACGTTCAGACTTAGAAAACATTTCTAAGTATTTTCTCCTCAAAGACTCATATCATTATCTCTCCTGAGCTTGTTCCCCCAAGGTTTTAAATCCTTAGGCGCACACCTTGCGACCTTAGAAATTTGCAATGCTTAACAGTGAGTCTCGAAACGACTCTGCCTGCACACTCCTTGTGTGGATCTGTGCTTTCTCTCCACTGTTCCTATCAAATTTCCAACGTTATCTCTATTGAGCTTCTTTGAGTTAAACTTAACTCTGTCAACGCACTCCTTGCAGAAAATGTGCACTCCTTGCATGAGCTCTCAGAAGAGAACCAATTGCAACTTATTAAGAAGTTCTCCACTGCTATTTCAACAAGCTTATACAATGCTCTCTGTCTCACACAGAAACATCTCTATGTCTCTCAATTATTCAAAAATAAGCAACAACCTTTACAACTGAGCGACAACAACCTTGTTTTGGAAAATGATAAAAATATATATACAAGGGGTGATTTCTCGAGATTTTCCCCCCAAAAACCTAATTCTATCCTATCAGGATTTAAATGCATCCATCTACTAAGGGATTTGGAGTTAATAGCATTTAAAAATAAAATAAGGGTTGATGCGCAGCCTCAGTACAATACAACCTTTACATTAAAGTGATATTGATTCGAGAGGATCTTTTGGGATGGCCTTAGCCTCCAATCATTAATTACATTTATTTTCATAAAATTTCAAATTCAAAAAGGTGTTCTCTCCTTTGTGTGGTCCAAATCAGATCTATAAATGCATTGGTTGATGTGCTGCTCTCCAGCCTATCCTCCTTTTAATGCTGATGTAGATGCTCCTGCATCACAATGGAGTTGTGATGAAAGAAAAAATTTCTATGAATCTCCTCCAATACTGAATTGCACCCAAGAAGATGTTTCATTTACAGTTATGGGCTCAAGCCAATTTACAATTACATCAACCTTGGAAGGATCAATTTTCAATTTTCCTCCTCCTACAATATAACCTAAGTACACTAGTGCAGTCTTGCCAAATTCACATTTGGACAATTTTACATACAACTTTTCCCTTTTAAAAGTATCCAATACTTGATTTGCATGCCTTACATGTTCATCCCATGTCCTACTAAATATAAGAACGTCGTCTAAATATACAATTACAAAATCATCTAGAAATGGCATGAATACATCATTGATCACCACAAGAAGGTTGTCAGAGCATTACAAATCCCAAATGGCATAACTAACCACCCAAACAATCCATGTTTGGTTTTAAAGTCAGTTTTCCATACATCTTGTTCTGCAACCATGATCTCATGGTATCCACTGCACAAATCCAACTTAGTGAAATAAACAACATTCTTTAATTGATAAAGTAAATCATCTATACGAGGAAGAGGGTATCGATTTTTCGCCATGATTTTATTTAAGGATCTATAATCGACACACATTCGCCATGCACCATCCTTCTTTGGCACCATCACGATAGAAGAACCACAAGGAGATGAATTGGGCCTGATGACCCCTTTGTCCAATAATTCTTGTACCTACTTTTTTATCTCTATCATCTCTACAACTGAAATCTTGTACATGCCCACATTAGGAAGAGGAGAATATTGTTGAAGGTGTATTTCATGTTGGATTTCCCTCTTAGGAGGTAATCCGTCTGGTTCCTGAAATATGTCATCATACTTAGAAACAATATCAATTAATTATTTCTTATGAGAAGGATCACATCCTTGGAAGGCGTGAGATGTTCTGACATCCTTTTCCCTTATGACCATGAGTACATATCTCTTATTAGTGTTTATGAGTCTCTTCATTTGTCCTACACTAACAAGTGTTGTGTTTACCTTCATGGTGTGGGCTTTAACAATATATTACACTCCCCCTTTAGTAAGGTGATATTTATTCACATGATGAAAGAATATTGCTTTTATAACATAAAGATAAGGACTCCCTAACACTATGCCACATATATCAAGTGATACAACATCCAAATCCACTTCGTCAATCAACTTTGAAGCAATATCAAATATGACCCTATACTGCTTGGTGGCATTAAGTTTTTCTTTATCGCATACCCAACCAAGAGGATAAGGCTTTTGATCTGGTTTAGTTTCAAGACCCATCTTTTTGACAAGTGCTTCAAATATCAAGTTTACTTGGGAACCCGGATCAAACAATGTATCTATCTTAGTGCGCTTAGATACAACTCTTATATGAAATAATTCATTCATATTTCTTTCATCATCATGAGATTCATTATTGTAATTTGAACTAGCATGAAAGGAATCTTTACCTTGTACTCCAACCGTTGTGATCTTTTCCTCGTCTCCTTAATTGGAACCAAGATATTGTTGCGTTGTAACAGCGATCTTTGTCTTCCCTTTTCCACTGAATTGTTTCAGTCTTTTCTCTGGATGTAATTTCCAACAGTGTTCATCATCATGATCATTCTTCTTGCAATGAGTGCAAGATGGCTTTCATTCTTCCCTCTTTACAGTGGCGGTCTTTTTGTTCTTCCTTTGAAACTTTTCTTTAAATTGCTTATGTGGGAATTTGGAAGGTTTCTTTGTGGGATCTTCTTGAACATGCTTTCCCCTGTTCTCAAGGTGAGTGGCTTTCACACAAACTTCATCAAGAATGGTTGGGTTAAATAGTAGTAAAGTATGACGAATATAATTGTGAAGTGTGCCAATATACTTCATTAAAGTTTCATATGAATCTAAAGGAATGTTTAATACAAGAGCTTTCTTCCTAAATTCTTTTGTGAAACTTTGTACATTTTGACCTTTACTTTGTCCTAAAGTTTGTCATTCCATCATTTCTTTATGTAAATGACCCAATGGGTAAAATTGCTTCCTTATTGATAATTTAAATTCTGACCATGAGGAAAGAAGATTACCACACTTACTTATGTCCTGAAGTTTTCTCTCCCACCATACGAGAGCAGTTCCTTCCAACCTAAGAGAGGCCAAATGCACTTTAACTTCCTCTTCATCAATTTTTTGAACACAGAAATATACTTCAACCTGTCGGATCCAATTATATATCTTTTCAGGATTAGCATCTCCACTAAAGATAGGTAAAGAAAATTTTACATCAAGCTTTAATAATGGTTTCTTAAAAGAATCGTTATGGCTAGAATGATGAGAATGATGAGAATGATCAGAGGAAGAAGAGTTATAACTCAATGGTGAAGATGGAGGCTCGGGAGGGTCTCCTTTGACCCCTTGATTCACTGAAGCATTTTCATCCGTTGATGCTTCCTTTTTCTTCCCTTTCTTTGTCATTCTCTTCTCGTAATCTCCATACATTTTCTCGACCATATCTGACATGCGATAGAAGACCATATGGAAGTTTTTATCATGTTCATCACACTTGTCCTCTTCATCCATTTTCTTCCTTAGGGATGCACGGCCAACTTCAGGGTTGAAATTCTTAAGTGTTCCTTCACCTTGTTTATGCTTG
Organism: Picea glauca; assembly: GCA_000966675.3. Classification (NCBI taxonomy): domain Eukaryota; kingdom Viridiplantae; phylum Streptophyta; class Pinopsida; order Pinales; family Pinaceae; genus Picea; species Picea glauca. Next base: position 1,211 of record JZKD02S1745698.1, on the reverse strand, counting down.
TCCCTAGTAAGCATTCACACTCAACAATTCAAGTCAAAGATGAATGCTCTGATACCAACATGATACACTATATTTTCATCAATGTGACTTATTAAAGAATTGTATTAAATGAGTATAAATTGAAATGCACCATAAAGAACGAAATCTCAATGATAAAGAGACAGAAGCATCAGCTCTGAACACAAAAAACTTGATAACGGAGTTCATTCCCGATGGACTACATCTACGGGTCCTGCTCTCAAATGGGTAGGCCTTTTTATTAACTCAGCAAAAGAATTTAGAAAAATACATAAGTATACCTCATTATGGACTTAAGCTGCAGAATTTGTGCTCAGATGAGAAAACAAATAGCACCATTGAATTTGTGGCATCGAATTACCCAAAAACGATTGTCTCCACGCCTTGATCTGAGTCTGGCACTTTTAGGCCCAAGAGAATTTTTGTCTTAGTTTTCGTGCCTACAACCTACAATAAATTAATGGAACCTGTCTCATTTTTTATGCCCCTTTCATACCGTCGTGCGCCCTGGTCCTCCCTTCCGTGCCTTACGATTTTCAATTTTTAAATAATAATGTGGGCATACTACACAATGTAGTCTGTTGACATAGTGGTTGACAGATTAATTCAAATCATTGTGTATTGGGGGAGGTCTCGAGGTCAAACCCGCAAGCCTCCCATTTTGGTGTATTGTTACAACCATATGGTTGAATTTGGTGGACTTGTTAGCGGGCTGGTTAAGTTTGGCGGCCTGCAGTTTCAACCGGCCAGATCTAGCGGGATCACTACCAAATATGGCAGATTGGGGGTTGGTGCCAACCAACCCCGCCATTTTTTTGAATATTCAGTTCTTGGACATCCTTGTGCATTTTCCCCCTGCCACATGGAGACCTTTTATTGGCCCACATCACCACACTACACAATCATGTCCCGTCATCCCTATCTCATCAGCTTGCTAAATCCCCTGCCAAGTGGTTGTACAGATTGCCACGTGGCTATATAGACTGCCACGTGGCACTTTTCCATTGGTCCATAGACTGACCGGAAAATGCCAAAAATGAGTGACACGTGGCAGTCCCTGGTGGACTACGTCTATGGGTCCTGCTCTCAAATGGGTAGGCCTTTTTATTAACTCAACAAAAGAATTTAGCAAAATACATAAGTATACCTCATTATGGACTTAAGCTACAGAAGTTGTGCTCATATCAAAAAAA
>JZKD02S1745687.1:93757-105351 GCA_000966675.3 Picea glauca | reverse complement strand
AAAACAATAATGAGTCATATTTACATCAAACAATATTGGGTCCATTACCCAAACCTTTGTGTTACAGGGCTTTCTTCAAGGGTCGACACCAATGACAATCAACCTTAATCAACAAATTGTTCACCCCGCTATATTTACTAAAATCCTCCCAAACAAGTTGAATAAATCTATTGCAATGTAAACTAAGGGTGCAATTTGGACTGTGTTAGTGTTGAGAGAGATTTTGATAAGGGAACTACTGTAATGGGGCTTAAAAATGTATGACGAAGAAACTTGAACTCTTAAATGGATCTTGAATTTTTCTGTGTTTATGATCATACACTTGCATCCACCAACTCTGGGTCCAAAATTATAATTTAAATTAGACACTACCAAAGGCCTGAATGGTTGTGACGTATAATGATTTCTACTTAAATCAATTGCATTCAAAATATAATCAACAAAAAATATCGATAAATAAATTATGTGTTTCCTATTTTTAACTTACTCCAAAGGAGATAAAATGAAAATTCATATTGCACGAGATTCAATAAAAAAAGTGAATCTCTACCTATCATATAATTCATTTCAACCACAACTCATATATATTTCTTTATCAAATAATCATTTTTTTTCCTGTAAACTTAACTATAAATCCTATCGCTCCACAAAGACAGAGTTACCTAGATTTTAATTCAACATCAAATGTAAAATGTAAATAAAATAGTATTCTATAGGCATCATTAGGAACTAGAAAAAAAAATTCAAACACCAAATTTATAAACCAACTTGGAGGAGCGATTTATATTTTAATTCGACATCAAATGTAAAATGTAAATAAAATATTATTCTAGAAGCATCATTAGGAACTAGAAAAAAAAATTTAAACACCAAATTTATAAACCAACTCGGAGGAGCAATTTCCACCCAAGCGTAGGCAATCCAAAATGAACTACACCCCATAGCTAGGCTATGATACCACTAAGGTGAAACATGGATAAATAAAATCTAAAATTCAGATTCAAACCAATCCTTTTACGGTTAGTTTTTTGAGAAGAGAGCAATATTAAGGAACCTATATACCTTCCCAACACACCAAAAGGAGAACCTCCTTCTCTGTTATACATTACCTAAGAAATTTCTCATTCTCATGTTATTTTGTGTGTGCATAGAAGGTCCAAGCTGTTGTCTGAAGTTTCAACATAATTCTTCATGGTTTCTTGGATTTTCTTCAAGGTATACAAGCTTCAATTCATGGTTGGTTTTGTTTATCATGGGCTTGTCTCTATTTTTTTATGATAATACTAGGGTGAAGCATGGATAAATTAAATCTCAAAATTTGGATTCAAACCAATGTTTTCTACGACTTGCTTCTTGACGACAGAGCAAGACTAAGGCACCTACATACCCACCCCACACAACATAATTAGGACCTCCTTCTATGTTATACAATACCTCAAAAATTGTTCATTCTCATTCTATTTAGTGTATGTATAGAAGTTCCATGTTTCTATATCAATGTTTTAGTAGAATTATTGATGGTTTGTTGGCTTTTCCTCAAGGTCTACAAACTTCAATTCATGGTTGGTTTGGTCTATCATGGGATTGGCTCTATTTTTTGTTGTTGTCTAACCTATCAAAAATTTCTTCCACATCATTTTTCTAACAACCTCCTTCTCCCCATTTGAATTCTCCTTATGCATGATGGAAAGAGAATTCAAATTCAACTTCTCTTCTTCATTCCAAGAATGTAGGGGAGATAACTTGATAAATTTTAGGAAATTGTGGCTTAGATTGATGAATTTGTTTCCTCCACTCCTCTTAAATCCATTTTTCTTTGAAATTCAAATTTGAAATGGGTGATATTTTAAGGTAGTATAGGTAAAGGTTCTTTTATAATAAACCCCCAGTAAACCCCCACACCTTCCCCTATTGTGGTATCATATCCCTTATAGGTGCTCAATATCAACTGATCTTGGTCTTTATTCTTTATTAAATACAAAATAAAATAAAAAAAATAGATACTCACAATACCATGGTATATTTGTCCCATGGAGTTATTGTAGTAGAGTTATAAAGTAGTCATGCAAAGTATATGAGTATTTAATTACAAATAATTCAAAGAGTAAAATTTTGTATATTGCATCCCCTCCCCCAACTTGTAATAACACCATCCTCAGTGTTATTTATTGAAACAATTTCTATGCTGGAAACATGGATGGATATGTCTCTTTCATGGCATCCTCCATCTGCCAAGTGGCCTCATTTGGCCCAAAGTGATTCTAATGCAATTGTACTCGAGCAATGGTTCGGTTCCAGAGCATTCTAAATTTGCTATATAGTGTGCACATGAGTTGTGGTTGTAACTCACCCTCTGAATCCACCTAGATAACATTCTCATAAATAACATGGTTAAAAATATTGTACATAATTTTTAAGAAAAGATACATGAAAAAGATTATGTATTGTAATATTTGTAGGCAAAACAAGTTTATAAGATAATGGTCGCATCCTTTCCAAAATTTCAAATGGTCCACAATATCTAAGTGGAATTTTGGTATAGGCTCCAAGCTTCATTGAACTCTTTTGCAATTTCACTTTAACCTACATAATCTCGCTGACTTTGAATTATTTATGTGCCATGTTCCTATATGCATAACCCTTTTGTCTGTCTTGGGTTGTTTTCAATTTTTGTTTGATTTTTTTGACTTCTTGGTCCATGTCTTTCAACATTTATGGGCCAAGTGTGATTCTATTTATTGGTTCATCCCATCTTGTAGGTGTATTACACCTTCTTCCATTTATTTCCTCAAAATGACTCATTTTTAAAAATGATTTGTAACCATTATTATAAGAAAATTCGACTAAATGCAAGTACTGCTCTCATTTGCTTGGTTTATTCATGATGTACATGCAAACCTTGTCTTCTAGTATTTATTTTATCCTTTCATCTTACTTGTCTTACTCTAGATGATAGGAAGTGTTGAAATTTAACTATGTACCCAAGCCCTTGAACAATCCTTTCCAATATCTTCATGAAAATCTCTGCAAAAATGATTGCTTTAAATGTGTACTTTATAGGAATGAAGTGAGGAGTTGCTCAATTTTTCAACTTTAATGTTATTTCATTTCTTTAGAAAACCTATGATAAATTCCATGATGATTACTTCCCATTTCTGTTTAAGAATGGGTTAAGGTTGCAACAAACCTGTTGGAAATTTATGTTCTTCTTTAACTTGTTGAAATTCCAAGAATCTTGTTATATAGTCAACAATTTCCTTTTTCATTCCAGTCCAAAAGTACCATTTTCTTACCGTAGTAATCATTTTCTGATAACCTGGATGTCATGAGTAAGGTTTCAAGTGAATTTCATCCAAGATACGTTTTTTAAACTCCTTTTCAGTAGGAATATACAATCTATCCTTATAGATCATCAATCCTTCTTCAATGTTGTGATATCCATAAAATTGTTGGTTCGGTAGATCTTGATGTAAGTCTTCATTTACTTGTAGAAATTACTCATCCTTAAAAAATGATTATTTTGTCTTGGACTTCAAATAATATTCATAAGTGATGATATCTTCTAAGTGTATAGCTTGCATACTTATGTTGAGAGTATCTTCTAACTTATATTATTTTCCCTCTATGTTTCTGATTTAAAAATCGTACTCATTGATGAAAGTTAACCATCTATTTTTTCTAACATTCAAGTGAGGTTGATCAAACATATGTTTTAATCCACTATGGTCCATCATAAAAAACAAAATTCTACCTATCAAGTAGTGTCGCCATATCTTGAGTGCATGTATTATGGCTACAAGTTCTAGGTTGTGGGTAACATCATTCCTTTCATGTTCCTTCAACTTTCTAGATTGATAACTTACCACTTGATTATGTTGCATATGAACACCACCCATTATTTCTTTTGATGCATATGTACATAATGTGAATTCTTTGTTTGGATAAAAAATATTTAGTACCATTTAAATGATGCTTCAATTGTCAAAATATTTCTTCACAATTAGTAGACCACACAAACTTTACTCTGTTTTTTCAAAGAGGTTATCTGATGGCCAATTTTTAAAAATCCTTATATGAATCTTTTTGTAGTATCTTGTCAATGTTTTAAATGACCTTACATCTATCACACTCTTCAAAGTGGGCCAATTTATAATGGCCTTGATATTTTATGGATCAACTAATATTCCTTGATCTAATATCATGTGTGCTAAATATTGTATCTACCTTTGATAGAAATCACATTTACTAAAATTGGCATACAACTGATGTTATCTTAGTGCCTGAAATACCAATTTGAGATTCTCCTCATGTTATTCTTTTGATTTAGAGTATACAAAAATGTCATCGATAAATACCAAGGAAAACTTAGCCATATATTTGTTGAAAATGTGAGACAAATGAATGTAATCGATGCATTGGTAAGTCCAAATAGTACCACCATGAACTCATAATGATTGTACCTTGTTATGAACGATATCTTATCAATATCCTTGCTAAGCCCTAATATTCTCTCATTACCCCTTAATTAGGGCATATTACATTAGTAATGTTATTTTATTTATGTCGGATTTATTCGATTAGTTGCAATTATACCTCCTAGTCTCCTATATATACCAAGGAGACATTTTCTTTTCGAATCATCTTGTAATTGTACATTTATGTGGACATAAGAAGGTTGCCCCCTAAAAGAGGATTATTATCTGAATTTCTCTCTTTTTCAAGGTGTCAAGTACTTATTGTGATGTTTTTCTATGCTATATTGATATTTGGTTCTTAACATATGGTATCATAGCTCAAGGTCTTGGGGTTTCACTGCTACATCTAAGACACCTTGGAATTTTTTCTATAAATTGTTTTCTACAATGTTTCAGAAGGAACATATTGGAGGATATTTAGTAGACGGATCAAGGTAAGTTGGGTTAAAATTTCATCTCCCGAGGCCTTATAAATTTGGAGATACAACTTGTGCAAGATAGTGTTCTGGAATCATCCTAAACTGAGTCATTGCAGAATTTTCACTATAAAATGTTTTCTATCACGTTTCAGACCCTGAAATATGGAGGATATTGATAGAAATTGATAAGGTATCTATGGTAAAAATATCAGCCTCTGGGTCTTCTTACATTTGTAGATACACCCTGTGGAGCATAGGGTATCTGACTAGTCCTATTGACTAGTCTCAAGAAGGTGTTCTAGGTAAAAAAATCATAACTTCTTCCTAGAGTGTCCACATTGAGTGAGACTGGTTTCATTGGATAGTGGACAGTCTGTAGTATTTATGGTAGGAGTTTCTGAATTGTATATCAATGATTTTGTGTGGGGCAGGCTATAGAAGTGACATCTCCTGGAAAGGCCAAAAATTAGCAATTTGTAGGGGCGTTATCGTAAATTCCACTTGGCACATTCAATTTTGATCAGACCTGTGGCATTGCAGAGAAGAAATATTAGAGAACTATAAAAAATAAAGTTTCATACCCATAAGGGCTAAAAATTTGGAGATACAGCAGAAGAAATATTATCTATCAGAACCACCTCAAAATCAAGTTTCAAAAGTAATACTTGGCCAACATGCCACCCAAAAGGGGAACTTCTACACCATATAAGCCTCCAGATAATCCTACATGGAATCTTGAGGAAGGTGAAGAAATGCGTAGGGACATAAATGATTTACAAAAGAAGACAATAACAAAAGATGAACTGCAAGAAATGATGGAGGGTTTAAAAGGGGAGATCATGGAAGGATTGAAAATTTTCATAATAGAGAGGACACTTGAAAGTGAAAATGTATCCCATGAAATTCATGATGAGGAAACAAGGAATATGAATCAAGAATGGAGAAATTCCAACATTGGGTTGAAGACCAACCACGTTCCTAAGATCGATATGATGAATTTTTATGGAAAAGACCCAATCACATGGATACTTCAGATGGAGCAATTCTTTCATCTACTTAATGTGCCACATACACAAAAGGTACGAATTGCTTCTTTATATTTAGAACCCAATCAATTTGTATGGTATTGATGGATTTGTTCTCACAAATCACTCATCACTTGGACAATTTTCATGGAAGAAATGATAACACACTATGAGGATACAAGGAGCAATACCTTCTTTAGCCAATTGATAAATCTCAANCAATTATACCTACTAGTCTCCTATATATACCAAGGAGACATTTTCATTTGGAATCATCTTGGAATTGTACATTTATGTGGGCATAAGGAGGTTGCCCCCTCAAAGATTATTATTTGAATTTCTCTCTTTTTCAAAGCATTGAGTAATTATTCTGAGGTCTTTCTATGTTATATTGATATTTGGTTCTTAACAATCCTCATCTTTAATATTGACTTGATGATACCCTGATCTCAAGTCAATCCTTGAAAATACTTTTTCTCCATGTACCTGATCGAACAGATCATCAATTCAAGGCAAAGGGTACTTGGTTTTCACTGCCACTTTGTTCAACTATTTGTATTCAATGCATAGTATAAGAGTACAATCAGTTTTATTCACAAACAGTAAAGGTACTCCCGAAGGATAAGAACTTGGTATAGTAAATGATTTGTCTAACAAATATTGTATTTTCATCTTCAGTTACATGAAATCATGTGTACTCATTCTATATGGAGCTCTTGATATAGGTGCAGAAAAAGACATAAGATCAATTGAAAAGTAGATTTATCTTTTAGGAGGTAAAAAATGTATCTCCTATAGAAAAACATCCTTAAATTCTTGGAGTATAGTACATTCTTCAAAATTTTCCTCTTTGTTTTCCATTGACTCCAATACATGAAACGCATATAATTGAAAACCTTTTTCTGGAACTTCTTTTTAGAGGCTGAAATATGTCTAATAAAGATGTTTCTCAGAGTGCATTTCACTAAACTTGGATTCCCTTCATCGTCTATGCATTCAAAGGTCTTATTGTAGTAGTATAAATTTACTTTATGTGTTTTTATCTAGTCCATACCAATTAAGGCATGATATAAAGTCTGAACCCAAAGGTAAAATCTTGAAATTCACCCTTGTGAGTAGTCCATTAAATTTCACTAGGAATTATTTTATCAATTCATTTACCTTTCTCTTAACTATTATAGCCAACTGAACTAACCAATGTTTCTTGTGTTTATTTTTATGCAGATTACATGTCTCAATAATATTTGGTGCAACATAGCTATGCCTAGATCTAGGATCAATTAAAATACAAATATATGTTGGCAAATGTTTAACAGGTAGTGTATGCTTGTCATTGATGGAAAGAATAAGAGTGAAGATGGAACTAGTATGGGAAGAATGTAATAGACAGGCATCAGAATTATTTTAGGAAGAATATGTAGAGCAAGCTCAATAAGGTGAGAAGAGATGGTGGAGAGGATTGTTGGTAGGTTTAATAGGCAAAGTGATCTTTTCATTGATGGTAGGATCAGAGTGTGCATCGATGGAAAAATAGGAACAAAGTAAGCTCAGGAGAAATTAGCGCAGAGTCGAATGCAGTGCATAGGTGTGCACTGGGGATGAGTTTAACTCATTTTTAAAGCTCAAGAGAGATAGAATACTCAGGATATCAGGTGGATCAGAGGTTGAGGCTCTTAACAGTTAGAAATTCTTCCAAGAAAGGAGGATGAGTAAGCTCGGGAGGAGAAGCATCAGTGATCGTTGGATGTCTTTCAAAATTCCCGAAAGAAGGAGGACTGTCAAATCTGTTTGTAGACAAGAAGAATGCATAGAAGAGGAGGATAGATATTAGGCGTTAGATCAGAGCATAAGATCTAACCATTGTTGGATCAGGGAGAACCTGCACATTCATTAAAGTGCAAGAAGAGGCGAAATGCGAAAGGCAAAATTATGTTGGTCTGACTCTATTTTGGGGTTTCATAGATCGGGACTTGAAGGTGTCAAGAACTCACCACCGAAGTGGCGAAATCGTGAAGTGGGGAAATCATGAAGTGGAGTTGAAGTGTCAAAACACTTCACCACAGAAGTGGGAAAATGCGAAATGGCGAAATGATCCTAGCCATTGGATCAAGGTGTGATCTGGGTCGTCGAATCTAGGAGGTGAATATGGCATACCACATCAGAAAGGACAATCGTGGACTGTTGGATCAAGAGGACATGTGGCGAAAGATCAGAGCTAGTCAAATCTCCATCTCAGAGTCTCACCTATCGCGACTTGGAGTGACGAGAATATCCATCTAAGGATCAACAAGATGCAAGATCAGGAAAAGATCAAGACCGTCAGATCACCAAGAATGAGGACCATTGATTTGAGCTCCATCTCAAAGTCTCACCTATCATGACTTGGAGTGACGAGAATCTCCATCTAAGGATCAGTGAGATGCAAGATCACAAAAATATCAAGACTGTCAGATCACCAAGAACAAGGACCATTGATCTAATCTCCATCTCAGAGTCTTACCTATTGCAACTTGGAGTGACGAGAATCTCCATCTAAGGAACAACGAGATGCGAGATCATGAAAATATCAGGATCGTTGGATCACCAAGAACGTGGATCGTTGATCTGAGCTCCATCTCGGAGATTCGCCTATCGCGACTTGGAGTGATGAGAACCTCCATCTTAGGAACAACGATATGCGAAATCATGATTTAATCGCAACTGTCAGATCAAGGTGTGATTTGGACCGTTGATCCGACTCCATTTCGAAGTTTCATGAATCACGACTTGGAGAGGAAAGAAACATAACCACAAGAACGCTGAAATTGTGATATGTGAAATCATGATATGATATGAGTTGTTGAATCAAGATCATATCTGAATCGTCGAATCATAGGACAAGTGGCAAGTGATTGGAATTTCGATGACTTGGAGTCAATGGAGAATGGTGTGGAAAATCATGAAATATGAAGCACCTTTTGGCACAGCCTAAGGTCACTGTTGGTGGTCACGAGAAGGGAAGGAGTCAGCTCAGATAAGCTCCATTTTTGGGTTTCAGGGATCGCGACTTGGAGAGTTGAGATGCCTCATATCCAGATTCACGAAATGTAAAATTGTGAAAGCGCTTTATGCATAAGCGCGTGGTCACAGCCATTGGTCACATCAATGGAATATGGAGGAAGAAGATAGAGGTGATAAGCTTCACCACAGGGATCTCGAAATGTCGAAATTATGAAATGGTGAAACAGGCACAAGATTCGTTATGCTTAATCCAACGGTTCAGGTGAACTTGAACAATATCAAAGGGCTACTTTTTCGCTTCTTGGTGTAATAGATAAGACAAATGATGATCTCTTCTAGAGGACTCGAAGAGGACTGAGTGTGATCACCAAAGAAGATGAAGAGTCTCAAGGCATATTCCAGTGGATTGAGGATTATTGATACGGGTGATTGACAAATGGAAGAGTATTGAAGCTTGTAATTGGAACAAAGAAGGTGAGATCGATTTTCATAGAGAAGACGAAGAGTCTCAACTACCAGAGAGGCTAAGGAATCTCAACATAACATATAGTGATGCTGAACGAGTGGAAAAACAACCAGAGAAGCTGAAGAGTCACGATGATGATCAGATAGAGCACTCAATTTATGGAGGAAATTGGCACAGTGTGAGCATGTATATGAATGGATAATATTCCATGCACAAGTTGTAGAGAATCCATAAGTACACGGTACAGAGAAGAGATGTGGCTGTTGTTGTTGTTGGAGTTGTTGTGGTTGTTGTTGTTGAAGGTGATTCATGTGTGAAGAAGGAGTAGAGTGTAGCAACTGAGTTAAACAGAAGAGGAACTGTGCATTGAATGGAAATGGTGCATAGAGCATAAAAAGTAGAAGAACAGATAGCGCAGGTCATGTGTGTAGGAAGGCAATGAGGCAGACAGAGCAACGAAATGCAACACAACAATGATGAGTCTGGGAAGCCATTGTTGAACATTATATCACTGTAATAAGTTTTAGTAGCAAAGATTTATATTTTAGGGTGGTTGGGAGGTGCTAGGGAGGACTGGTGTCCTCAAAGGTTCAAGTGGGTGCTTGAACACAGGGAGTTGGTGCTTCTTTCTAGTTGGTGCTAGAGAAACTAGGGAGTTGGTGCTTCCTTCTAGTTGGTGCTAGAGAAACCAGGGAGTTACTGCTTCCTTCTAGTGGGTGCTAGAGAAAATAGAGAGTTGGTACTCTCAGCAAGTAGCAGCTTGCCAAACTGAGGTTGTAGCCTCATTATGAGTTGGTGCTCATATGTATGATAATGTAAAGAATGTAACTTTTACTTATCATATAAATAAAAAGAGGTTTTTACCCTGTATGGGTTTCCTCAGGAAATATCTGTCTCATTGTTTCTCATATTTGTGACTGATGTTGAATGTGCCATTGTTTATTTCCCTACATTATTGTGATCATCATTCAGTGTTTCTGCAAAGAGTTTAAAAGAATCATAATTTTTTAAGCACGATAACAACTGATTCACCCCCCCTCTCAGTTGTCCAAAAATATATTTCTTAGAAATCTTACCATCAACTTCCACCACTAATGCTTGGTGGTCTATCTGTCAATCCTCTAATGTATCATATATTTTAGGAATAGTCTTTGTTACATCATTCATTGTTGAAGCTTATTGTATATTGTAGGTAGTATTCTTCGTTTCCTTCATGTGAGGATAATCCCTGAGTAGATGCTCTTCTCTGCATCCAAAACACTTCAGAGACCCTTTCCAAGGTTCCCTTGGATTCCTTACTACTAACTATGTTGGTTTAAATCCACTCTAAGGTGGAAAATTCTGTTGGAAGTTCTTTCCTATTGTATAGTTTGGTTTAAAACATTTTGATTGATTCTTATACTGTAGATCCTTAAATCATTTTGTCCTCTACTCAAAATTCACCTTTTTCTTTTCCTTCCAAATCTTGTTGAATTCTAGTTTATTCTTTCTTTGTTCATAACAATACTTAGACTTTATTATTGTATCATCATGAGTCTTAGGATCATTAAAATCAATCATTTCTCTATAATATTGAGGAAATCCATTCAGTAAACGATGAATATTCACTTTTTCATATTTGGTATACAAAACATGTTAATGTTTAACCCATTATTATAGATGTTTTCATTTCATTAGATAACAATAGCATAATCCAATATCACTGAGAAATACACAAACACAAGAGACACATCATTTATCTTGGGAAACCCTCTAGGGGAAGAAAATCCAACAAAAATTCCTTAATATAGATAATCAATACAATGCCAAGAGATCTATTATGCTAATACAGAAAGTCCTCTCCCACATATGCACCACTCTCTCTCTCCTTCTCCTCTGGTAGCAGATCTGAACTTGTCTCTTAGAATGAGCAAGTGAGTTGTGTCTAAGTGAGGTGCTATCCTCTTTTATTTATATAAGTCTGGCATGTGTGAAGTGTCTCTTCACTAGCAGGGCCGACTTCTCAAACTGGGTGGGTAAACCCACCTTTATTATATTTTTGGGTCTCTTTATTATCTGTTGGGGCTGACTTCTTATTCTGCCTATTACAATTGTCTTTTGACCAATCCACAAAAGGGGATTTGGTCCTATTACAATAAACGACATCATCAATCCAAAATGGGGATTGATCCTTATGAATAATATATCAATAATAATAAGAATACTCTTT
>JZKD02S1745687.1:56012-86379 GCA_000966675.3 Picea glauca | reverse complement strand
AGACTCACTGCCACTAAGATTAATGATTCAAAGTTAGAAAAGGAGAGAAATTATTAATAATCTACACTAACTGATTCACCCCCCCCCTCTCAGTTAGTTCATACCTGTAACAGGTTTAATATGTTTTTCTTCTTCTCTGTAAGCTTCTCTGTAGGCTTCTCTGTGGTAGTTTCAAAGTTCAACCTTTTCTTTGACCTGTGGGATTTCACACCAGAAATTATATCCTCTGGAGGTCCTGGAAAAGTCCTCCTCTTCCTCGAACTGCTTTGAGGGGTCAACTGTTTCTTTCCACCTTTCCCCTGTTCATTTATAGGCTGAGTCTGTGTTTCAAAACCCTCCCAAAATAAAAAATGTTTCCAGCTCCTTCCCTCCTATCTTAATTCCTCCAGAATGATAAATTTAATAAGGCCAAAGTGGCACAAAGTATTCTTCATGCTTAGGGGTTGAGCCCTGATCTTTTTTCATACCTTCATTAAACTCTTATGTAAGAAAAAAGGTAAATTGAGGAGAGTTTTACCTGTGAAATGGTCTAGGAGCTTAAAATGATACATCATGAGTTTGTCATATCTGCCCTCCGAGGTTATGTAGAGTTGGATGCCCTTAAATAGATCCTGCCATTCATCCTCTAAATGTGAGACTGGTATGCTCTTCTTCCATGCATTATGCTTGAACTCTTCCTTCAAATAAGCTCTGAAGTTTAAGTTTTTGGTGGCATTGGTTTTGAACCCATTCCGGCCCGATCTTGGTAGGTCGGTTGCTGCAGAAATGGCAACTTCATCTACAATGATCTCCAAGGACCCCGCATGAGACTTATTCCCATCAAAAGTTTTGGCAAAAGCCTCTTTTTTTGACTGATGACAATCGTTCTGAGGCCTCTCAACAAATTGGATGCAACCTGCATTTGAGAAGTGTTTCTAGACTTCTAGACGCGTCTGTAGGAAAGATAGGTTGTCCAACTCTTTTCTTAATAAAGACCCACTGCGTCTCCTTGCCATTCTGTCACCCAAAATCTCAAACAATTCTGCATACACAACACAGGAAACTGATATTCGAGCCAAGGTCTTACGCTGTTGAAAGCACGCAGGAGTCGACTCTTTTTTTTAACATTAGAAACTTAACAAACATTCATGAGTGATGTGTGATAGGGAAGAAATGATCTGATTTGATGTTGTCGTCCCGGTAGTACAGCTTCTGTACCTGCGCTAATGGATTTGAACTTTCCATCCCCGACGCCATGATTGTGGAGCATGAGTTTCTAAACTGGATCCAATTTGTAATCTGACTTAGACGTGGAACTCGAGTTTTCATGATTATCCAGTTTCACTAGTGCGTCTTTCTTGATTGCATGACATGATTTGATCGCATCATCATTTGATTTTTGAAATGTGGATAAACGCATGTGATTCCTGCTTTCTCCAGCCAACAGCCCATGGAAAACACCCCTTAACTATTGAAACTTACCGCTTTCACCAACGCACAATCCTGTGGAAAACGCCCCTTAGTTGTTGAAAGTCATCACTTTCACCAGCACACAACCCGTGACAATGTTTCTTTGTATGTTTGAAAAGTTGCACTTTCACCAGTGCACGGTCCTATGAGAGATGCTCCTTAGCTGTTGAAAGTCGCCACTTATGGGTCGTCTTTATTTCTAAGACAAAAATCAAAACCTAAGTTTTGCAGCTAGAAAACCTCAAAACTAATTTGAGAAAACTACCAATATCCATGCTATCCACCACAAAATGTGACCAAAGGGATGGGTTCATTTTGGGAGCTAACAACTTCAACATGCAATACTGATCAAGATAATGTCATGACAAATAGATGCATAGAATAATCACAAATGGGTTGCATCATTCCTCTGAATGTGTTGGATCTTGAGATCCTTTTGAATCTATGGCAAGAGATCCCTTCTCCTGCAAATACTCTGTAGGGTTTAACCATTAAACATATGTGAGTACATACCTCTGATAACATTTGCAGGTAGTGGCTCCATCTGGTAGCAACATTAATCATTAACAACTCTTAAGAAAACTTCAAGGGTGATTGCAACTGGTTCTACAACTGCAACTGCAACTGGTACTGCAACTGCAACTGGTTTTGAGACTGCAACTACAACTGCAACTTAGGGTTTTATGAGGAAACCCTAATTTTTCAAACTTTGAGTTTTGAAATTTTGATCCAGGGGATAGATGTGTTGAGCTGAGGTGAGTTAGCTGGTGCAGTCAAATTTCTGAAAATCCAACTTTTACCCCCTCAAACTTGATCTACAGATTTCTAGATTGGTGCTTCTGGTACTCTGGTACTTCTAGTACTTCTAGTACTCTGGTTTTCTGGTACTTTTTGAAAACAAGGGTTTCACTTTCTGAGAGATCTATCCATTGAAAAGGTGTGCTAAAGGTGCCAAAATGATCCTTAGGGGAGGGTGCACTTTTCTAGATGGTTTTGGGGTTGAAATACCCCACCAACAAAAAGCCCTAATTTTCATGTATGGTAACAGTGACGTTTTTCACTTTTCTCTTGTGAAAGATGCTTCCTTCAGATTGGCTCTAATACCATGTTAATGTTTAATCCATTATTATATATGTTTGCATTTCATTAGATAACAATAGAATAATCCAAGATCACTGAGAAATACACAATCACAAGAGACATAGCATTTATCCTGGGAAACCCTCTAGGGGAATAAAACCCAGCAAAACTTCCTTAATATAGATAACCAATACAATGCCAAGAGATCTATTATGCTAATACAAAAATTCCTCTCACAGATATGTGCCACTCCCTCTCTCATTCTCTTCCAGTAGAATATCTGAACTTGTCTCTTAGAATGAGCAAGTGAGTTGTGTCAAAGTGAGGCACTAGCCTCCTTTATTTATACAATTTTGGAACATGTGAAGTGTCTCTTCATTGGCAGGGACGACTTCTCAAAATAGGTGGGTAAACCCACCTTTATTATATTTCTAGGTCTCTTTATTATCTGTTGGGGCCGACTTCTTATTCTGCCTATTAAAATTGTCTTTTGACCAATCCGCAAAAGGGGATTTGGTCATATTACAATAATCGACATGATCAATCCACAATGGAGATTGATCCTTATGAATAATATATCAATAATAATAAGAATACTCTTTGCAGGTACATTATTTTAACAAAACATATCTTAACAGTTCCATAACGTTTCTTGCATAGTCATCCTTAGTTGATTGACCCAATTTCATTTTATGAAATTCCTTTATTTGGCCATCATAATACCTTTCTCATAAATAATTATGACGAAAGTATTTTTTAAATAGTTTCCAATTGGTTTTCTTTTCAATGAGTTCCTTTACATTCTTGAGATCCTCTTAATTACTTGCTAGTAAATTTCACTTGCACAAATATTCCCCTTCAATTTTGAAAAAAGAATGAAAGGAATGGATGATTTTAGGGGCTAAATTTCTCTCATGGGCTAATTTTCCATGGTTTTTCCAAAACCGAGATTCGCTATTTTAAAAATGATTCGCCTAAATTCTATAGGATAAAATTATTTTACATCAAAAATAGCCAAAATTTTATAAAAAATATATTAAATCCTTAGAAATTTGAATATTTTGACAAAAATATCGCCAATCATTTATAGTTGGCATATGAAGGATTAGTAAGATTTTCCAAGGTTTTTACATTTTAAAATAAATTTCCATCCTTAAAATCATCCTTGATGAAAGGTTGTTGTTTTCATTTATAAAAAAAAACTAAATTTCCCACTCATTTTTTCATTCTACATTTCATTGCATTGATGATGAACACACTTGCTATTTTTTTCGTAACTTAATTTTTCAGTGCGCTATATAGTGAGTAGTGCACCAGTGTGGTGTGTACATATAATGCACCAACTCATTTTTCCATAACAAATTTCAATGCATTGATAGTAGGTACACATTACTTTTGTAATTGGAATCAATTGGTATTCTATATAGTTTGTATTGCACCAATGTGTTCTGTAAGTGCTGACGCACATAAAAGCAATTTAATTTTCAAAATGCAGATGCAAACATTTTCATTTAAATTTTGTGGAGGTTTTGCTTTGCAGAGACAATAATGGAGGTCGGTCTTCGATGCTTCTCTCAATTTAAAGAATTGGTGCATTTGTTTTATACAAAATCACTGGGATGTCCTTATATGATTAAGTGCACCATTAGTTTATAAAAGTGATCTAAAATTATGTTTGAAGTTATATTTTTATATGCTTCCCAAGATGACTTTTTTGTCTCAAATGTAGGAAAAAATGAATTATAATATCAAATGAGCAATTCTTTATATTTTGACTCATTCCATATCATTGCAAGTCCTTCAAGTTTTCTCTCGTTGATTGCAGTACATCTATATTTTATTTATAATTCATTTATCACAATGAATTTATGTTATGTATGCATGTGTAGTTGAATAAGTTTTCATTGAATTTTGCAGGATCAACATTCATGGTTCAGCTAGGATGAAACATATGTTCTAGTAGTCCCAAAATTTTGTAAGCTCTTATCAAGAGAAATATACTGAAAATAATTATTGGATGAAAATGCAAAACTTCTTTACCCTACCAATCGTAACATTCCATCTTCTAGAAACCAACCTGGGTCAATTGCATTACATCGTGAATTTTATCTCTTTTATGTAGAGACCTCGTAGGACATAAGAAAAAGATGATTATGTAATTGTGTTTTTTTATTATCAATGGAAATAATGTAAATGTATTTCTTGATTAAACATTTGTTTTAAAAAATGGTTGGTTGCATGTTTATTATTGGGGAAAAAATGTCCATGCTTTTAATAAATGTTTGGTATAATTTTCAAACATATTAAATGCATTGTGTTAATAATAGTATCGATGTGATGTTCAATATTTTCACAATCAAGATTATGATGATGAGTGAGATTTTATGATCTACCATTGAACCCCACTATGATTTCAAGTCATGATTTTGTTTTTAAACACATGGAAAGAAGAGAGGAAGCATATCAAGAATGGTTGAATCAACCACCTATTCAATTCCCACTATGTCTTGAGCAACCAATTCAAAACATATACAATAAGACTAGTTCTTCACATGTTGGGGACAAAGGAAATTATATATAGGTTGGTATGGATGATTTCTTATGGGATACCCAAGCCATGGATGGAATTTTGTACACGCATTCCAACAAAATGCACTAGGGGAGGACGTTTATGTCATAGATACCTTCTTTGAAAGACTTAAATATAATTCCAACACCAGTCTCTTTGGTCAAAATGGGTCAAGGTCTAGCCAACTAAGGGTAAAAATGTTATTGTATAACTTGGAAGCATTGTGTGGTATGTCAGATGTGTGTTTCTCGACTCTTTTAATGTAACTAGCCATTAAGTCCCTTAATTTTTTAAGGAAACTTGTCATACAATGAAGGAAAAAAATGGTTTATTTTATTCATGCTTAATTAAAATGTACATTTCTATTTCTCACTAATAACAAGTTAATTAAAAATAAGGTACTACAAACAGATAATTTCTTTCTAAATAGTTGTCCCAGAGGCAAAGAAAATGATTAAAATGTTGGGTCTTGAGTACATATTGTTATATTCAAAAAATTCCCTACATGTGCATACATGGCATTGGCCTTTCCACCTATACAATTTGCCAAATTATTGTTGAGTCTCTTTATTTTAAAAAACATTTTTTGGAACATGTATGTGCCCTGCTACACTATAACCCATGTACACACAATAGTTGAATACTAGTTAGCATGCATACATACATGAGCTGCATGCTAGACAACCTGTGTTTACTTCCAAAAGTTGCAAAAAATATATAATTGCAATAAATTTGGGGGAGTTTATGGGATATTGAGGGTTTCCCAACCATTTCACCCATTGTAGCTCATCCCCAAACCAAATAACCATATTTTTATCGTATTAAAAGAGGTCTTGAGGTCCCATTTACAACAACAAGAAAGAGAACAAGTAAACTCTGCCCAAATCCCTTCCCCTTCTTAGCCCAAATTTTGCAGCCCTTTTTGATATTTGGCCTCAACATTCCCCTCCATCCCTTTATCTTATACAACCCTTTCCCTTTTCCCAAGAGATCAATTGGTTGTGAGAGGAAAGAATCTGAATGATGCACTTGGAGAAACATTATAGGAGCCTAGACTCGGTTCACAGATTGTTAGCCAACGAACGTTGTAATATTTTTGATCTTCATATTGAATAAAAGAGTTTTTTTCTTGTCCCAATACATTGTGTCTTTCTACTTAATTGATTAATGCATCTATGTATATGGCTAAACATTAATAGTCATAAGTAGAGATCATATATATTGTAGTGTTTTTTTCCTAAGTTTTTGTAGGTCAATTTTGGGAGGAGACCAACAATCAACCAAGTTGCAAAGGCGAAAGAGGTCTACACTAGCCGAAATGACCTAAGTTACACCTACTTTCGTCTCTCTTTTCATTTAATTTTAGATAGTTTTGGGGTAGCATAGGAATATAACTGCCTCGTAAGGGAAGTCAATGCTCTGCCTATACCTTGACCCAATATAGTTATGGGAGGATTTTTCTCGCTAGCAGAATTGGCGACTCCACTGGGGAGTCTCTCCAGGGTCTGAGTGGGAGATTTTAGTTTAAAATGGTTTGTTTCAATTTATTTTTAAGTTTTTCAAGTTTACTGAGTCAGTTTAGGGTCTCTGGTCACCTTCCAAGTGCCTAGCATATTTCCCTGCCCAGTCATTTTTCCAAGCCTTTTTTCTTTTTGAAAAATTTCAAAGGTGTATGTGCCCTGCTTTGTGATTCAGAAGCATTGCCAGCAAAGCCCACATGGAAAAACATGACAAAAACTAGCGTGCCTTTTGAGAAAATTTGTAATTTTCAAATATGGTGTATCTCATAAAAATTTTGAGTAAATGATGAGTTAGAGGAGTATTAATGGTAGGAGGTTGAACAATCACGTCAAACTAGGAGAGCTCAGATCGTCCGTTAGTTTGTTTGATTTTGGCTTGGATCGGGAATAATTGTATTAAATTGTATATCATAAACATTTACTGTAATAGGACTTAAGTAGCTGTAAGCTTTTACTTCGATAATATAGGTAGTTGGAGGGAACCCTAGAGGACCTCTTATATAAGTATATGCATTGCGCGCCTGAATGAGGCTGTTGCAGATTAGTACGAGATAAGTGTTACTGAATTTAAGTTGTTTTTATCAAAATTGTAGCCATTTACATTTGAATGAATATATTAGACGGATATTGACCTAATGCATGGTGTTGCTACTATTTATAGTTTCTCATTTGTTTTTTGTTTTCATGAATGAATAAGTTATGTTGTGAAACATTAGGATAAGTTTCACTTGTTTATCTTCTTTGATTCCATGCAAGGTGTGCATACAGTACGCAAGGAGTGAATTGACAGAATCTATTTCGACTAAGAAGATCATAAGAGATAGCGTGAAACTTCCATTTGCAAGGAGTGCAAAGGGAATATTTCAAGGTGTGCACAGTCTCTCGCAAGAACCTAAGTCTTGCGTAATAATATGTTACATGGAGTGCATAGATTCGAAGTTCAATTAAGTGTCGAAGAAAACCCTCAAGATATCTAAAGGTTCAAAGGAAAGGACACGTCAATAGAAATTTGAGGGAAAATTATTCAAGGGAGTGAAGCTCTGAAGGTTTAACAAGTTAATGCTCAATATCCCTTCAGGAGGAAGAGAGATTGTTCCAGACTGTCATATCTGGGAGAGGTGCATAGTGTTTAACAAAGAGTTCCTTCGAAAGTCATGATTCATAGAAATTGCACTAAGAAAATGAGAACGTTCGCGAAGTGAGAAGTATATCCAAGTCGTTGGTTGAAATGAGGATACATGGTAGCAGATTGCAGAAATCAGAGTGAAGAAATATGGAAGGTTTTCACAGAGAAAAAGGTCATTTCTTGCAAGGTCGTTAAGAGTAAGGAAATCTTGACGATCGATCTAGAAGGACACACATCACCAGTTCACGAAGTTTGAAGAATATTTGAGGGGAAGGAGAGATCGTTTGAAGTGGAGTGGGAGGTGAATATTAGTCATCGATAAAGAGAGACACGTGGTTCTTGATCTAAGATTTCAGGTACGTAATAATTCAAAGAACGTGAGTGTTAATATGTGCGGATCTCCCAAAGACTAAAGTTTGAATGGATCACATTTGTTGGTTGTGGGAGAGATGAGGATCGTAAATTTTCCAAGGTGAGTTCACAGTTTGGGATTTAGAAAAAAAGGATGCACTAGTTGCGAAACAAGGTCGAAACCCAAAGTTACGAAGCACGCACGAGGTTAAGCCCCAGGTCACAAATTGAGGTCACCTGCAAAGAGTAACCTATGTAATTTGTCCTAGGGGCCACTAAATTCCTGAAAGAGCTAATTCAACTCAGGAGATTAACATCCTTGATTGATAGGTCGCACAACCCCAAGGGAGAGTAGGGGGGTTTGCATCAAGTGGTATTAGAGCACAAAAATAACTCAAATTTGTACTCATTGAGTGAGGAAAGGTCAACACAATGACTCCTAGGAGACAAACAAAACCTTTTGTATCCAATCAAGTTGTTAAAAGGGAAATGAGAGAATTGTGTGCAATATTGGAAGCGATGGAAGCAACGCGGAGGAGAAAACTTAACGTTGGAGACGACAGTGAGGCATAAAGTGAAGAGACAAAGGTTGATGAAGCTGCAGAGGGAGATGTTGTTGGAGAACACTTGCTGGAATTTCTTGTGAAGTTGGGAGCTAGAGAAAATATAGACATCCCAATGTATGAAGGAAATATAGATGTTGAAGAGATGCTCAACTGGATAAGGTACATGGATACGTATTTCGACTATGAAGATGTTGATGGGGAGAAGAGGGTGAGACATATTGTCACTAGGTTGAAAGGACATGCAACATTGTGGTGGGATGAAATATAGGATTATAGACAAAGCAAAGGTAAGAAAAATATTAGGAGTTGGGATAGAATTGTGGCTACGCTGAAGGATACGTTCAAGCCCAAGGATTATTAGATAAATCTGTTTAGGAATATGTAGAACCTAAGATAGAGAGGAATGATAGTGAAATAGTACACATGGGAGTTCTACAAGATAAACATCAAGACTAGATAGAGCAAGAGATATGAAGAGAAAGTTTCCAGATACATAAATGGTCTGAGGTATGAGATCCAGGATGAAATCAACATGATTTTGGTGAGGACAGTAAAGAAGGCATATCAATTTTGAATGAAAGCATAGGAGAAGTTGGCAAAAAAAAAAATTCCAGTGAAGCATAGGCAGAAGCTCGGACATAGTTAAAGGAGTTCCCCATGATAAGGCACATAAGTCCAAGGGTGAGGATGAGAATAACTATAGTCACTAAAAAAGAGGAGGAAGCTTCAGAGGGAGACATCCTGGTGGAAGAGATTCTTTTTACAGAGGAGGAGAGATAAGATGTTATACCTATGGAAAAGCATGACACAAATATTGGAAATGCCCCAAGAGAAAGAAAGAAGGAGGAAAAGCTCACATTTCAGAAGCACATAAAATGAATGTTGAAGAAAAAGGTGCAAATCATTGAAAATATCTAATGTTGAAGAAGGTTCTCTTGAAGCCATAACTAAAAATTTAAAATCCAGTGCAAAGGAACAATTTTTTCAGGACAACTTGCAAGACTAAAGATAGAGTATTGAAGGTGATCATTGATAGTGGTAGCACTGATAATCTAGTATCGATAGAGATGGTGGAGAAATTGGAGCTGGAGACAATTGCACACCCAAATACATATAAGGTCTAATGGTTGTAGAAAGGACACCAGCTAATGGTAACTAAATAATGCCTTGTTGAATTTAATATAGGTGGATATAGAGATGATATTCTGTGTGACATAATTCCCATGGATGTATGTCATGTTTTGTTAGGAATACCATTGTAGTTTGAAAGGAATGTCATTCACAATGGGAGAAGGAATACTTACACTTTGGAAAAGAATTGTAGGGCACACATGTTGTTTCCAATGGAAGATAAGAGAGTAAAGGAGGAAGCCAACAAAAGCATATTTCTCATGAGTGGTAAGGAACTCTTAAGTCAAGTCAAGAAATAACAAGAGATGCAATTTGTTATGGTGAGGAAACCCAAAGTTGTCCTTACAAGTACTTCTATGGATGATTTTCCTTAAGAAGTTCAGGAGTTGTTGGAGAATTTTGCTAACATAGTAGTGGATGAGTTTTCTAACTCATTGCCACCCATCAGAAGTATCAACCATAACATTGAATTGATACAAGGAGAAAGTATGCCAAACAATGAAACATACAAATTAACATCTCAAGAGAATGAGGAACTGAAAAGACAAGTCCAGGATTTATTGTACAAGGGTTTAGTCAGAGAAATATTGAGTCCATGCGCAATACCAATTGTGTTGAGTTCAAATAAGGATGGAGGATGGAGAATGTGTGAATAATGAAGGGCCACAAACAAGATCACTATTAGGTACATATTTACTTTGCAAGGATGGATGACTTAATGGATTTCTTAAGTGGATATTTTTTTTTTCAAAGATAGATTTGAAAAGTGGATATCACCAGATAAGGATGAGATAAGGTGATGAATGGAAAACAACCTTTAAGACAAATGAGGGTTTGTATGAATGGATTTTTATGCCATTTGTCTTAAAAAATGCCCCTAGTAATTTTATGAGATTGATGAATGAATTATTGAAGGATTTCATTGGTAAGTTTGTGATTTTATATCTGGATGATATATTGGTATTCAATAAAACTGAAGAAGAACATTTAAGACATATGACATTAGTGATAAGGAGACTATAGTAGGAGAAGTTGTTGATAAATCTGAAGAAGTCCTCTTTTATCAAGACTTAACTCATTTACTTGGGTTTTGTGATCTCTTAAAATGAATTGAAGATGGATCCTGAGAAGGTCAGAGCAATAAAAGAATGTCCATCGCCAAGGAGTATGTTTGAGTTGAGAATATTCCATGGAGTAGTAAGTTTTTATCGGAATTTCATTAGAAATTTTGGTGGGACTGGTGCACAAATTATGGATACAGTGAATAAGAGACACAAGTATTTTAAATGGACAAAAGAAGCTGAGAAAAGGTTAAATATATTCAAGGATAAGATAATAGAATGTCCAATTCGGGTCTTGCCAAATTTTGGGAAGATACTTCAAGTATGGTGTGATGCGAGTGGAGTTACAATTGGAGCAGTTTTGAGCCAAGACAATAGACTTGTTGGATATTTCAGTGAGAAGCTCAATGATACTAAGGGGAACTAATCCACATATGATAAAGAGTTTTATGCCATAATTCAAGCTTTGAAGAATTGGAGGCACTATCTTGTTCGAAAGGAATTTGTCTTGTACAACGATAATCAAGATTTGCAATCCATAACTAGACAAGAGAAGTTAAACTAGAGACATGCTCAGTGGATAGAGTTTATGAAAAAATTCACTTTTGTCATTAAACATATTTCTACTAATGCTAACAAATTTGTTGACGCATTGAGCAGGAGATGTCTAATTCTGTAGGAATTTCAGGTCAAGACCTTAGGGTTTGAACACCTTAAGGAGATGTATTGTGATGATCTAGATTTAAAAGAAGCATATGAAGCATGTACAAATCCTGTGCTTAGGGAAATAAGCCATTAGAAAGAGTATATGATTAAAGATGGATTATTGTTTAAAGGTTGCCAATTTTTCATACCGAGGTCCTCGATGAGAGAAATCTACTGAAGGAAAAACACAATGGAGGCCTAGCAGGACATTTCGGCCATGACAAGACATTTTCACAGTTGAACAATTCATACTATTGGCCAGGTATGAGAGAAGAGGTTAAGAAGTTTGTAAACAAATGTAATATTTTCCAGTACACAAAAGGAAAGAATAGAACATTTGATTGTATTAGCCACTACCTATTCTAGATAGGTCTTGAGATGCAATAAGCATGGATTTTGTATTGGGATTGCCATGGAAACAAGGAGGAAGTGATTCCATATTTGTGGTAGTTTATATATTTTTGAATATGGCACACTTTATCACATGCCAGAAGACAAATGATGCAACAAACATTTCAAACTTTTTTTTAAAGGAAGTTGTGAGACTTCCTGAATTTCCCAGGGGCATTGTCTCAGATAGGGAGACTAAATTTGTTGGTCATTTATGGAGAACATTATGGAAGAATTTGGCGACAAAAATAACTTTTATTTCAGCATATCACCCTCAAACAAACCGACATACTGAGGTGTTAATCAAATATTGGGAATTGTTTTGATAATTTTGGTCACTGAACATCATAGCTAGTGGGATCAAATTTTGTCACAAACAGAGTTTGTGTATAATGACTCACCAAACATAAGTACAATAAAAATCCCATTCCGGATAGTGTATGAGATAATTCCAAGAGGGGTATCAGAATTGAGAGACATGGAGTAGAGTGAATTCAGAAGTGCTAGAGAAGAAGACTTTGCTGTAGAAATGGAGAATATTTATAATCAGATCAAGGAGCAGTTGCAAAACAACAATGCAGAGTATAAATGTAGAGCCGATCAACACAGAAGGGAACTTCAATATGGAGTAGAAGATCAATTTTTAGCAAACTTGAGGAAGGAAAGGTTCCTAATATGAATATATAACAAGATGATGTTAAAGAAGATTGGACCATGCAAGATCCTAAGAAAATTTGGTAACAATGCTTATGAGATAGAGCTTCCAGAGGATGTGGGAATATCATGCATGTTCAACATTTAAGACCTTTATCCTTATAGGGAATATGACATAGGAATATCATAGGATCAATATAAGATTTGGTAGGAGAAGGACATTCTTGTAGAAGAAAATCCACAGATGGAGAAGATCATTGATCAGAGGATTGGAAAGAAGACTAGGAGGAAGACCTATTTTGAATATTTGGTCAAGTGGAAGGGACACCCGATAGAAGATTCCAAATGGGTAAATGAAGATAATGTATAGAAGCATGGAAGGTAAATGGAAGAGCTCATGGACATGATTCCATGAATTTTCTCCCAAAGGAGTATGATGCAGGAGCATCGTCAGCAAAGCCCACATGGAAAGAAAGCACAATGCCTAGCACACCTTTTGAGAAAATTTTGAATTTTGAAATATGGTGGATCTTAGAAAAACTCCGAGTAAATGAAGAGTCAGAGGAGTCTTAATGGTCGGAGGTTGAGTGATTGCATCAAACCATAAGATCTCATATTTCCTGTTAGTTTATTTGATTTTGGCATGGATCGGGAACAATTGTCTTAAATTGTCTATCAAAGATGTTTATTGTAATAAGACTTACGTATTTGTAAGATTTTACTTTGATAAGATAGGTAGTTTGAGAGAACCCTAGAGGGCCTCTTTTATAAGTAGATGCATTGCATGCCTGATTGAGGCTGCTATCGATTAGTAGGAGATAGGTGTTACTGAATGTAAGTTGTTTTTATCAGAATTGTATCCATTTACATTTGAATGAATATAACAGAGGGATATTGACCCAATGCATGGTGTTGCTACTGTTTACAATTTCTCATTTATTTTATGTTTTCATGAATGAAAGAGTTATGCTGTTGAATGTATGAAACTGTGAAGCATTAGGATAAGTTTCACTTGTTTCTCTTCATTTATTCCATGCAAGGTGTGCATACAGTCTACAAGGAGTGCGTTGATGAAGTTTGTTTCGACTTAAAAGCTCATAAGAGATTCATGAAACTTCCATTTGCAAGGATTACAAAGGGACTGTTACAAGGTGTGCATAGTCACCCACAAGAAGCTAAGTCTTGCGTAAGAATCTATTACAAGGAGTGCACATATTTTAAGTTTGAATAAGTTTTGAAGAAAACCCTCAAGAGAGCTGAAGGTTTAACAAAATTTGGCGGGAGAAATATTCAAGGGAGTGAAGCTCTAAAGGTTTAACAAGTTAACACTCAATATCTTTTCAAGAGGAAGCGATATTGTTCCAGATTGTCAGATATGGGAGAGGTGCGCGGTGTTTAACCGTGAGTTCCTTTGGAAGTCACAATTCATAGAAATTGTGCCAAGAAGAAGACAACCTTTGCGAAGTCACAAAGTGTGAAGTATATCCAAGTTGTTGATTGAAGTAGGGATACGTGGAAGAAGATAGGAGAAATCGAAGGGAGCAACCTCGAAAGGTTTTCACAGAGAAAAAGGTCGTGTCTCACGAGGTTGCGAAGAGTGATGAAATATGGGCCATCGGTCTAGAAGGACATGGGTCACTAGTTCGTGAAGTTCAGAGAAGGGCCGAGGGGAAAGAGAGATCATTCGAAGCAGAGTGAGAGGTGAATCTCATCCATCAATCAAGAGAGACACGTGGAACTTGATATAAGATTCTGGTTACAAAATAATTCAGACAAGAGGAGTGTCAAGATGTGAAAAACTCCCAAAGTCCAAAGTCCAAATGGATCA
The DNA here is from genome assembly GCA_000966675.3 of Picea glauca. Taxonomy (NCBI): domain Eukaryota; kingdom Viridiplantae; phylum Streptophyta; class Pinopsida; order Pinales; family Pinaceae; genus Picea; species Picea glauca. The sequence goes on along the minus strand of JZKD02S1745687.1, from coordinate 71,949 downwards.
CAGTCGTTGGATGTGGGAGATATGAGGACCCTAAATATTCCCAGGTGATTTCACGGTTCGGGGTTCAGACAAAAAGGGTGCAGTTGTTTCCAAAGAACACCGAAACCCGAAGTTATGAGGGGTGGAGGAGGTTAAGCCTCAGGTCATATCCCAAGGTCACCTGCAAAGAGGGACCTATGTAATTTTTCCCAGGGGCCACTCAAGGCCTGAAAGAGATAATTCAGCTCAGGAGATTAAAATCCTTGACCAGGAGGTTGTGCAGCCCCGAGGGAGATCAGGGGGGTCTGCATCACTTTATCTCATCCCGCATACATATGTAGTCTACAAAGTATACATCCTGCGTACATACGCAGGTTGCACAATGTACAACCCACGTCTCTGTGTATTGGAAAGTTTAAAAAAAAAAAAGATTTCCTCTTTCTTGACAAAAGCTTTGTGCTTTTCATGATTTCTTAAAACTTTACAGGGTCTTTGTTAGTGGTGTTTTGTTGGGTTAAATTTTTGGTTTTAACTGTTTTCTTCACCTTCTTTATTTTCTTTAGAGGTTTATAGTTGGCTTATAAACATTATATCCTCCTGTAGATTCTTGTGAGTCCCTGCATTTATGCAGTGGTCTAGAGTTTGTATGAGTCTTGGGCTATATCTTCTCTTTATCCAGTTTATTCTTTGCAAAAAAAAAAAAACTTTTACTTATGTTTTTCTTGTTTAAGCATTTCAAAAAATAAAAAAAAATTGCATTCATGCATTCAATTTGGTAATTGTAGCATAGGTTGTCATTTTACACAAAGAAAAGAGTTATTTTTCATAAATGCTCTAAAGTTTTCTTCTCTTTTGTCTCTTCCAAAAACCACAAGTTGCACATTCATATCCTTTGAGTAAGTCAGGCCCATAAAATTAACACGTAACCTAAAATATATTAAACTTTTTGTTTGTAGGGCTCACCAAGTAGTCTAGTCTCTAGGTCCTTGAAATAGGTGTGAAGAGGAAACTATTCAAGGCCATCTAAAAAAACATTGGAGTCTGTGATAGGGAGTTTCAAAAGTCCAATGTTGTAATATTTAGTCAGCACCCCCCTCTAACACAACGACTAAACATGAGGTCGCACAAGGAAAGGTAGAGGAGATAAATCCTCCAAAACTAGACCAAGTGTAGTGGGGATTGTATGTTGAGGGTATTTCTTCAGAATCACACTGATCTCATTTGACTATAGAGCCTCGTGTACCTTGAATCCATTCGATATCCTTAGTTTTATTTCAGATGAATTTCCTTTGGTACCCTTGAAGGGATTCATAATTTTTTATCCCAATCATTACGATCAACTCGACTATAGAATGTACCCACCTGGTGACTGATTGCGAGATGGAAATCTAGTTGCCTATTTTTATGGATTTACATAGGTGATTGTGGGGGTATATCGTGATACCTAGGGAAGACATCAAATCGTACTTTGCTGAGTATACCCAGAGGATGCTTATGTATTCCAGTTACACACTCACTAGTAAGTTTCTCTAGTGTCAATTGGTGTAGCTTTTATTCCCACTAGTTAGTTGTCTACTTGATTTCCTTTAGAAAATTTTAGTGTGTGCTTTGTGTTTCATGCTAGCTAAAATTTACAGTGTCAGTTGATCATTTCACAAGGTTGAAAATCAACAACTCTTCCATTCATGTAGGATTCATGGCCTATCATCGGTTACTTTGGAGCCACCTCCGCCACCATGGAGGCACAAGATAGATCAAGAATGCTCCTTCGAAGCTATCGGGCCACATGAAACTACACTCGAGCCAACTCTAAGAGAAGACTTTCTTGCACCAGTGGAACCCATTGTTTCTGACCTTGAGATCGAAGGTTTCAGGCCAAAAAATCCTTCGATCACTGACTTATCGACACCACTTCTAATTTAGGTAGTCCCTTTCGAGGTGACTTCACTTGAAGGATAGTTCTTTCAACGAGAAACGTTGGATGAAAATAGTGCTACTTCATCGGGGAGTCCTCATACTTCCATATCAACTACTGCATGAAGAGGCATTATACCTCCTCCCCCACCTCCTCCTGTCAGAACTATGACCGTCCAGATCCCAACTTCTTTGGTCAGTGGCTTGATTCCTTCGATGACTTTACCCATTTTTCCCTTTATTCAGAATGTTTCAGGCACACCCTTTTCATATGGGATTCCTTGTTTTGACTCTAACTCAGTTCTCACATACTCTAATCTACATACCATTGGTCTAGGGGAAGGGAGATATAATTCTCCCTTGTAAGGATCTATCACGAAAACCACTTCACCATTCAACACCATTACTTACGGTGGGGGTCACATCTGTTAGTTGTGGAGCCTGATTATCTTCCTGATTCATAGGTCTTATACTTTCATCCATGTTTATACCATATGAAGTATTAACCCCCCAGAAGTATGTACACTCTTCCATGCAGGGGACTGTAGAGGGGGGGTACCCCCTCTGCAGGGTCTGGGTGGGCTATCCCCCCGGTTAGGAGATATAGGGGAAAGTGGGCCCCCAGCAGGGGTTCGGGGGTAGCGTCCCCCAATGGGAGTTTAGGGGAAAATCCCCCGAAGGAAAAATTGCCTTGTAAATGTATATTGTAATTTCATTGTAAATCTAGACAGTTCATTATAAGGTCGTAGATCTAATGGTAGAGATTATGTTAGGGTTTTTTTCCCTAGAAGGAAACCCTTTTTTATGAGGGAAATTTATTGAAGCTATGGTTGATGGTGAATATTGTATTTTTAGATAGGAGATTGTGAGAGAAAGAAGAGGAAGTTACAACAGGTTTATTGTAGGTTGTATCCCTTCATATACTAGATAATAATAAAGGAAGGACCAGGCAATTTCTCTGGTGGATGTAGCCGACACTAGGTGAACCATGTAAATCTGTGTCTCTATTGTATTGTGTATCTTCTATGTTTTGTTTCCACATTTGTTTTATTTTATTTCTCTGCGGTGTTGTTTTTCTAACAACATCCCTCCTCTTTCCCCTTCGCTCGGTGGCACGTTTCAACACCCAATCAAGCCTAATACCAACCATAATTTGTACAATGAAGGGAGCAAGGTACCTTCATCGTACACGACTTTATAGGCATAAATGTTATTTTATTTATTCAGTGAGTTTGGAAATAATTCTTTTACTTCATCTGCTTTCTCGACTAGGGACAACCCTATCTTTGGTCAATGAAACCCTACATCAGGTTTTATTCCTTCGCAGGGAATGATGTCAGGAGTTTACTCCTCACAAGGTCTTGGGAATCCTTGGGATGGATTTCAAGGGATGTCAATCGGGGGAAACCCCTCCCACACTCCATGGAACCCCATGAAAGGTCCTTGCAACACTATATAGGGAGAAATACCTGCACAAGATATGTCATCTAACTTCAAGAATCAATCGATGATGCAGCATCAGACACAAGTCCATTTTTCTTGATAGAGACACCATGGTATTTACCAAAACTCTGGCCAATAGTCAAAATTTTCATGGAAAACTGGTGCCAGCCAAAATCCAGGTCTCTCTTTTCATGTAAATATTTCGCAACCAAGACTACCTTTTCTGGAAACCTTGCATTTTCTAGACTTGTCGAGATTGTTAAATGACCCGATATGTCATGATCCACATTGGTCCCCAATGATAACTAATTTTCCCTCTGACATCCCTAATTTTGAGGGAAATCCAGTGAAAATCTAGGGGATCACATGATGACTTTTCACTTGTGGTTCTTGTTATCGCACAATTTGTGGCTAGGATAAAACTCTATAAGATAGAAGGCAAAACTGGTGTGACAGGAACCAATCCAACCCAATGTCACCACAATGGGATGTTTCTTTCTCTTTAGGGAGGTTAGGCCTAGGGGAGACATCCACGATGACTTGGGGTTTTGAAGAGGCAAAAGGATAATAGGACAAAGGTAAGTTTCCCCCCTTCACAGATCACCACCAATAAGATATTCACAGCTAAAGAGCCAATAATGAAGTAAAACCCAAAAGAAGTGTACCTTCCTGGAAAAAAGCAACAGCAAACTAATATGTGAAAGCTATATCAATGGGTTAATATTTCACAAAATAATCTGATAAATATATATATATATATATATATATATATATATATATATATATATATATATATATATATATATATATAAGCAATATGAAAATAAATATTAATGAAGTCAATGTTTATCAATATAGCAATGAAAATAATGTCGCTTCACCAATAAATACTATAAATATGTAGCATTCAATATAACCAATCAACACTTCATTCAATTAATGCTTAAACCATCATTAAATTGCTCTTAAAACAAAATGTTGTTGCATTAAAGATGAAATAACCAATGATGATGTCATCAACTAGGGTTAGTAGGGTTAGCTCCTATACTAGGGTTAGTAGTTAGGGTTTGAAATTGAAAGTGTTTGAGATTATTTAGATCAATTTCAATGCTTGAGATCTTAGGATCAATTCTTTAGGTTTTAATGGAGTCAATAATGAAGGACGAAAGAGTTGAAGGAAACAAAGACTAAGGACAAGAGGGAGAAGTTTTGAGATGTTGCTAAGGCAATATCTCAAAATCAAAACCCTAGGGGAGAGACGCTCACTCCAGTGTTTCTACAGCAAGGCCTGGTGCTCTCTCCTCCTTCCTTAGGTCAACTTGGAAAAACAACTAGCTCAAATGAAGCACAAAATCAAGACAAGAAGGCTTAATGAGGGAGAATGTTTCTACAACAAGGCCCTTTCATCAAACCCTAAAAGAAAAAATGACCCTAAGTGTAGATAACCTATGCCTGGGATGTCTTCTTCCTCTTGAATTCTAAACGGTATGGCTAGCAAAGGAGAGGAATAAAAAGGAGTGTAGCTATAGCTAGGATCTCTTTTTCTTCTTCAATGGCTGAAAATTTTTCTATCAGGGAACATGAGACAAGGACCTATTTGTGTGCTTGTCACCTAGGGTTTTGATTCAACAAAATTTATAAACATATGCAAGAAATTAGACTACAACCATTCCTTCAAGAAGTTTTGTAGAAGAATACTTACAATTCATCAAGAAATAACCATGCAAACCTTAGTTGTAACACTGTCCTTCAAGAGAAATGCCAAAATATGCCAAAAAATGTCTTCCTTCAACAAGTGCACCTCCTTAAATCAATCAATAACCCAATATAGGGTGCAAATTTCAGACCCCACCAAGTGGTTAGTGTGTGATGATGAAAAAATGAGAGTCATAATCCCTCATTTATACAAAACCTTGACTTAATTTTACATTTTAGGTCAGGTAAAAAGGTCGACAAGGCCAAACTATCAAATCATACTATTTTTACATTAAATTTTCAAGTTAAAACCCTAAATCAAGCTGAAAGGAGAGTAAAATACCCTCCAAGGGAGACGTTATCCATTTTTAGAGCAGATGGGGTGTCCTGGAGAAAAATGTTAGCCCTTCCTGGGCTTCTCTAACCTGCCACACGTGCTACTACTACCTAGTCTACCTACCCCAAACATCCATGATGTTGGGTGACCTCATGGTCAAGGTGGTGATGTTCCAGGCCTCCAAAGGCCAACGTTCCACTAAGAAAGGGTCACGCCCCCTAGGTCAAACTATGTTGGGGTGCCTCTAGTGTAACGTTCTCTTCTTCTCCAGTGAAAATCCCCTGATTCATCTGTTTCCTATCTCTGTCCCCTGATGGGGTCTCAACATCCATATGGTGGGATCTTCAGTCCCATGGAGGTCTGAAATAATCATTTCCCCATGTGTACTGATACAAATGGTACTTGTTTATCGAGCATGGTCCTACACATCAAAGGCTATGCCCTCCACGTGCTCATCAGTCACAAGGATCATAGCAATGCCAATCACATTTCATCATAAATATTATTAAACATATCCATAAAATCAATAATACATTAGTTAACAACTCAAAGACGTTACACAAGCTTGCAATACAAGTCTGGAGAAAAGGACAAGGTGTCCTATTGGGCTAGTGTCCATAGGAAAATTAAAGTTCCTAGAAAGACCTCATCCAAGCCATGTAAGTGGGTGATGTGGTCATGGGATGTCCAAGCATGTGGGTGCAGTGAAAGCCAAGGATGAAAAAGTGTTACCTGTGGGTGCCTTTGTAGAAGGCAAGATGTACCTATCATGGATGCATTATTTCCAAGCCCATTCTTTCCTTTATTCTTATTATTCTTTTGTTATTTTTTTATTTTTTATTCAAGAGATAATCAGTGGGCATGGCCTTGGCATGGTAACCAGAGATGATAGTGTTACCCACAATTACTTTCACAAACATGAGAAGGTTGGCTTGTGATGAGACCCCCTTTCCCTTGGCCATGCAACCAAGGGTCACTGCCCTGGCATGGTAACCAACTGGTGGAAATGCTATACTGCTAGGTACCCATGGTCCTAATAGGTTGGCTCATGATGAGACCCCCTATCCTCTGACTAGGTCTTGTTTTATTATTTTTCCAGGTCCCTCTTGTTTCTTGTTGAGAAGCCTTTTATTACTTTCTCAAGGATCCTTGGGTGAACCATCTCGAGGTTTTATTCTTAGGATTTTATCTTTTACCATCTTGCTTTTACCTTCTGGGCCATTAGCCCCTTCTTTCCACGAGGTAAGGTGTAGTCCTGAAAATAGGTCAACCCAATGCCCAGACAAGAGGAATGGGATAAGTGAGTGGGAAGTAAGATGAAGAACTGGTGTTATGATGGGAGCGGATGATGGATTTTCAGAAATCCCCCCAGTGGAAAACCAAAACCTATAGATACAGGATTTCTAGGGAACCCTGTCAATCCCCCCAAACATGGTCAAGTGGGAAAATGTAAGATCCAAGCAATCGTTAGAACTAAAAGGAATCATATGCATACATTTAAAGGTTTTAACAACCAAATGTGACACATAACATGATACTTGGACTAATTACCTCATGAAGAAAGAACCTCTTTTGACACAAGACCAAACCAGTGGTGATGGATGCTACTACTGACAAGATAAAGGAAATTGAAGACGAAAAGGTGGCCCCCCTAGGGCCATGCTCAGGTCAATCATTCTCTCAGTACTCCATGTCTGATACCTGTGGGCCTCAAGACATGATCTCCTAGTTATCCCAAAATGTAGGGATAACAGTGCTCATCCAACTTGTTAAAGGATGACTCTATTCAGTTGCACTTATTTAAACACACTCTTATAGGGGGTGCAATGAAATGGTATATCGAGATCGATAGCTCGAACAATGCTTAATTTAATGACCTCGATTTTGTTTTCTTTAACCATTTCCAACTTCTAGTAAGATACGATGTCGACACCGAGTTTTTGACCAAGTTCAAGGAGATGAAATCTGACCACATCTTGGATCACATCTGAGAATGGAAACAACAAAAGAGTTCGATTAAATTCAAGTTCCCTCTGACAATTTTTCTCAAGTGGTTTTTAATGTATTTTATTCCTTCCATGTCCAAAGATGTAATAATGTCTGGGGTGTTTTATGAAGAAGAGGCTATTATCAGAGCCCAATAGCTGGATTTGATTTAATCTCAGTCTAGTATACTATAGGAGATATTACTTGATGCACCATGGTCAACTTTAAAAAAATCCAAACAGAATTTTGGGCCTCTCGCCAATGGAATAGTAGGCTCAACACAGAGCAAGTCCACAGATTTATTGTATAATCAATTACAATAGTTATTTATTCAACAGACTGTGGCTTTCCAAACTCCTAGTTTGGTTTCCCTCATAACCCAGACGGATAAGAAGGATGAAAAAAAAATTGGAGAGGGAAAAAATGAAAAGAGAAAGGTGAAGTTTCCATGTAAGATTTGCACTAACGACCATATGACTCATTAATTCCCTCATCTTAAGGAATCTTAGAAACTATTGGCACAACAACAACCTCTTGTGTTGACAAAGTATTTTCCATAAGGGAAAAATATGGCTCAAGATTCCTCATCCACAAGTGTGGCTAGGGGCAGTCAAGAAACCCCCACACCCAATAATAATAATGGGGCCACAAACATCTATACGATGAAAGACGAAGCGAATTTATTGACCAGGGCTCATAACTATGGAATTCCATAGTATGTTGAGAAGAGAAAAGAGGCCTCCAAGACATTAAATCCTCTTTCAATTTGGAATACAGTGGGAGAAACAGTGACTCACATCCCTAAAGGTACGTTCAAAAAGGATTCTCACAACCAAAATTCTAGGGCTACTTAGAATTAGTCCATTATGGAGGATCTGGTACAAACTCCTTGTGCAATGTCTTCTCTGGAGGTTCTCTAGAGTCTCCCGTCACAGAGAAAATATTGGTTGTCCTCTTTGGGGGTGGCCTAGCCCAGTAACTCAAGAGTGATTTTTTTTATCCTACTGAATATAAATCTTGTCTTCCTCAGCATATCACTTTTCAGATAGTAGTGGCATACACCACAAAATCCCTGACACGTAACATTTTCCATATCGTGGTTGATGAGGATGCCTCGACTTGCATGTTGTCATTGGTATGTTGGAAGGCCAACAAAAAACATGATTTGTCTCCATCACCCATGTTTCTTAATGTGTTTGATAGTCAATTGTTCAGACCACATAATATAGTTCCCTCTTTTGCCATGTGTCAAGGTAGAAGTAGACAATGCACCTCTCTACTACAATATTTTGTTAGGGAGGAGTTGGACCCATTCCATGAATGCAGTTGTAGCCACAATTTTTTGGGTCTTATGTTTTCCTCACAAAGGCCAAATTATAACTGTTCAACAACTATCCTTTTTTCGCCCTGACCCTTCATCTGGGGCATCCACAGTCCTTATGTTTGATAACCTATAGCCAAGAATTGTCAACTTAGGTACAATATTGTTTCTGTATTTGATGGGAAATTTTTATTATCTTCCACCTTCCAATGATGTTAGGTTTATTTCGGCTATCCCCGACCATCCTAAGGTTGCAATTTTTTAGGTCACATCTTTTAAAGCAAGCTACTTTGACAACCCATGGACTTTACCTTCCCTGTCATCTTTGATGGAATGGGTAGGGAATCTTGGAATGCCCATGCCCTTATCTGATGCTAAGGTTGCATACATTATTGTCCAGAAAGCCTCAACCAACCCTCATGCAACTCCCTAACAAGAGATAGATTCTATTCTCAAGGATATTTGGGCTCAAGACTCTCTCGCCGCTTAGGACCCTTTGGACTTAGTCTTTCCCTCTGACGAGGAAATATTGGAGGAAATGATTGGGCCAGGCAGAACTTTGGATGATCTTCATCACAGATACTATTTATTACCTGAGCTCAAGAGAATAGAGGCACGAGAGTTTGTTATGAAAATGAATGGAGATGCCCCTTGTCCTATTAACCCTTTGGATACACATGGAATAAATGTCAAGGGAAACATGGTAAGTATTTCTGAAATGATTCCTATCAATATCTCTGAAACCCATGGCATTATGGAAAATGTCTTCGTCAGAGTAGATTTCTCTCCCAAAGAGTCAAATATACACAGAATTGTTCAAAGAATTTCGTTACGTTTTTTCCTGGTGTTATGAGGAGATGTCAGGAATATACCCACGTATTGTTGAGCATGAGATCATGAATTATCCTAATGTCAAACTTGTTCGAAATAAGATTCTCCTAATCAATCCTCGTAGAGAAGCGATGATAAAGGCTAAAGTAGAGAAACTTATTAAGGTCAGTTTCATCTACCCTGTGCAATTGAAGGAATGGGTATCGAACCTATTCTAGTCAGGAAGAAGCAAGGTACGATTAGCTTATGTATGGATTTTCATGACTTAAACAAATATTTCTCGAAAGAAAATTTTCCAACCCCAATTATTGACCAGATACTCGATGAATGTGTGGGTTGTGAGGCATTTTATTTCATGGAAAAAATTTCTAAGTATAATACAATTCAAATCAAGCTCAAGGACCAACATAAAACATATTTTATTTTTCCTTGGGGTATATTTGCGTAAAGAAAAATTCCTTTTGTTCTGAACAAAGATGGATCTAATTTTTAGTGGGCCGTGTTGTTTTCTTTTCACATCCTAAAACAAATATTTGAGGTGTACCTTGATGATTTGACATCACATTCTCGTAATATATCTGATCACCCCCCCCTTTATGACTAATCTTTGAGAGGTGTCGCTACTATCATATTCGCTTGAATCCAAACAAGTGCAGTTTTTGTGTCACATCAAGATGCTTATTGGGTTTCATCATGTAAACAAAAGGGATCATGGTCGACCCTCTAAAGGTTGAGGAAATATTTCAATTGCCTCCTAGATGTACAATTCCTTATCTTTAGAGTGTACCAGGGAAAGCAATTTTTCTTTGACATTTTGTCGCTAATTATGCCGAGATAACTAAATGATTCATGCATATTTTGAAAAAAGGGGTTGCATTCTATTGGGATGAAGAAACTCAGTGCTCTTTTGACGCATTGAAACTTTCCCTGATGTATTCTTTTCTGCTCAGTCCTCTTTATTATGGAATGGATTTATTATAGTATTTGGCTGCCGTAGTGTCTAGAATCGGAATGGTCTTGGTCCAAAAGGATAGCGTACTCGAATAGCATGTTATCTATTATATTAGATGAGGCCTAGTTGGACTGAAACTCAAGTACTCCCATGTTGAGAAACTCTCTTTGGAAGTTGTTCACACTGTCCAATGGTTATGTTACTATATATTACTCTGCAAGACCACCATCATAGCCATCTTCAACCCCTTTCAATATGTGCTAACAATATGGGTCATCAAAGGAAAAGGAATTCAATGGATACTTATCTTGTAAGAGTTTGAATTGGATTTTGTTTTGGCAAAATCTAAAAATTACTTGGTCTTTGCAGAGTTAATATTGGAACTTTTGGTTGAAAGTGGTGATATTTCTTTCGAAGAGTCACCAATTAATGAAGATATTTTTCTGATTGCATCTTTAGACCCATGGTATGGAGATATACTTGTGTATATTCAGACTTTGAAGTGCCCTCATTCCACTTCTCATGAAAATCATCAACGAATTAGCCACCAAGCACAGAACTATCTCATCCTCGATGACACTTTGTATCATCGAGGGGTCGATTGAATTCTTCGATGATGTCTTACTCACGAAGATATGAAACTTGTTTTGAACAAATATCACATAGGAGCATGTGGCGATCATCTGTATGGGTTGGAAACATCCTATAAGATTCTTCGTACAAGATACTTTTGGCCCTCGTTAATCAAATATTGTGTTGATATGGTCAAGAAGTGTCAACCGTGTGATATATTCTCTCGAAAGATGTGGCTAGACCTAGCTCCTATGTTTCCAGTTATTGTTTTCGGTCCATTCACCAAGTGGGGGATTAATTTTACTACATGTAACGCAACTTCTTCCAGGGGGCATTTCTATATTATAGTAGCAGTATACAACTTTACTAAGTAGGTTTAACCTACATGGACATTTAACAATGATGGGGAAATTGATTTGATATTTGTTTTTAACCAGATCGTAGCTAGGTTCGGTATCCTGAAGGATATTTTAAATAACCATGGAAGTGACTTCCAGAACAAAATGATGTCTGAATTAACATCAAATCTTGGTTTTAAAAAAGAACATTCATCATCGTATTACCCACAAGAGAATGGTTAGTTAGAAGATGTGAATAATTCTTTCAAGACTATTCTTCAGCGAATGATTAATTCAGCCAAGTCAAACTGACATTTGATGTTATATTTGGTGCTTTGGGATTATCAAAATTCTGTAAAGAATGTTACCCATTTTTCTCCTTTCTAACTCATTTACGGGCTAGAGGTAGTCTTTCCAATTGAATGTCAAATCCTTTCATTGAATTTGGCAGTGGAAGTGATTCTTGATACTAAACTGCTTGAGGAGCATCTTTTATATCTTGAGCAGCTTGATGAGGATCATTGAGATGCAGCGTTGGATAATGAGGCCCATAAATAATTATTTAAGTGTTAATATGATTGGTCCATCCACCCTCATATTTTCTCCAAAGGTGATCTTGTCCTAGTCTACGACTAAGACAAAGATCCCTTGGGGGCAGGAAAGTTCAAACACATGTGGTTCAAACCTTTCATTGTGAAAGAAGTCTTAGAGAAGGGTGCTTATCGTCTAGTTTATTTCAATGGTAATGCCTTAACAGAGCCTAGAAATGGGCTATACCTGAAGAATTATTACACTTAGTTTAGTCGCCTAAGCATGACTTCTTGTATATATGTATAGTTTTTTATACATATTTTTTTATTTTTTTATGGACATGTAGTCATTTATGTTTTATTTTTCACTATGTCATATGCCAAGTGAATCTGAAGTCTATGTTGGGTTCATGGACCGCACCAGTTGACACACTCGAAGGCTTTCTTTCGCAACTTGGGTCACCTTTACACCTGGTGGTTAGTTGCTATCTTCTGGAGATATTTTTCTAGGCGAAGAAACCAATAATGCTTCCGAGTAAAGTGCAATGATATAATTACTAGGTGGTTCCTTGTCACATGGTATTTCTAGCCTCTGGGTTTATTTATATACTCAATTAGTCATGTCCCAATTAAATGGGGTATACCACATTTACGATCCCTCTCTTCACAAATGATTCCTTAGGGTACATCTGTTAGGACGATCTTTTGATTATATTACTTATATTCATGTTCCTAGAAGATCTAACCAAATAACTAATACATTAGATAATCAAGTATTAGATTGACATGTTTCTCACTTGTAAATGTAAAACACACACACAAACACACACACACACATGTAAATACATTTGTAAAAAAAATTCATCAATAAGATAGAAAATATGTATATATAAAATATCCAAAAAATAATGTCATGAGTACAAAGTGGGCATTAAAGCCTAAAAAATAGTTGGTATACATCGTTGGTCTTAAGCCTTCAATACATATTGTTAGCACTAGAAGTCAACTCAAGATTTCTATTGAATTAATCCTAGCACACCATGTTTCAAAATGTTCAATAGGGGTTTTAATATGGATAAATTCTTTCTTGATTTGAAAGGGAATATTGATCTGATATGTTAATATCACTTACCTAAGTGCAGCAAGTTAGGTAAGCAAAATTGATGGCTAGATATTTAATATTTAAGTGATGTGATTAAGAGAGGGGGGAAAACAAAAATTGATAAATACACCAATAAAAAATATTATCTTTAATGTCTTTATGAAGCAGAGGAATAAACCTTTATCTAGAACTCATTCTAAATAAGATTTAAGGAGAAAAACACCAATGTGGTAGAGATTACTAAAAACCCTTTAAAGAAACCTTCTCTACACAATTTTTTTTTTTCATAAGCTCGTATAACATTAACAAAGTGTTTCACAAGAAAACAAGAAGATGATAAACATAGAAATATTACAGACTAACCATCAATTTCATTAGCAGCTAAAGTCCTTACATAGGCAAGATAGATCAAAACAATCTTTAGATATGCAATATCAAGTCAAAAATAGGGATTCCACCCCTTGTTCCATTACTTCATCAAATATATAGAATTTTTACATTAGTTCCATAAATTTAGGATCAATATGATATCTTGGGATATCTCAAAACTAACTCCTACAGGTCCCGAGGGTGAATTTTTCATATATTTATATAAATAGAAACAAGTACAAATAAGATCATTTAATCTAGGCAACAATTTTCATAGAGATAGGTCGTTTTCTTGACTTGAATACAACTAGATGGTATGCTACATATCTCACGAGATCTGCATGGTCCTTTGTCATACATTTGTTTGCAACAACTTGACAATAATAGTTGACTAACATGTATTGTCATCCACCAAAAAGAGGTTGTGAATCAACTTTAAAAGGGATATTATATTCTCTCTTTAGGTTCCACAAAATATTACCCTCATCATATGTTATTTCCATCACAAAATTGCAATTTTGGGCATTCTGATGAAAAATCGACTGCTATAGGTGTTCATGTAGCGTCATTTTTTCCCTGTGAAGAGTGTTGTAGAAACTTCATGTAGAGCTCTTTTAAAACCCGATATTGATATCATTCATGCATTTTTATTTTCCCATATTATGACCAACCGTTACTAAGGAAGATAATTCCTCAAGCTCATGAAAAAAATTGACCTTTCTCAAGATTTCACCGTCATAAGTCAAAAATTAGGTTTTGTGCATAAAAACCCAAGACCTCAAATTAGGGCTTATCCCTAGAGAATGGATTTAGATTCCTCAACTAACAGATCGAAATAATTACCTCTTGTTTACTTCATTTCAGAATGAGTAGTCATTCTCCTTGGCCTATTATATTCAAATCTAGTCAAAGGTTGTGGGCCCTTATTCCTATGTTTGCTCTATTTTCTACCAGTCACTCTCTCTTTCCCTCTAGGATCCTTTCTATTTGTTGTTAGATCCTCCTTCTTTGGTTTCTTATTCTTGTCTTTTATTTTAAAAACCTTATTTCTCATTCATGGCTTTGTATTAGGGTTTGTAGGCTCTTCATCAATTATTATGACCTTATCTGTAATTGTAGGTTTGTACATGGCTTTGGATTTTAATCTAAATTTGTTTTGTGGCCTAGTACTCCTTTTTATTACCGGATTCCATGTCCTCCTCTGTCATTTCTCCAGCTCTTCTTTAACCAATACTTTGATTAACCCTTGATGATAAATACCGTGCAATGAGGTTTTGAGTTTTGCTTGAATTTTCATGGCCATTTTATTTGAATATCTCAATAAGTAATACGAGAGGTTCATCCTTTTGATTCTTGACAAATGAAGGAGTAATCATCGGTGAAAAATGAAAATAGTGGAATAACGTCCTTCACATGTGATAAAACGTTTGAGCATCACCAGAGACTCCATCTAGTCCCTAGGAATACCATTGTCCCAATTGGAATATATGTGCTTTGGTTTCAAGAATTTATTGACATACCCTCCTCAAATTAATTTGTTCTTGAACCACTTTTCACCATCAATAGGGAGATTACAGGCCGATGCTATTGAATCCTCTGTGGCCTACATAATAAAATTAGCAATCTGAACCCTATATACATCAAATCCTTAAGCAAATGCATGAGCTACACCATAATCATGGCCTTCTAATTTGGTGAAAAACATATACCAATTATCCTGGTCAAAGATATCTTTGTTTTCCTCGTATGCCTCCATGATCTTGGGTCTTTCTGTGTATTTTTGGTTCATGTGTGCACTTTTTCCTATTCAATTGTCATGACCAAAAGACTAGATTGCTTGTTGTAGGAGTGAAATACATATATTGTGTAGAGATATAGACGAGATCTTCTGGCTATAAGGAGGAAATCTAAATTTACCAATTGCAATTTGAATATTATAAAACAGATAAAACGCTAGATTAAAAAAATGTCTTTTGAAAAACCCCCTAGGTGTGATGTTCTGGGTAAAAGATACAAACAAATGAAAGTACCACCACCTTTTCATGTTGTGATATAGTTAGTTACTTGATAACTTCCTTAAAACTTTAATTCTTCTAGGTAGGATGATCATGTAGCTCCCTACATAAACTTATCCTTTTGCATTTTTGGAATAAAAATGACTTGAAACTTGTTATCTAACTTAGTAATGACAAGACAAATTTATTACATGATGTATGGCTTCTAATGAAAGGATTTAAAAGTTTAAATGATGTCATAGGATAGTCCTACAAACATGCGAAAAATTCTTCCTTTCCCTCTTAACAAGACTAAGTTTTCCTCATTTCTCTCAACATAATACTATTTTGATCCCCTTGACAATATTTTGAACCCTTAACAACCTAATGATGAGAATTTATCGTTTATACAAGAAAAATTAAAAGGGATAAACTAAGAGATGATGGATGAGGCTTTTGAAGAACATAAGAGGTGATAACAATGGCTGCACAGGGAATGGAGTTCTCCCTGTGAAATTCCAAGAACTTCTGAGTAGACCTATTCATTATGTTTCTTTGAGCTCTATGCCATGT